>CM023625.1:16039420-16371920 GCA_013358685.1 Antennarius maculatus | reverse complement strand
GCAATAACCTTCGCCTTAATACTCCTAAGGAAGCGCCTCGAATACCCCCGCAGCCGAAGTGCACTGAATAAAACTTTGGTCGCCTCCTCCACATCCTTCAGGTAGGTGAAGATCCTCTGGAAGCGGATTAATTGTGACTTGATTGCCCCCTTAAAAGTGTGCCTCGGGTGGTAAGAAGCTTTAAAAAGGAGGGCATGTCGGTCCGTCTCTTTAAAATAAAATTTTGTGGCCTGTTTCTTATGTTTTTGATTATGTTCATGAAAAAAAAAAAACGGTGGTATCTAGAAACTCGATACAGTCCTGGTGGATTTTGTGTTTTAACTTGATCTTGGGGTGGTGGGAATTCAGGATGTGGATAAATTGTAAAAATTCTGCCCCTGATCTGTCCCACAGCCCAAAAATATCATCTAGAAACCTCACGTAGAGAAGGGGCTGGTGGGGGCAGTTGCGGAGAGCGGATCCCTCCCACTCGGCCAGATAGATGTCGGCGTATGAGGGGGAGTATTTCCTTCCCATTGCGCAGCCACAGACCTGGAGGTAGTGCTGGTTATTAAAGGTGAAATCGTTCCGGGTGAGGGTTATTTCTAGAAGTTGTAAAATGGCAGAGTCGGGTGGGAAGGGGTCGGGGTGACGGAGGAAAATGTTCTTGATGGCAGAGAGGCCGCGGTGGGTTTCTATGTTGGTGTATAGGGAGTCGATGTCTATTGAAAAAAGAAAAGTGTGGGGCGGGACCTGGAGGGAAGACAGACGGTGGACGAATGTGTATGTATCCTTGATGTAACTGGGGTGCAGGTGGGAGAGGGGGTTATGTGGTGGTCAATGTATTCGGCGATGCGTTGGGACTCGGACCCACAATCACTGACGATGGGTCTCCCTACTGGGACCACCGAGGGGACCGTCCAGGTTTCAGGCAGTTTGTGGATTTTTGGAAGTAGGTAGAAAAGGCGCGGTCGGGGTTCGTCTGGGCCGTCCAGGTAGGTTTTTTGTTTGTAATTGATGAATTTTTTAATGTAAAGATCTGTGGTAATGTTGCGGATGATGGTCTGTGTTTCTAATTGTAATGGTTGTTCCAATTTTTTATAATAAGTCTGGTTATTTAGTTGTCGGTTTGCCTCCAGGATGTAATTATTGAGATCCTGGAGGACAATTTGGCCGCCTTTGTCTGCTGGTTTTATGATTATGTGTTTGTTGGATGATAATTGTTTTATTATGTGTTGTTGTGCTTGTGTGGGTGAGGTGTGTGGACGCCAGCGGCTGAGGGAGCGGAGGTTGGCATCCACCAGGTCCCGGAGGTCTGGGGATGCCAAGTCCGGGTTCGGTTCCCACCTGGACGGCCCGACGAACGATACTGGTTCCCGCGTTTGGGATGTTCCGAAGTGGTCTATTAAGAGGAGGCGTCTATGGAAGAGATGGAGGTCCCCTCGGAGGTCCGGTCGGGAAGGAGGGGGTGGAGTGGGGATGAAGGTGAGTCCTTTTTCTAGCAACTGTCTAATTTCAAGAGTGAGGTGAAAAGTGGAACAAAGATTCAAAACATTGCTATGTGGGTTGTGGGGATGGGGGGGTCGTGGTTACACTGTCACCCCCCACTGGAAGTTTAACTGCTTGCACCAGTAGTGGAGGATGGTGGAGGCGGTTTGGGGAGTCCAGTGAATGGGGTCCGAGTCCCCAACCTGAAAAAGTGAGGGGTCGAGTTCGGGTAAAAATGTGCATTTACTGATAATTGTTTGATTTAATTTCTTGGATAACTGGTCTGAGAAATTAATGACAGGAATATAAATGTTGGCAGAGGGGAAGGTGGATTCAGCTGTCCTCAACAACTGCTGCAGCTGTTTCCAGGTGGTCAGTGGGACCTGCTCCTGAAGGCAGTTGTTAAGGCCAGCCGAAATGATGACGGTGTGGGGGGGTGGGTTGTGGTGGGAGTTTTTTGATAAATGAATTGATGTGATGGAAGGTGGCGCCGGGGAAACTGTCAATTTGAATATCGGGGTGCTTAAAAGTAGGGATTCGGGAAAGGTTCGAGTCACCGATGATGAGGTTGAGTTTGTGAACCGTGAGGGACCAGTCTAAGATTTTGCGGAAAGTGGTGTCGGTGAGGTTCCGGACGTCCAGGTGAGCGCGGAGTCGCCACTGGGGGCTCCCTTGAGGGAACAGTGATCGACTCAGATACAGTGGGTGAGTTAAGCAGTGGTTCGCTTACATGAATTTCATTCATCATCACTGTCTGATCACTTTTTGTTGCGGCAGGGATGGAAGGAGGACTGCCGGAGCAGTTTGGGAGTGGGGGCCCCGGCTCAGTGGACTGGACGTCCGGAGTGTCTGTGGGTGAGAGAGGAGAGAAGGTGATTGAGTCATTTGCCGGCGCTATTACGTTGGTGTATGTTACAGTGGGGTGACGAGGTGCTAACGGAGGGGGGGGGGGTACGGGATGGAGAGAGGGGAGCGGAAGGGGGAGAGGGGGAAAGGGGGGAACAATGGGTTATGGGTGAAGGAGGGGAAGGGAGGGGGGAGGTAAGGAGGGGAGGAGGGGAGGGAGGGATGCCGTAAGGTGGGGAGGATTCAGGGGATGGAGGGGTGGGTGTGATAACCGGGTTGTGGTGAACCGCAGCCACCACCTCCCGGGTGGGGCCGCGCGCTGGGAGGACAGGATGGGACAAGGGTCCACTTGGATCCCCCTCTGGTTCCGTTGGTGGTGGGAGGGACGCCGACGTGGCCGATGTGGGAGGAGGGAGAGGCGGAAAGTCAGTGGGGGAGAGCTCGGGGGCTGTTGTAGCCGGGGTTATTTCATTTGGAGGCTGGTTAGGAATTAAAATGTCCTTTAGTTTTATTGTTGATGATACGGTTAGTTTGTGTCGGTACCGAGCTCTCCCCCACTGAAGCGCTCTCTCATAATCCGCCCCCGCAAACCGACGGAGTTCAGAGATGGAGGCCTGAATGACGGCGTCGTAGTGGTCGTGTAATATTTGTAAATTTGTTTCGAGCCAATTTATAGTGTTGTCCTTGATTTTATTGGAGGTTGTGTTGTTGGGTGAGGATGGTTTTATGAATTGGGATAGTTTTGTAACCTGATTTTTCATGCCGGGTGGGCATGTCCCCCTCTCCACGTGAGAATCCAGGATTTCTAGATGGTGGATGGCTTGTAGAATTTTAAAATACAATTTGGTCTGCGGGACAGAATCGGAGGCAGAAGAACGGTTGGAGGTGGGAGTGTGGGCTGGTGGCGCACCGGAGGATGGGCGGTTTGCTTTGGCGGAAGTAGCCTTATTGGTGTGGCCCTCCGGTGCGGCTGCCAGGACTGCAAACCGGTTTGAGAGGCGGACCGACATGTTGATTCCTCTCTGGATAAAACCGGGTCTAAAAGGATAAAACGAAGCACAAACAAAGGGGGGCAGAAGCACAGGGTCTGCACCTAATTAAGACAATAAAAAAGATTTTTTTTTTGGGGGGGGGGGGTAAAAATAGATAAAACGGGAGTGGGGTCACCTTAAAATGCCATCAATAGGGTTAGGGTTAGGGTTACGGTTAGGGTTGGGGGGTTAGGGTTAGGTTAGGGTAGGGTTAGGGTTAGGGTTAGGGGTTAGGGTTAGGGTTACGGTTAGGGTTGGGGGGGTTAGGGTTAGGGGTTAGGGTTAGGGTTACGGTTAGGGTTGGGGGGGTTAGGGTTAGGGGTTAGGGTTACGGTTACGGTTAGGGTTGGGGGGGTTAGGGTTAGGGTTAGGGGTTAGGGTTACGGTTAGGGTTGGGGGGGTTAGGGTTAGGGTTAGGGTTTGGGTAGGTTTAGGGGTTAAGGTTAGGGTAAGGGTTCTAATGGCTGCGATCTTATGGCTGCCCTCTCAGGAGAGGTTGGGTCCGAGAAAGAGGAGGAATGTTCTGCGGGGTGTCTGTGCGTGACTGCCGCTGGGTGGGGAGCATTCTGTCAGTCTAGACACGACCCCTCATAGACGGCTCGTCCCTGCCGTTGTCTGGTGAATGCCCTCTTGCTGAGGTCTCTTCCAATGACTGGTGCAATGCTGGACTCCTAGCCATGCCCTCAGCAGAAACCTGCTCAGATGATTGGTAGTTACCTGGACTCCTGATCCTGGACGCCTCCTCTTCTGCGCCTGTGAGCTGATTGGAGCGTCAGTTTTACAACGCAGGGATCCGTGGCTTCAAGCCTCTGGAACTGATCTTTTTCGGGGGTCCATGTGTGGCCCCTCGCCTCTCGGTTGGTTGTAGTAACAAGTTGGAGAATGTTTGGAGGAGTTTGTGAATCCGTTCAATAATAACAGAAGCATTAGGATGCTGTTTCCTGTTCATTGAGTCTCTGAACTTCGATGGCAGCTCGGTCGCCATGCCAACCAGGAAGTCAGCGGTGGCAGAGATCACCAACGCCTGCCTTGAACCAGCCAATCAGATGATGAAACGTGTTTTTTTTTTAATGACTATATATGGCGATTATGGACTGGAATTTAATAAATAACTTACGAACAATTCAACCTCCCTGAACTACTTATGTTAGTTTGTCGAGGACTAACTGTACACCATATTTTACAATTTGTGGGTTTACAGATAAAAAAAAACCAACTCAAATATTCATGTGTTCATTCTTTTAATGCTCTCAGAGTTCAGAACTTCTCTTTTACACAGATTCTATATCTGCTCTATAGTATAGGTACATTCACACACAGCGAAGAAAACAGACTTACGGTTCGTATATTTACAAAAAATATACAACTCCTGTTTTAAAAACAATCATATCGAACTAAAATCTGACATTACTCATAACTACTGCAATCTTTCACATCTGGTAATAAACCAGCGGATGTTGGCTCAGCGGATGGGGATGATCTGTCTGCTCTTCAATAGGGTACAAGCGAGCTGATTGGCCGCCTGCAGCTGCCTGAGGAGCAGCTCCCGGTCAGCCAAATTCTGATGGACGTCATGGATCCGGCCCTCAGCTCTGAAACAGCACCATGAGATAAACGGTCAGCTCCGTCACAGAATGACAATGGGTCGTTTCCTTCAGCGGGTTTCACCTCACCTCTCCTTCACCAGTCGCTCTTGAACGCAAAGCTCCCGCTCCCTTTCTGCAACGGAGAGGCAAAACGTTCATGTGACGCTATGAGAGATGCTTGCTTGTGAGACGTGTGGATGGAGTAGCGATGCTTACGCTCCAGCTTCTCCTCGCGTTCGTTCAGGTCTTCTTCTCTGGTCCTCAGCGATTGTTCCCAGAGTCGGAGCTCCGCTGCTGTGGTGTCGGCCAACAGGCTGCTCTGGAGAATCGACTCCACAGATGGCCTCAGGTAGTCCTGGGAACAGACAAACAGATTTACTACACTGAAAACTCACTGAATTCATCATCCAAACATCTCAGGATTAATAAACTGATTTCCAACCTTCAGGTTGAGCATTTTGCTCAGCAGCGAGTTCAGCTCCTCGGAGTATCGGTACGGGATTCTTCTGTACTTCCCCTCTCTGATCTTCTCTGCCAGCTCCTTTTGGTTGTAAGCAGTAAATGGAGGGCTAAACGGGAGAAATCCAGGAAAACCGTTGGCGTCACTCAATAAAGCAGCTGCAGGGAAAAATCAGCTGAAGAAGACGATAAAAAACTCACGATAAAGCACAGAGTTCATACAGCAAGCAGCCGAGTGACCAGATATCTGACTTCTCGTTGTACGACATCTGGTTTACTTGTTCCTGAAAGAACGGCGATGATCAGATTACAGTCAGGACTGTTAAAATCTCAGAGTAAAGTTTAAAATGTTTGTTAAAGAAAAACCCTCACTGGAGACATGTAGTAAGGCGTCCCGACAAACGTCTTTGCAAAACTGGTGTCGTGGTTGAGGATCCTCGCCAGGCCAAAGTCTCCAAGCTTCACATTTTGCTTGATGTCCAGGAAGATGTTGGCCGGCTTCAGGTCTCGATGAAGGACCGTGGCCCTGCCGTCGCTGCGCCTGTGGCACTCCTTCAGGGCTAGCGTTAGCTGGGTCATCACTCGCAGGATGAGTTTCTCCTCTAGATAACGCCTGGCACAAGAAAACACACTCTTAGCTCCGCTGCCAGGAAGCAGGGAAACACACCACTTTACTGATTCTGCACACACGGTCACCTTTCCCTGAGGCACCGGGCGATGAGGCTGGACAGGTCCCCACCCTCGCAGTACTCCATGACGATGTACAGCGTGGTGTTGGTGCGGTCGATGATGCGGTCGTAGTAGCGCACTATGTTAGGATGCCTGAGCTCCCTCAGCAGGTTGACCTCTGACACCAGCATCTGCCTTTCACACTGTGCCATGGTGCCGTAATCCAGTTGCTTCCACACCAGGATCTGCAAAAACAAAGAGGTTCAAAACTTTAATAGTTTAAAAAAATTCATTCAGCAGCTTTGAGCAAAAGACACCACCTCTCACCTACAGTCCTGGCTTCTCCACAAACAGTTCTACCAGCATTCACACTCTGGACCGAGTGAAACTGATGATATAAATAAAATTCTGTGCCTTAAATAACTTTAAGCAGAGCTCATTTTACCTCAAGAATTTAGTCCATCCCTGATGCGCTTCAAAAAATTTTTGTGCATCCAACGTGAAGTTTATGCATCCCAAAAATAGAAATAAAGTAAGATGCCATACAATTTTTTCTCTTTTGTTTTTCACTGAATAGTTTTTTCTTTTAATTCACATATTATCCTGTGGACACTGCGCCAAGCTGAAAGAACCTTCTCCAGACACAGATTTTTTGTAAGATGCACCTTCATTTTTTTGTCTTGGGTGCTGATATTTTGCCGTGACTCAACCATGGAAACAATTGTCTTCATTGCGGTACAAATGTTCAGAGTTTTGCAGGTTTTCGTTCAGCTTCATCTGCAGTATCCACAGTAATATCTGTCTCTTTTTCTTTATTAACTTTTGATTGTTTTTTATTCAAGAAAGCACTCATTGTCACTTGGTTTTCCTTCAACTTTTGCATCTTTTTCGGAGGCATGGTGATCAGTAATTCAGTAATAACTCGCTTATTCGCATTTCAAGATGCGTACATCGTGGATTTTTAAAATTACTGTACTACTCCTCGCTCTGTCACTGTAGCGTGTAAAACGAGCAGACGTCGTGTTGTAGTTTGGTTGATTTGAATAATACTGAATCACACAGGTGAGTCACGTGACGAGAAACTCCCGCGGGATCAAAACATAAGAGAGATTTCCGGTTTCGAATTTTTGAAGTAGAGAAATGAATAAATTGTGAATATTTTTGTTGAGAGAAAATGCGGTTTTTCATATTATTATATCGTAGAAAAAGGTAGAATTAATTTTTTTTAATTGTAAATATTTAAAGATTTCGTTCCAGGGACGCACGTTGTCTGATGATCGTGCGTCCCTGTCAAAAAATGTGCGTAAAAGACGAAAGGACTGCTTGATTCAACGACCCATTGCATTATATTTGAATGGTCTTAAATGCTCTCTGTGTTTTAAAACACTCACAACTTCTTGAATGAAAACCTCGACGTAACAACCTCACATTTACCGTAAACAGCTGATCGTTACTCACTTTCCCGTCAGATTTCCGTTTTATTTTCTTGCATCTCCCGAAGGAACCGGAGCCAATCGTGTGCAGCACCTCGTAGTCCTCAACACGGGACGGCATTTCTCGTTTACACCGAAACCAACGCTGAATTACCCGGTTTAACGTTGGTGACAAAAGTCGCCGGGTAGTTTTAGAACACAACTTCGACCGAAGTCTTCCGTGTTAATTTCACTTTTATTCCACAAAAAGGTAATGAAATTAGAAAAAGTGCGTCGGCACCTGGAGACCAAAGCACCAAAGCGTTAAAAGACAAAGCTCTGAAGTTATTGGGAAGAAAAAAACGTGAACATGAATCACTGATGGACACATCAACACATGTGAGCGCAGAGCGCGTCACACTTTGTGACTTTATTTTAGTTTAGGATCAAATCGCACACACGCTGACAGTTCATCCATTTTATTGCAGAGAGAGCGCACGGTGCCCATGATCACAGAAGTAAATACGGGTTGGACCCTCGTCGCCGGTGTTGGACTTTATTTCTCTCTGCGGCCCCCGAGTCGCAGTGTTCGAGCGGGATGACAGGAGACCTTTACGCACAGCCGCAACAGAAGCAACAGGAAGTAAATGTCCAGGTTAGACATCGTTGTTAGTAGAATCCGGTGTTGTTACTTAAGAATCATCAAAAAAATTAACTTAAAATATAAAAGTCCTAAAACAAACATAAAACAACTTGTTCATCCACGCACGTCCACGGCTGCGTCAAAGAAATGTTTCTCACAATATCATCATACCATAATTTTCACTTTTATACCTTTTTAGGTCCACATGTGATGAGATAAAATCGCAAAACAAAAAGCAACATTTTCAGGAGGCCAGAAGCACAAAAATGTGATGATGACCGTCACCTTTGGAAAACTAGGTTAATGTAGGTCAGGGTAAAATTTTGAATTCAGGGATGTTGTAGTCTCGGACTGCCTTGTTGTATCATGCATATAATTTATCTTTTAATCTTTTATTTAAATAAAATTGAAAAAAGTTTGATCTTTCATTATTTAACAAAAGTTGATATATATGAGAGCAAATTTATGTGTGTGAAAAGCCAGAAAACAACTGAACAGTCAAACAGCCAATGTGCAATGTACTGTACAATGTCTGTACAATGTCCAACATAATGAGGATGAGGAGGATCCTCCGTGAGATGATGAAGTCTGACCTGTGTGAGCGATGATTTTATTCTTCATTCAGCTGCTGCCGTGTGTGCTTCTCCCCTGCGGAATTGTACCTAAATAAAATAAATTAATAGACTGTTCAAGCCGTTTTGTCCCGTAATTCTATCGTGATTGCAACCAAAAAGGGAACATATAGCCCGTGTTGTTCGGGGGACACTATACGGGGACGGACCGGATATGTAATGACAGACTGAGGCAGTAAATACAGATTCACTGTAAATTATGTAGTAGAAAGCTTGTAGAAAGTTGAACAAACCGTGTAGAAAGTTAAACACAGCGTGTAAAAAGTTGAATCAATGGATATTGACTAATATTTGATCCAGATCTGCACCGGAAGCTGAAACAACCAGCGGACTTTCGCATTGTAACCAAGGAAACGGAAAAATATAAACAACGACGTCACGTCACGACTGCCGTTTGAATGAAGAATCGTGAGGGGAAAAAAAGCATTAAAAAGTTGTTGAGTGACACCAAAAACAACATATTACAACATATTTCAAATAGTTAAAATTATATTTATAAAAATACTAATGAGATTTCACACTTGAACGGCTGCTTCACATGAATTAAAACTATTTTATAAGCATATAAGTCTCGTTCATCCGCCGTCAGTTTCCCCATTTGACCGCTAGAGGTCAGGAGAGCTTCTCTGACCGTCAGGCAGGTTTGTGGTTTAAACTGAGACTCATGGAGACTTTAAGTCCTTATCAGAGCTGCTAAACCTTCCCTTTAGAGCAAACACTGGTCTGCGTTCATGCGTCAGAGTGTAAACACACCTCATTGTGTCTCCGCATGTCTCTTTGTGTGTGTATCCCAGTGTCTGCAGGCCCGCTAGGTGTGTTGTGTGTGTTCTGGTGTGTGTATGTGTGTGTGTATGAATGCATCTGCAAGTGTAAGTGTTAAACAGACCCGACATTGTGTTTATATAGCTGTTCGTGTGTGTGTGTGTGTGTGTGTGTTGTGTTTAGGCGCCTGACTCTGGGAGCAGGCAGACGGATGACGCCCTTGTCTCAGGGTGAGGCCAGGTGAGGCCAGGTGAGACCAGCTGTCTGGAGCTGGGGCCGGTGTGGCTCCACATGCCCGTCTGAGGGAGGGGGGGGTTTAGGGAGGGTTTCTATCGAATCTGGCAACGGCAGGAAATCCATTTTGGTGAAAATGAATAACTTTTGAGTTCGCTTCACTGCACTTCCGGGAGGGGGAGGGGCCAGAACGCAACACAGGTGAGGGTGGAGTGAACCGATCAAATTTTGAAAACTGAAAGAAAACACACCTGGATGCTTGAACGCGCCCCCCCCCCCCCTCCTCCCATATTTGGAGGATTGTGAATGAACAGGATGTTGTGACGAGAGCTGTGGGAGGAGCCAGACGCACACCTGAGTGATTCATTAGCATCCGGATGTGTCATACCTGTCAGGACGTGACTGTCTTACTTTGTGTACGTACATAAAAGTTGCTGACGTATGTCCTACAAAATAAAAGCACGTTCAGATGGGCTTCGTCTTAAATATTCAACCTCTTCCTCAAATTTGAGGAGGAAGTTGAATTATGCTTCACCTGATCAGCGCCGCCGATAAAAAAAAAACAAAAAAAATTTGCCCCTGTAAGGAGTGGTGACGTCACCGACCTGAAATTGTGCGCCAACCGAATCGTGACACATGACGCGCCATGCCTAAATGACAAACCAATTACGTCATTCATCACCTCTGTACAAATACACCTCAGTATTCATTCTGTGACACGTGTGCACACACACATATATACTGTATATAAATACACACATTAAATATATAAATTATATATTATATAATTTAATGTATAAAAATACAAGCTTAGAATTAAAAAAAAGGAAGTAACACGCAAGTAAAAACACACTTCTCATGAATCATAGTAATTTTTCTTTATTGCCAATATGTTGAACACCTCATTATAAAATCCTGCTCATATACAAAGGTCAGCAGATTCGCAGCACACAGGCGAGGGAGATGTTGGTGTCATACTGTCTGAATCCGTCCATCGTGGCCCACCTGCAAAGTGGAAACTAATGAATGACCCTGAACTCTCATTTTTCACCCGGGTGGAGGTGGAATACTAGAAGGACCAGAGGTTTATTTGGCTAAGAAGTGAAGACCTGCAGAGGGGAAAAAGCCACTGAGGAGGGTAAAAGCACACGACTGCATCTTCATCTCTCACCCGACAGCGAAGCGACACAACAGACACATAAAACTCCTCTAGCGGAGGCGTTCCAGGTGCTCCCAGGGTTAAAAATATTCCCACTGGAACAAAAACGAATCAAGAGTACCGGGACAGATGTCCTGAACTGATTTGATGGCATGCAGCTAAATATTTCCTACAGTAAAAACAATAACTTACAGTAAAATCTCTTTTTAATTTAGTGATTAAGAGGAAAATATATAAGACTCATTTTTGGTGAATATATAAAAACCTCTGAGACACGTTTTCATGAGCGGAGAGCAAAACAGCAAAAATATACAAACCGAGATGAGATCCCCTTTTATATAAATATCACAGTGGGCATGATTTCAATTGACTGTGTGGCAAAAGTTAAACAGACTCAAGAGTTATAATATAATGGAGACGAACACAAGCACACGCCCCCCCCCGGAAACCGAAACTGGAACAGTTTCTTCGACGAGATGCTGAAGAGGAGCGAGGCTTCCGTTACAAACCGCATCATTAAAAGAGGAGTAAAAAAAAAAAATTGGCTGAGTCCCGCTTCTTCATCGACCCCTCTGGATAAAATCCAAGAACCGTTTGGATCCAATCACACACATCCAAAAACAAAAAAAATGAAATAAAACAAAACACATATAAGACCTGAAACGCTAAGAGAAAAGTTTGGCACTGGGGTTTCGGTAAAGAGATTTGCGATGACCTGCACGCCGTCAGGCGAGCTCACAGCAGGAGCGCGTCCCTCTGCGAGCGATGCTTTTTTTTTGCTGTGCTTATACTGCTCCAGTGAAGTCTGCAACGGATGTGTGTGTGTGTGTTTGTGTACGAGTTTGTGTGTGTCCGGAGCGGCCGGGGGCTCTCTATAAGGCCTCGAACTCGTCGATCCTCTGCTTGGTGTTGCCCTGCCGGATCTGTCGCAGCGTCTTGTATTTGTCTTTTCCTTCCCGGATGTTCTGGGTGTGCAGCAGGTCGTTCTTGGTGTTCTTGGACTCGTCGCGGGCGTGGGCCAGCTCTTCGGTCAGGGCCTATGGGGGGGACGGAGAAGGAAAGGAGGCGTTAAATTAAATCCTAACCCCCCTGAATGAGCCCCCGTCATGGCTCCTCAGCTCACCCTCAGCTGTTTCTGGACGCGCTCGTTCTTCTCCGCCTCGGTGACGCGCTGCTCCTCGTTGCGGTGGTCGTCGATGCCTTCTATGTGAAGCTCGGCGCTGTACATGCTGTTGTTGTCCTCCTTGTCGATGTCCTCGAAGTGGTTGTACTCGGGGGGAGGTGGCGGGGGCGGCAAGGGCGTCGTCATGACGACGCTCAGCTCCTCCTTGGTCCTCTCCAAGGTTTCCTGCGCCTCCTTGGCCTGAGGGGAGAAGAGGAGGAGTCCGTCAGGGTCGCTCTTCACGTCTCCGGACTGCTTCCCTCGGTTGGAGCGCTCACCTTGTGCTCCCAGGTGTTGGCCTCCTCCTCCTTGAGCCGCTTGGCCTCCTCCAGCTGCGAGATCTTGGACGAGTGCATGGCCAGCTGTGCGGCCTGAGGAAACAACACACATTCACAGTTAAACCGTACAAATCCTTTACGCAAATTTAGGGCAGATTTCAACCAAAAGTCCAGAAAATTTTGATTATGTTTTCAGTGAAAATTGAAATCGCACATAAACTAAAATCCTAACGACCTCCTGACCCCTACAATAATGTGACTGTCTCATCCGGGCCGGCTTAGACTCACTTTACTTTTAAAAATATGTAGAAATGTGTTCAGCTGAGACCCAGTGTGAGTTAAAGCCGGGCGCTGACAGGATGAGGACGCCTGTCGGAGACGTAATCGTCTTAATAGGGATTAAGTATAAAAGGCCAACAGGTGTTAGTCCGATAAAACCGTCCTGGTGCTCCTGGATGAATGTGGAACCGCAGATTTACGATCCAAGCCATTAACGTGAAGAAGGCGGCGGCGCACGGGCCTGTGGGTGGTCCATCGCTGAGGACGGGGTGTGGTCCGACTGGTCACGACAAAGTGGTTCTGTCAGTAACCAGGAACGGCTGAAAACACCACCCTGCAACGCGCCTGGTACCGACTCGGACAAAATAACAGCCGAGAGTTACAAGAATCGGTTTAATTCACCCCATCCTGCGGCGCCAACGTTTGGGATTTAAAAGCTGAACCGGTTGCATTTTCTAATCAGACGCCTCAGTGTGTCTGGAGGTTAAACTACTTCCACCCTGATGTCATTCAGATACTGACCAGCTCCTCCTGGTTCTTCTTCTGGTTCTCGGCCTGGCGAGCTAGCTCCTCTTTAGCCCTCAGGGCCGCCTGGCGCTCCTCCTCCAGATTTGCCGTCTCCTCCTGTTTCCTCTTGCACTCTCTCTCCAGCTCGTACGCCCTCTTCGACTGATCGGTCAGCTCTGGAGCGGAGACGGGACAGAAGACACGGGAATCACCGATCGCTCACAAATCAAACAGGAAGCTGTTTCTGTGCGTCTTTGTGGCAACAAGACAACAAATGTGGGCTCATGTAGAAACTACAGATCCAGTGTTCCTGGTGATGAAAAATCGGGTTGCCCCCGGCAACAATGGGGATCATTAATGTATTTTTAGAAGTTTTTACTTTTTCAGTTGCTCAATAAAAGTATAAACTATTTCCTCTTCCTTGTTGGATCTTTTTTGAGTCTTTTTTTTAATCCAAATCCGTTTCAGATTCCTAAACTCATTTTAAAATACTTTCTGTAAACAAACATCTGCATGTTACTCAACAGCCTCTATTCACACTGTAACCATGACAACAAAAGCACGAAAATTTTGATGACAAAATAAATGCCCAAACGTCACGGGAGATGACCTCATCTGGACCCGCATTCGTCCTGCGTGTTATGTGTGTGTGTGTGTGTGTGAACACACAACCTGCACGCAAACACGGACCTGCATGGTCCTCGTGTGGTGTTTGAGTCCGCAGGAAAAGTTTCCATTGTTTAGGCAAACATTGATGATGTCATAAACTTTTTATTTGATGTGAAACTCCTTTTTTCCTTCAGGACTTCGTACGTGATGTTTATGTGACCTCGCTAACAGTTAGCGCTCACCGTTCATCGCCTTCCTGGTCTTCTCCTCCGACTGCATGACCCTGATCATCAGAGCCTGTTTGTCTCGCTCCAGCTCCTCCTTCTCTCTCTCGATGTCCTCCCTCATCTTCCTCTCCCTCTCCAGCTGCTCCCTGCAGATAAGAGCCGACAAAGAGAGCTGACACCATCGATGAGCGGTGACAAGCTTTCAAACAACACGCGTGTTTCTAGCGGCCGTTAACATCACTGCAAATTTAATAAAATAAAAATAAAAACTCCTCCGGATCCTTCGTGGTCACGCGTGTCAAACTAAACTTTATTTCATCTGATGATGAAAAACTCAAAATAAATAAAATCTCGTGTGTCGTCTGTGTTGTGTTTTCCCACCTCTATTTCACATTTTGACTGATTTATCCTTTTTTTTTTTTTAAATATAAAATTTCTATTAAAAATAATTCAATGTAAAATCACGCTCCTGTTTGTGGACCCGGACCCTCGCTACTGGGTTCTGGGGTTTTGATGGTGGTCTCATTGGAAACGGCGTCATCTGCTTGACATTACATCACCGTGTTTGAACAGCTGCAGGAAGCCGACGCCGGGGGTCTGCATCCGTTCACCTCCAGCTCAGTCAATTCAGGAAACACATTTCCCGTAGTTTAAAAAAGGAACGCTGGATTATTAAACAGCGGATGAGTTCTGCTCCACTTAGCAGCGACCCCGTTTTAAATTGCTCTGGGTTGTTTGAATCGTTTTTCATTTAATTTTCAGACTAAAATAAAGTTCTGTTCATTCCTAAAAAATATTAGACACTACTTTAATTAAAATCATCATTTATAAACCCGTAACTGAATGAACTGGAGCTAAAATCCCGACTACGTACTTGTCCTGCTGCCTCTTCATCTTCTCCTCTCGGGCCTGGGCCTTCATCTGCTGCACGTCGATGGTGTCCGGCTTGCGGCGGCGCATGTACAGGTCGTGGTTTCCCATGCACAGCTGCAGGATGCGCTTGTTGATGCGCAGTCTCGGCGCGTAAAACACAAAGTCCTAAAATGCGGAATGGGGGAAACGGACAGGAGGAACGAGGAAGAGAAGAACGGTGAGTGAAGCGTTCTGTCGTCTGTCGGTTGAGCTTCGCTGCTTCACTCACTGGAGACTTCTTGTCGATGGGCTTGATGATGAACTTCTTATCGTTGAAGGAAATGTTTCTGATCTCGCTCCAGGGGAAGCCGATCTTTGGGGTCAATCTGTGGAACACAAGAACACCGACATCATACACCGACACCAAACAGTCGTTTTCTGATTTGTTTCGGCAGATAAAAAAATACGATGCCAACATTCTGAACCTTCTTTAGCTTTAAAGTGACTCCCAGTAACCCGATCCCAACACTTAACTGGGAACATGGATTTCTACATCCACTGTTTGAGCATGAGGGATGAATCTGAGGTGTGGTTCCCAGCTCTATTGTGGCGCACAAACCGATCGGATGCCAATCCCATTCAGCACAATACAAAGTGGCATTGTAAACACGCCGCCGATGTGTTGTAATCTAGAAAGGCGGCCGACCGCCTGCCTCGCAGCGAAACTCCGCTGCGAAACTGCACTGACTAAACTGGAATTTCACTCGGCTGCCGACCCTGACGCATGCTCCAGGCATCGGCGGAACAATGTGGAAGTTATCTCAGCGATTATAGATTTCTTTCAGTCTTTTTGGGGTGTGCTTTTATCAGCTGAATCATGTAGGAACGACTGCTGGAACGGTGCGGTTTGCAGTTTTTCTTGCAGAGCCTGTAGAGATTTAGAAATGGAAGATTATTGTTGGTGGACTATTAAGGGATAGGGAATATTAGAATGGAATCAGCAAGTTAAAAATAAAATCTGACATGACTGGCTATTACAAAATAAAAGTATCTGTTGGGCTGATGTTTAATTAAATTAGCTCTTTAATCATTTGGTGTGATAAAACATGATGTAAATGTTTCGTTTACTTTCAGCTGCCTGGAGTCGAAGCGAATCTGGTGTCAGACGGGTTTTACTGCGTTTGTTTGACTGGGATGGTCGTAAAATGAAACTAATGTTGACTCACAAACCGGAGAAATGGGTAGAGCCGCGGATTGACAGCGCCTCGGCACACGCGGGGTTAAACAAAACAGCGCCTCGGCTGCCCTGCTGCATTGTGGGCCAGCTGCGCTCATTGGAGAGTCGGCGCTTTAGGTTCACCTCGCATTCTTAAGTGCGGCGCAGCTTGAAAAACCAGTCTGTGTCGTCATGGCGACAACAGAGCGCACCGTGGAGGAGAGGAATTTCTCTGCTGAGCCGCACAAACAGACAGGTTTCCACCTCTTGTCGGACGTTTGATCCAATAGTTCCTCTATAAAAACAGCTAAGAGAGACATTTTATCCTGATGTCAGATGTTTTAATTCAATCATTTAGCTTCAAGAATACATTCTTGACACACATTCAGCCAATCAGAGGCCTCCTGTGGCAGCTGACCAGCTTTACTTTGTCATTACCTCACCTCCAACTCCGCTGCCTTTTATTTCTCCAGCGAATGCATGGAGTTTTGACCACACTGCTTTCTATAGAAGCAGGCATGAGAACCGATGCGGAGTTATTGTTTGGAGACCTGCTGAAAGTGAGGGAAACTCAGGAGGGAGTTCCAACACGGGGTCAGTGACTGAAAGGCGAGTCACCTGGGATGAAATGTTCTTTTTTAGCAGAAAGCACTCCGCTCTGGTGACCCCGCAGACCAGGAGATTTCGGAGCTCATTTTTCACCAACTGGAGGTCGATTACCTCCCGGAGTGTCTCACCCCCCCGTAAAATAAATGGAAAATCAGGAGCAACTTTGTGAATTCAGGCGTCACTCTTCCACAGATCGGAAGCACAAAATAAATATTGGCTTTTTTATTTTGCTGTTTTGTCTGGAGAAGCGACACACATGTGTGTCTCCTGAGGCAGGAGAGGGCGCTGGAAGCGGAACAAAGGCCCCGTTTGTTTCTCGTACCCACAAGAGAGGACGACGTGATGTGACACCAGATACAGATTATTTCATTTTGGGAAATCGACACTACTAAAAAAAAAAAAAAAAAGACATGCTGACTCTGTTGTTTGGAGACACTTCTGTCAAAGACTGAAGCAGCCGTGCAGGAAACGGGAGCAGTGATTTATTACTGAGAGCTAGCCCAGCCAGTTTAGCTCGGCGCCACAGGCAGAACACTAGAAATAGTCTGACAGCAGGGCTGATTCTGTCCTGACTGAGCTCTTACTTGTCATCTTTCTCGTATATGTTGAGTCCTAAGGCGTCCACTCCCAGACACAGCTCCGTTCCCTTCTTGTTCTTGATGTCAAAGTAGTTGACTCCGTACATCTCAAGGTCCTGGGCGATCTTCAGGTACTCCATCATCGCGTCCTCCCTGCGAGGACGACGTTTATTAATGAAAAGCATCAACAGAGAGGGTCCAACTCGACCATCACGCAGGGCGTACTCACTGTAACATCCCGCCGTGTTCCTCGTGCCACACCTGTATCCTCTCCTCCCATTGGTCGTTAGACAACTTGTGCTGCTCCATAACTCTGCGTGGACAGAGAAGAGGATCAGCTCCGAGCCTGATGGGTGTCGCTCGTTTGGAAATAAAAGTTTCAATACATTTTGTGCAACTTTTCTTTTAATTTCATTGCGGATTTCAAGGAATAGCATCATAAGTTACAGATAAAGAATTATATATTCCTGTTTTCCTCCACAATAAAATCCAGTCTGATTTATTCTTAACGTGAGTCTCCATCTTCTCTTGATGCTCAGACCGTTTTTCTTAGTTTGGGCGTTTATGAAGCCTCGGGACACACGAACGAGACAGACGGAGTCGTTCACTCGATTCCCGTCAGTCGGTTCAGCGGAGCACACAGATTGGAAGCACAGCTTCTGGTTTTTAAACACATCCAAAGTATCGGATTGACTGGATGCGATTGTGAAACAGTCCCTGACTTTATCTGATGGTCCTGAACTAAACTTCATGTGGAAACACACGGACATCTCTGAACTTGGTGCCAAAGCGCCAACAAGGAAAAAAGGCAACACCCTTCAGGTGTAATGCACTTAGATGTACGCATGACTGCCTTAAAGGCTGGCACTGCAATTTTATAAACTGTCAGGGTGACTGAGTCGCACAAAGGACTCCTTTGACTGATTATCTAAACATCATTATCCTTCTGTAAATCCTCCTGTTTTTTGTTTTCATTCTCAACAGATTTAACCAGCGCCGTTAATTTTTGCTTCATTATAATAAGTCGACATTTATCTGACGCATCCGGCTGGTCTCACCTGTGCGGCAGCAGACGTTCACTCATCAGGTAGCCGGGCCGGTGGGATTCTTTGTTATAGTCTCCGAACTTGGCCTGGACGGAGTAGGAGGCCAGGAGCACCGCCGTCTCCGGCGGGCAGTACACCTCGTCGCTCAGGATGCTGTCCTTCACCTGCAGGAAGAACAGCTTCTGGGTCACGTCCTGGATCAGCTCCTCCGACACGTCCTCCGGGAACAGCTTGGCCCGGAACCGGAACTGCAGGGGACTCTCCTTCTTCACTTCTTGCGACGACACCTGGGGAGGAATAAAATCACAACCGTGAGGGTCCTGAGGGCGGGACGGGAAACGATGGACATGTGTGGGTCGAGGTCTGATACTAGTTCTGTAAGCTTCTAGGTAGGTAGCTTAGCTTAGCATAACACCACCTTTAAAGTATAAATACTCAAAACAAGTAAAAGAAACACCTGACAGCACCAAAAGGGGATCCACTTCTGTCAGTACATGAAAATACAATTAAATAAGTCATTTTATGCCTCTTCCTCTAATTCTGAAAGAGGAACCGACCCGTCTGAGTGGACAGAATAGTGTGGGAGTATTCCAGATTGAGCGAGGCGTTGTCTTGATGAACAGCGGCGTCAGCAAGCAGCGTACAGTTCAGGCTGCTGATGAGGCAGACATGAAAATCTCTCCGTTACCCTCGTCCATGATGACCAGAGATCGGTGTGGTTTAGCTTAACATGGCGCTAGCAGGTACGTGTTCAGGTTTCACACGCCGTTCTATGCTGTTTAACCCTCCTGCCTGTAATTTCCCGTCACATCAGTGGTGTTGATATCTGGCTGCTGACGCTACGGCGCCGACGGTGAACGTGAAGCGTTCAGAACCGACTCCATACGTCCTTCCTGACTGCAGTAATCCGATATGTAGTTAGATATGGATGTATATTAACTCGTGTTTACTCAGGGACGACGGAGAAGGACGGATGCAGCGCTGGTTCACGTGGAGTTCATGCTTTGTCAAATAATCCAACAGCCCATAATAGAAAAAAACCACTGGAACCATAATTCAGCGTGTGTGAACACACACACGTTCACGCACACACAGCGTCTACCAATCGATCGCTGAAATGTTGGAGCTGTGATTGAGAACGGATTCCCTCCTGGATTTGTCTCCACAGGGCGACGCGGGAAATGAAACTTTATTTGTGAAGCTAAACTCTCACCTTTTTGTCCAGCTTCAGCCAGGTCTGGTAACCTTTGGTGTCTGTGTACTGAAGCCCGAAGTACCAGGTCTCACGGAAGCCGATGGTTTTCACCACCTGCGTGAAAAAATGACAAGTTTTGATGATGCAAAAGTTTCAGGGAAGCTAGCGTGAAGCATGATGTGGACACTTAAAATGATCACAGACAGATGGTTGGACACTGGTGAATGGAACATTTCTAACGAGTCTCTGACTCAATGAACAGATGAGCAAGGAAGCAGTAGGTGGAGGAAAGGCTGATTATTGTCCTCATTATTAAAAAGCACATTCAAAAACCCACGCTTCATTTCAACCGCATTGGAAACACGACTCTGGATAGATCTGGAATAGTAGCCTATGATGCAGGAGGAGCTCCCGTTTTCCACTGGCGTCCGAGGAAAACTTTTTAACAACCAGGAGATTTTTACGGCCTTCAGAGAGGGAGAACGATTTTCCAAGAGCACGGCGGAGAAACGGAAACGAGTGGAGCAATCTGAATGAACCACTGGCAGATTCCCCACCCAGTCACCACATGAGGTGTGCAGTTGCCCCGGGTGAAGTTGGGAACAAACACACCAAACCCTTTCCAAACGATAAGCCGAAAAAATAATGGACGCCACAAAACATGACGCAAGATAACCTGTGGGAGTGGAAACTGAAAGTTTTGATTTGCGGAATGTCTGCAATGTAGTTTAAGATTCAACAACAACAAGCAGAGAGAGAGATGGGGGTGGTGGTGGTGGTGGTGGTGGGGGGGGCAGAATAAAACCCTGATCCTGCGTCTCACCTGAAATGAAACTCATAAATCTTCAGGAAACAATTGTCTCTTTCATGGTGGTTTTGGTTTCCACAGTGTGAGACGCAGAGAAATGGAGCGTGTCACTGATACCTGGACATTTTTCCTCCGGGGACGACTGACTGTGGTTGTTGTACAAACGCCACATTGTCAGGGAAGTGAATTATACGCTATACTTCCCTTGACAACAAGGATATAAAAAATATTTTTCATTAAATACACAAAACTCCAACAATTCTCTGCAGCAAGAAAGGGAAAATATGGTTGTGGGACTTTTAACATCAAAAGAAGGACATTATTGTAATTATTTTTCTGACTTCTGACCCGCTGGTCCTCAGTAGCCGCTTGCAAAAGATCAAGATATTCATAATCTTCAGGGGCCAGCGTCCTTTCTTTGCAAAGTCAAATGCATTCCAGCAATGATGATGAAAACTAAGTGAAGCATTTGAATTCAGGTTAAAGAAGCTAAACCTTCACAGTTTCCTTGAAAACTGTCAGAACATCGAAGCTTCTCTGGCTTTAGGGTGATGGAACAGGACGCGTTTGCGTGACTCGGGTCGGCGGCCTCCAGTGAAAGTTCCTCTGGGTGGTTTATGGGAGCTTGGGCCCCCGTGGTGAGAAAAGAGGAATGCCGCCGGGCTGAAACAGCATTATGCATCACGTCCTCATGCTGAGTGACGAGGCTTAAGTCCTCCAGCGAGTCAGGAGGGAGGGGAAGGGAGGGGAGGGGTTCACCCAGGCCTGTCGGGCCCCAAACAGGCACCAGAACAAACGCTGGCCCAGAGGAAACGGGTCCATTCAGGTCAGACCACACATTAACTGTCGGTGAACAGCAAAGAGGATTATAATCCCAGTATTTTAGTGTAAAATCCAACATTCATCTACGTTCCCTGTGTGACGGTTTGACAGCCGTCATGGGATGGGCGTGGAGTTGAACTAGTTTCGTATTTTGCCTCCTGTCAGTCACGTCACTCAGACTTGGATCGACTTCAAGAAATTGAGTGTTTCTATCAAACTTGCTGCAGACGTCTGCTGGAAACACGTTTGATCGAAGCTCAAAGCAAAATGAAACGTGCTGTTGTGTTGTCTGTGTGTGTGTGTGTGTGTGTGTGTGTGTGTATGTGTGTGTGTGTGTCTGTGTGTGACAGGGAATGCAGCTATGATGGGCGCTGACCACACGAACCAGGTCTTGCAAAAATGAGATCAGCGCTGTTAGTCAGCATTTCCATAGAGACGGTTTCGGGATGCAAACACAGCACGGGTCAAAACTGGAACCAACTCGAGCCACGTTTGTAAAATTAGATTTGCAATCTGATTGGAACTGAGTGAACACGTAAGAACACACTGCATCATTCATCATTCAAAGCTAGAGATCCAAAACCTCTACATGCCTGAATGTCTGTCACCACATACGTGTGATTGACAGCAGTGTTCCATATGATCTGGGACATCACGTTTAACATGACGATTTCTACATATGTGGCTTTTTTTTCGCTGCAGTACTGCATATATGAAAGGTGAATCCACTGACATGCACTTTACCTCACTATTGAAAAACTTGTTATACAGGAAGTGGTTAAAACAATTCCTTTCCCTCCCACAACGCTGCGTCTGAAGCGCAGAAGAGCTCAGGCTAATTACGTGTCACCTATGTTCAGATTTTAGGTGCTGAGCTTCAGTAGCTTTACTTAAAATAGGGGGGGTCAGGGGTACATGATTAATCAGCGATCACTAGGGTCAAGAACAAAAAAAACGGCCCACATAGTCTAGTCAACATTGAATACACACCTGAGGAACAAGATAAACACAGTATGGTAAGATAGCGATGTCATCAGCGTAAAGCATTACTTTGCTCTAGACCACACAGCATGATATTTTTCTAAATTATATAATATAAAAAGAAAATGGCATTAGAGACCAAACAGATAAAAGGTTTAATTTCCACTAATCATGTCATGAATTAATCATCAGTAAATATTAGCTGTAGTTAAAAAAAATACAGTGCCTGTAATTTGTTGCTTCAACGACAACATGTTTTCAGTTTCAGTCTTAGTTTGTCGCAATTTCAAAACTATAACAGCATTGCTGTTCTGTCAGGTTTTCTTTGTTTACCTCAGCATTTTGTTAATGGCAGAAAAAGATTCACAGCGATCCCTCAACGTTCTCGAGGAAGACGGGGAGACGGACGAGGACACTTGAAGCCGTAAGAGCGTCTGTGATCTCGGTCTGTGGGAGGTAACTTGTCAGAACTGCGTGTAGTGAATGGAAAAAGGGACGGAATCTCTCCCTCTGAACACCGATCTCTCAGAGACGTCGATGCCTTCAGACGGCTGGAGTGGTCTGAGTAGCGTCTAAGAACTGTTTCATTCTGCCAAAGTCTTACACAACAGAAAACAGTTTGAGTGTATATCTAATCAGGAAGCGTTTGTCTATGTCGCGTTACGCATGATGGAGGCCGGGGGACAGGAACAGCAGCACCTACACAGATGCTTTCTGTTTCGGTCTACATTTTAGGAACAATGATTACTTGACGCCTTGATAAGAATTAAATGGAACAAAGGTGCGGTATATATACAGCTGGAGCTAAGAAATAGTCCCTATATTTAGTACTCAGGTTTTATTACCAATAAAACAACCATGGAAGGTTAATTGCAAAGCTTTATGTGAAGTGGCGTGTCAACAAATTAACCCCGGACAGAACCAGGCCAACTGATTCTTCTACTTCCAGTCCCTTGAGCTGAAGGATCGCTGTTAGCGCTGACGCTAACGTGAGGTACTCACAGTCTCACTGAGCTGTGAAGAATCCCATCAAACATGTTTGATATTTTGATTTTAGAATCTGTACTTCCTCAGTTTGTTCCCAGCAGAACCATATGAGACATCCTGGTGCGCAACAACGCATGCAACTGTAAACACGGGCCAACCAATGACGTTTTTCACACGATGCAACGCAATCTGTTAATCTTTTAGGATTTTACGAGTCGTGTATTCTGAGGATAAGATAAAGCTAAAAGGCTCCTGGCTTTTATTTACTGTACAGACCTGAGTGGTTTTGACCTTCTCATCTAAATGTCAAAGTGTTCCAACGCCACAAATCACTAGCTGTAAATGTATTGTATGCATATCAGCTTTCATCTACACCATAGCTTTTAAAACTTTTATCAATCTCCACATTGTTTTGTTCCAAAAACATGTATAAAATAATACCTATAACATACTTTCAGGTCAAAACGCTGCTGTTTGGATGCGACTGTACCTGCTCAAACAGCTGCTTGCCGGTGGTGTTGGGCTGGATGGCCAACAGCAGCTCGGCATCCATGGTGGTGACATGAACCTTTACCTGTATGGAAAAAAATGGGAAACCTGAGGTCAAACATCCACTCAGAGCAACAGAGAAGTCTCATTCATAAGGGCCAATACATAGTAGAGCACGCCACACTGCACTGCTTTGGTGTGTGTGTTTGGTAAGGGGGTGTATTTGCAGAGTAAACACACAGCGCCGCGTTTATCTCTGCTTTCTCAGAGCTGGACTGGCTGATTGAAGGGAATCCTGCTGTAAAATCTGACGTTTCTGACCAGTATTTTGGACTTTTAAGTGGAGGCACGACGCATGTTATTCTCGACAGATATCCTTAAGAGAGAAAACTAAAATATAAGCAGAAACTTTTAGTTATTCAATCGTGCAAGAAAAGCCCCGACTTTCACTTTTCAGGCTAATGATGATCAGAACGAGCTGCGCATACACAAAAAGCTCCACCCTGGTGATTAATAAACAATTTAAAAAACATTGCAAAATAGCGGGACTGCCAGAATAATGCCACCTGACGTCAAACATGTCCCATAATGGAGAGAAACAACATTCCGTCTTGTAAGTTTGGTGGGTAATCAGCAAACTGCATCTGAACTGCACACAAAGGCCACGCAACAAAGCACAAATATTTATAATGGCTGCATTGAGGTGCATGCTGGGTCTTCGTACCTGCAGGGATAATGTCAAACGGTATTTATGGGGGGTTGTGAAAAAAAAAAGACACATATTGTCCAAACTTATGAACACGCAGTGAAAGGGACACAAAGCCGTCCGTTGACAGAGGACGTCTGTGAGCGAAGCCGTCCGGTGACATATATCATCTCCAGCCCCATTGTGAGAGGCGCTGAACCAACAAGTTCAACGATTGCCCACCGGAAACACGGATGTCTGGGCCGCGCCGGTGACAACTGAGTGAGTCAGAGCTCCATAGGAGACACAAGGGCTGAGGAAGAGACTGACGGGCCTGGAGACACGCAGGCAATGGAAATCCAATCATCCCGGATGATGTCAGAACACAGTTAAGAAAGGAGAGTCAAGGATGACCTTGTTGTTTTTTGCTTTTTAAAGCGTCTCCCGCCTGGATGTGATGTCAGCACAGTTGACTCAGACGGGATTGACACCTCGTTCCAGACGGGAACAAAATAAAAGCCCTTAGAGCTTCAGTCCGGTGACGCATTTTCAAACCATCCAGCTGAAAATCAGAAGGAAGGGAACACTGCTTTTACTTCTACACGGCAAAACAAAGATCCCCTTTCAGCTCCAGACTCTCGGCCGTTAGCCGCTATCATCTTCTACCTTCTAGACCAAGAAAACCCCCCAAAAAACAGCAGCTGAGGCCAGAAACTCATCAAATAGGGTCATAGTTTGAGAGGGTTTAGAAGAGGTAGTAGCAGCAGCCCAGAATGATTCCCTCCATGAGTTTATTTAGTGTAGCTACAGACGGAGCACCTAGAAAAACACAACCCAACAAGCCACGACTGGAACATGTGAACGAGCCAGAAGAAAACGACTGAGTCAGTGATATCTGATCTCAAAGTAAGTCCTCCACTGGTAACTGACAATAAACTGGGACCATTCAGAGCGGTAGAGAAAACATGACACACATGCTAAAAATACACCAGGCGAACACCCAGAGTTCCACAATGAGCAACTTCAGTCAGAGGAAAGCGGGGGCATGAGTGTCGACCATATAAACAACTGCCTCAGAAGTCCTTCAACCGAAGGCTGGATCCCCAACGTTTTACCAGCCGTAACGACCAAGGCTGCCTTAGAGATTTTCACTGGGAAATAAAAGTCTCTCGTAACCACGAAACCATAACAACCAGTTGAAGAAGCTCCACGGTAACGCAGGCAATGCTGTAAAAGACAATGTCCACTCAAGACAGACAGGATTTCAACCGCTTTTTTGTTGTTTAAGATCTATCCCCTTGGAAACACAGATTAGAGGTGTGTTGGTATCGCGATAGAGGCGTTACGATTCAATATATCGCAATACTGTGAGAAAAACAACATTTTCTCGCAGGCCCATGTTCGTTGTACGCTCCTCGTCTCGTTTGTTCCCTTGAACCACAATCTCTGCACGCTAAATATTAAGTAAAAACCCACACTTTGTTTCTGAAAGTCAATACAGTCATTCTCAGGTCTATTGATTTCTTTTCTTGCACTTAACTCAAGAATGCTAAATATTTCTGAGCTCCGGTTTGTGAAGGATGAGGGCACAACGTCCTTCCCTTTCCTATACACTGTCCACACAGACCTGTCGATAGTGAGGTTAAGGAGCTGCTACGGGTCAAATCAAAGAAACAAAGCGTTCATCACTTCGGTAGTTCAAGCGTGAAAAGGCCTCTTCGGGGATGATTCAATATTTAACCTTCCACATAGCTGGCATGGTTTTACAAGAGTGTTGAAATCAGAGTCACCATGGGGACTCTACTAAATGGCCCAAGGGGGCAATTCGAACATTGACGCCACATATCAGAAATGTTTTTCCAGGCTCTGACAAAGAACCCGTGACGGATTTGTGAATCAGGTATCAAGGGTGTTCCAGGCATGATTCTGCTATCAGTTATTTAAAGCCACAAGCGCTAACAATAGGACTGGACATTAAAAAGGAAACGCCCATCCACGCCGATGGTGGCCACGCCTTGTACAGTCTGTCATGGGGCTGTACAGGAAGCAGGGTTGCAGTACGGCGAGGGAGGACTCGTCGGCTTCTGACGATGTTTCATCCAGATAAGTGAAACATGAGTCAGATGGAGACTCTTTCTCAGAAATCAAACATCACTGTTGGATTTCAAACCCAGGCCTGGCTCAGAATTCCAACAGTGATGTTGAAGACCTCTTCCAATGACAACCAAGCCTTCAACCCTGTTAAGAACTCTAACAAGAAGACTTGTTTCATACACGACATCTTGAGTGAAGTAAGGAGCACACAATGATTCAAATACCAAGAAGCCAAGCCCTTCAACCTGCAGGGTGAGGCTGCAATTAAAGAAAGGGCATCGGAGATGAAGCCAAGAGCAGAAACATTCATTTTCAAATTTTAAAATGTGCAGCAATCAAAAGAGGATTTGGCCGGTAGATAGAAAAATAAGGAACCACAACCCTAAACGGTCGCCTTCAAGTTATTCAAAAACATAAAAACAGAAGGAGGAGCTTCCACTTCTTTTCAAGGCTCTTCCCAGTGATTTCCTTTTCTCGTCTGATTTGGATGCAGAATGCTACTTAGCTGCATTTTAAATCTCAATTTTATGCAAGTATGTTTGCAGGAAATCCCTGCATTTTTTCCTGAAGATACAACATGTTAGTTTCCATTCATCCCCCCCTGGAATCTTGAGCCTCTGACCATCTTTTCAAACTGTTGTATTGAAGCACAGCAGAACTTCTGCATCCCTGTAAACCTTACAAATCTCACCAGCGCTACCAGCGAGACTCAGCAGCTGCAGGATTATCTCCGAGAGGACTAATCTTCCAGGTGGAAAAAACTTCATTAAATCAGACTTAAAGTCCAATTTGTTTTGTTTGTACTTTGTTCTAAAAGGCAGGTCGAACAGAGGCGAACGATCAGGGGACTGAATAAAACCAAGGCGTGTGATTTATTCCTGATATCAGGAAAACCAAAAGCTGCCTGTGAGAATCATCACAAGGCCGTTTGAAGGCAGCTGGTCTCGGCGTGCTGCCGCTAACAGACAGTGATGTCATTTCCACACTGGCACTCATGACAACCATGAGGCCGTTCTAAACAAACCCACAACATACTTTATGACACTGACTGGAGGTTTAGTCATTGTCATCGCAGCGACAGCACCCGGTCTCTCCTGTAATCTGAGCGACCATCAGGTTTTGGACTTCATACCTAAAATTATGACACATTTTACTAATTTAACACATGTCAGGGATTGGAATGAAGCCACTGCATGTTCCAGTCATTTCTCTACTTTTTTAAAATTACATTATAAAGTCTTTAAAGAACAGAGGATAGAGAAAGGTCTTATTTGGTGTCCATAAAATCTGTCTTACTCATGTCCAAGTCTGACAAATTTCCATCATATTTTCCTTGACAGGCTCAAACACACATGGGCTGTTGTTGGACTAGAAATTTCCAAACAGTAATATGAGGGAGGGACACGTGCCAAATGTACAGCACGCAATTACTAGGGTGGGGCAAATCAGACAGCAGGATAAATTCATCAAATTAGGCCTTATCTGCCTTCTATTTTTGCTTTTTGTAACGGCATAGCAGGCTTGACATGATCTGCATCATCATTTCACTCCAAGATGATGATGATGATGATGAGATCTCAGCATTAAGAGGGAAGTAACCCCCAAATGTCAGGCTGGAAATTATTTACAGTAGAACCCAGGATCCATCACAACCTCCTGAGGACATAAACATTTTCCACCCCCGGGGGTAGATCATATGATGACATCCAGCAAATAAAACACAACGTACACATCTATAAGTCCAGCCTTGAAGGCAGTGATGAGGAATGAAACATGTGGGACACCCTGAGGACATGAACATGTGATTGAAGAAGCATTCCACTTTAACACAGACCCTGATCATCTGATAATTACATATTACACTCATTCTGTAGCAGTGATTCAGTGCGTAATGATAATCCTGAGATCTTAAAATAAGTGTCACGTTAAATACATAAACATGTCAAAGATTTCACAGCCTGGAAGTTGTGGGGAAACAATTTAATTTTTTTAAAATTTTATATACTGATTCGATCCCCGAAAGGAAAGTAAGAATTTGAAAGCTTTACTTTTACCGGAACTTTTAATTTTTGGTTAAATATCTTTAACATCAGAGGTGACACGGATTTAGCTAAATATAACTATAACAGGTGATAATGTTAGCATCAGAATCAGCGAGCTATCTTTCATTTCAAATGTGTACCAATTCAATTTAGTGACGAAAATTAGGGTGATTTTGGTATCGTTAATCTATTAATAATCTATCTATTAGCTTACCTGTCAAATTGTAGTGAACTAACTAGCAGTGACAAACCAGTACAGACTGGAAATATCAACAACTTCAAAACTACTCACCAGTTTCGGCATTTTGGTGGTTTTTGGTACCCTTTGCGAACTTCTCCGTGTGACTCTACCTCTCTATGTGCCTTCCTAGAGAGAAAGAAAGAATAGAAACTACTTCCAGCCACTTCGGCTTTACTTAAACCCGAGAGGGCAGCTCCTGCAGGCGGTAATCATCGGGATGAATCACCGCCACTACAAACAAGCTAACGGCAGTTAGCTAGAAGAACGAAGGAAATGACATACGTGATTTTCAGAATAAGAGCACGATTTGGGTCAAGCGATTGCTAATGTGTGCCTGCATGGAGGAAAGGGTTTTTGTTGTTCATACAATTCTGAAAAATTTAAAAACACATTTTTTTAAAAATTAGCCACGATTTATTTTTTTTGTTTTGACCACATAGAAATGGATACTTCCTTATTACAATTAACCATCCATATAAAAGGCATGAAAATTATGGCAAGGTTAAGGAGAAATGATGTGTTATGTTGCCGCAGATTGTCCACACACATATTGGTAGTACATGTGTAATGACCCAAAATCATGGCACATCAAGAAACTTCTTCATATCTCCAATGACTACTAAATCCATTCCCAAACTAATGTGAGATTCTTCTTCTTCTTCTCTACATTATAATATAAATGAAAATAACGCAAATAGTAAGAAATGAATGAATCCCATCATTATGAAACAAATGAAGTTTTGCATTTTTATTGAGTACATTTTGAGTGTACATAATAATATATATCCGGTGGTTTAAATCCCAATAGTTGCTTGAAATTACATATAGTAATAGTTCATGTGGAGAAGCAACAATATGGCATGTATGGAATTTCACGTTAGTTAACTACATAAGCATTTTGGCTAGTTGTTCTAGGCAATACCAATTGTGTATAACTTCGACCTCCAGTGTGGACAGTCAGCCCAATCCGGGATTTATTATGCCGTTCAATATTTTATTCTGAAAACACCACAGGAAGTTCTATATATCTAATCTACCTTGACACTGTTGAATCATCCAGGCATCCGCCAGTTTAGTTAAATACAGTACTCAACAAGCCTCACCCTCCTCCAATGACAGGTGTACAGTCTCCACCCGGCTCGCTTAACATTATACGTTTAAACACGATTATTTCTGAACAAATGAACTTCCCACTTGGGATTATTGGCAGGCATTTAATCAGATCCTGGTTTGTGTGGCTTAAAAAAGTCATAATGGAGTGGAAACGGAAGACCAAAGCGAGTAATTCTATAGCGCCATTTACCTTTTGCGGTTGTTACTATTCATTAAAATAGAACACGGTGATAAATTTCAGGGCGTACTTCCACGGGAGGGAACGTGGGTACACACCCACGGGAAACAATTCAAACAAGAAAATCAAGCTGTATAATCGTCAGAAATGGATGACAGATTCTTATCAGAATAAAACACAACGATGTCTTCTGAGTTTTCAAACCAAGACGAGCTGATAGTGCATTTTAAATTCCGCAGACACCTGTTGAGAGGTTTGCCTTCTTTGAACAGTGCGGCAGAAACTTGCGACACTTACTAAACCGCACCCTGGGGAGATTCACGCACAGTCGGGTTTTTGTCTCCGCAAAACCTGCGTGAGTGTCATTTTAACTGAAGTAACTATGATTTTATTTACTGATCTACACAAAACGGGACACGTTTGTGTCAGGAAAACCAATCAGATATTTATTCGCCCTTCTTAGCTGTTAATGATTTTCTGAGATTCATGCAGTTGCGCAAAAAAATTTCACACCGCACCGCATTTCTCAGATGACACCCAACTTTGGTTCCAGCTGTAATCCTCCTCCGCGTGGACTGGTTGGTCTGCCAGGAGGGTTATGCAAAAAAAAAACTCTAGTGTAGAATTCCATGAAAATGGGATGGTTTCTGCATTTCCTTTCATTTTTCATGGAATAGTTAAAATACAGAACTTGATATTTTTTTAAAAAGTACATGCGTCCAAATAAGTACATGAGTACTTGCGTCCAAATAAAAATCCTGAGCAAATTAACTGATTAAAAAGTTTTATTTTGAAGTGTAGAAAGTGTGATTGAAGTGGACTTCTTGGAACCAAAAATAATTAGCTGTAGCCCCAATCTGACTGCTAATCATTAAATAAAGCTTCGTGAATTGACTGCTATTTTATTGTGGGCCATTAACTTCTCTAATAACTTCAATACCCTTTTGTGCAGATGATAAATGGCGAACTATGTGAAATTAAATTTCTTTAACACAAATAAAAAGGTGTGCTGGGGTGTGAGATATCCACAAATAACTATCAATCTAATCGAATATTGTATTTATCGCTCTCCGTGAGTCACACCTGTAATTTGACTGGCAGGGTTTGAATTTCTGGTGAAGTCCGTTAAGTTGAGATAACTGTTTGGAGGAGAACACACCTGTTTGCCTAACCGCAGTGAAAACCACGCGTCACACTGGATACATACAGTCAAACGTCACCCACCGGGCCGCCTGTCATGCCTCCTGACCGCTGATCCATCACCGCGCAAACCTTTCCCGGGAAGTGCGCGGCACCCGCCCTGCAGTCAACCGAGGGGAGGCGTCATAGGTGAGCCGACCAATCAGAGGCCGGGATTAAAATAGCGCCGTATATATTGTGAGGTAAGACCTACTTCTCACCATAATATGAAACCGAAGAGTTATGAGAAAGTCTCACTTCCTCTTTGTACTATTTAATTACTTCTGTTCTTTATTATAAAGGTCTTTGACACCTCCACCGACCATTTTCTGCTTATAATGAAAGTAATTTAAGCTGTTAACATATGTTAAAAATTGATTTGAGGCACTGATTTGGGAATATGGATTACACTGAAATTCGAAACTGTTTCTGTTGTAGGTGAAAAGTTAATTTATTCTCCCTGGGCAATGCAAAGCATTCCTGGATTTGCCTGTTGGAGCAACAGTTTGCAAAGCGATAATGCAGATATATTCAGACAAACAACAACAAACAAACCTGATGTTCTCCTGCTCGGTGACTGACATCAGATTCGGCTAATTCTTAAAGTTTTTGATTTAATATCAGAATCAGAATCCCAGGGGAATTTGCTTTTTGTTACAGCTGCTCTGTTTCTGAAGGACAAGTCAGAATAAGAGTAGAGAATTTAGAATTAAGAAGAAACAGCAAAGAAAACTAGAAGAAAAAAAAGAAAAATAGTGACTATTTAATTCAGTTCAATTCCATTAAAAAAACTTTATTTATCCCCAAGGCTAATTGAAGAGTGCACAAACATATAAACAGTTACACGCATTCATTGATTACTTTGGTGAGTCTTTTGATCGGAAAGAATTTTCCTACTGAAAACATGCAAACTGAAAGATAAGCATGAGACGGTATTCTGTTTCAATATGCGACCTTGAAATGTGTGAGACTGCAAGTGTTTGATGTTTCATTGGCAATGCAATAAAATGTTGATATACTAAGATGTAAATGAATTCCCTACATACCCAAAACACTTTTTTTTTCTGTGGGTTTTAATTCTTCAAGTTGAATGAAACTTTGTTATTGCTTTGTTGGGAGGTGTACTAATGATGTTTAGAGTCACCTGTTGAAGGCCACAATCCCTGCTTGTCCCTCCGACCGTAATAATTGGGTCCCGTACTGACCTTTGATCTATGCTCCCTTGATCTGGCCTTGTGCTTTGATATGTTGTTACATTATACAGCTTGTCGTTTGATCTACGGTCTTTGTTACAACCGGAGGAACTACCGGATGGACAAGTGCAATTATAATAATATAGATAATGAATGCGATGTCATGTGTTTGCAGGGATACCGAATGAAAGAAATCAGTCATATGCACTGGTATATGTTTTGAAATTAAACACAAAAACTTTTATTTCTAAGAATATCCATTTGCCAACCATGTTCATCAATTCAGAAAATGAAATGACATATTCAGTGGAACATTACAACCCAGTCTCTCTTCACAGCAGAGGTGTTGATGATGTCTACCACTCTCTGAAGTCTTCCATTCTCATCTTGGTGATTTCCATAAGTCATATCTGAAAAAGATGAAAATGTTCAGTCTCTGTAATGTTTAGAAAGAACCTCTAGAAGGTGCTCCACTGACATCTAAGACCTGAACATGGTTAGTAAAGTGTCTTCAACAGTCTTGCTGTCATATCAATAACAGGTCACGTGATGTTGACTTGAAGAATATATGGAACTGAAAACTGAAAACCGGTGTCGCAGCATTTTCTGAAACCACTGAAGGAGAGAGTGACTTGTTCCAAAAGGTAAATAAATAACAGACACATACGTGAAATGACTCCACACAGCCATTCCACCGAATGGCTGTGTGTAATTCCTTTAATTATTTCCAAAAAGAGATTAATTTTCCTCCTGTGGCTCTTGATTGCTGGTTTGATCGCTGGAATACATGAAAACTGTTGACATATCCATGGAATACAGTGAGGCGATGGGTCTGATGCCAGAATAGACTCCATTAAATTCTGGTGGGGATCAGGACAAAGACAAGAATCTCAAATTTTTGTGTTTGTTTTAACTTTTAAAAGAAGTCTCCGTCAAATTGAGTTTCTGATGCTTCAGACATAACAATTGAACTGCCCCCTGCTGATGGACATGAACTTCCATCAGCAGGGGGCAGAGAAGATACTCAAAAATGAACCGTTCTTTTAAGCAGAGAAATTATTTCTGAATAATCAAACAATAAGAGTGCCCTGACCGTCCAGAAGTCTTCTTGCTGCTTCTTTCGTTACCAAATAGTCTATTTCAATGTTTGATGAATCAGTAGCCCCGGGCACACCCCCCAGTTAAGCAGGGGGCTTATAAAGATACCCATTTATTCACCTCAACAATAAGCCAGACTGGTCTGACATGGAGGTTGCAGGAGATTGCTGAGAACCTTTAACTTCTGGCACGCTGGAACCTCTGTGACCTTCAGGAAGCCGAACAACACAAAGAGAACCCACACAGACATAGGGAGAACACATAAACCCAGCACCGAAAGGACTTGAACTTAATACCTCCTGGACAGTGTTACCCACTTCACCACAATGCCGCCTTTTCATCAGAAAAGCCTTCAAAACACAGTTGTTTACTTTGATGTTTACATGACACATGATCTTAGGGTTTTCAAGATCACAGATCATAGCAATATTTCCACACGGAAATACTTAAAGACCGACATGGTATTACGTTAAGATATCACAGTCCACGGAGAAATAAGACATGGATGAACCAGTAAGTACAAAGGATGAAACCCTTTGCACAAATCTCCAGGAAGTTTTGAAAACACTGAGAGAAACAGAATGGCACAATTATATATCAGAACATGACAACAGTGAATTATTAGAGATTCTTAAAGGAGTAACTTCAAATATACTTAGAATTATAACAACATATGTTCAGAGAATTAAAAGCTTGGAATCAGAAAATCTGACTCAAAATGTTGCCAGTTTGGACAGAAGCCCCCCAGTCTCTACGGGATCCCTACCAGTAACAGTTCAAGAAGTCAGTGAAGTTATAGGTGATAACATTTCACTGGCTTATGAGAGGGAATTTGGAGAAGATGTAATTCATCAACCATACACAGGTCAGCTGGCGCTTCTTGTGGCAGAAGAAGTAATGGACAATTTGAACAATGCTGCTCAGTCCAGCGACAGTCCTGAGGCAACTGAGACATCAACATTCAATCACAGCTCAAGGTTTGAGGAAATAGTATTGATTCAGAAAAACATTCTTACAGTAATTGCTAACAAATCGAATTTCAATCCCACCATCAAAGAGGAGTCAACAATTACTGAGAATGACAACGATCTTGGGGGTCATTCTGAGAATGACAACATCCTCGGAAGTAATCCTGAGAATGACAACATTTTGGGGGTACATTCTGAGAACAATAACTATCTTATGGATTATTCTGAGAATGACAACATTCTCAGAAGCGATCTTGAGAATGACAGCATCCCACCACTAGTGAAATACATCAAGGACAATCTGGACACCATGTTATGTAAAGTCACTGAGACGGAAAGAGATGGGTTGTCTACAGATGAGCGAAAACAACTCGAGCGCATATATGCCCAAAAAACTCTTAAATTAGCAGAAGACATTGTTGTATGTATCCAGGAAGGAATGAAACTGCAAACGGAGGCTGCAAAAGCGGAAAAGAAGTTCTGGGCAAAAATCAAACATAAAATCAAGATTAATTTATTCCACAAATATGTAGCTGAGTCAGTCCTGAACATTGCGACAAAAATCAAGAAGAGGTTTAAAAGGCACACACCACCTGACAAGGAACCATCAGTTACTTCCTTAATCGATGGTGTGGAAGAGGTGGTCAATGAAGTGGTCCCACCAGAAGAAGATCAAACTTACACAAAAATAGCAGAAGATATCTCTAGTGAAAAACGTGAGGTCTTCTCAAAGCGGCTGTCATACGTGGCGTTCCACTATTTAAAATGTAACAAGAAAAATATTTTTAGTCAGATTCGTCTTCAAATATCCAAGTTCATCAAACGTATGCGCACTTGGCTGACTAAGGAATCTGAAAAAGTTGAGAAGGAGGATGACTTTTTCCTCAATCCCCTTCAGCAATTTTATGATCCCAATGCGACTGAGGCAGAAGTATCCCCACCAGAGATGTCAGCTGAAGTCTTTGTTGATGACGCTCCAGTACCAGAGCAGAAAGAAGATCAAGTGGATGAAACTACAACTACTGCAAAACCTGCCAACATATATGGAGATTTGGAAATACAAATCGACATGATAGTATCAGGCATTGTTCAACACATTTTTGTTAATGAACAAAATGCGTTGTTAAGTGAAGATCTACAACAGATCATCACATTACTGACAAATATGGTCTTCAATAAGATCGACCCCAAATGTCTTGAAGGCAAGAAACCTCTCGAAGGCAAGGCATTTGGATGCAACATTAATAAGACCACTAGGAAGGTTTATAAAGAGTTGTGTGACACATTTGGTAATTCAAGGTTATTATTACACCTTTACTTGGTGTCAGGGAAGTCATGGTTTTATGAATCATTTAGAGACATCCTAATTCGGCAGATGGAGGGAAAAAAACACAAAAAAATTTGTTAGTCCCTTCATAAAACCATAGAACATAACATCAACAGAGACGATTACAATCGCACACCCCTGTTGAGACACCAATTCATCAAATGTGACCAAATGGGGCAGCAGTGGCTCAGTTGGTAGAGTGGGTCGTCCAATGATCGTAGGATTGGTGGTTCGATTCCCGCTCCCCTGGTCATTTGTTGTAGTGTCCTTGGGAGAGACACTTTACCCTCTCTGCCTCCAGTGATTAGTCTGGTGGTGGTTGGAGGGGCCATTGGTGTGGATTGGCTGCTACGTTTCATGTGACTACACATGAAGTTTACCAACGCCAAGTATGGATGAGGAGTGAAGGAATAATGGATCCACTCCAAACCAAATGTCCGCAGACCCTTACCCCTCTTTATAGGCGTCTTATTCCTGAACAGCCACATCTGTCGGGAAGAAGACAGAACAAGTAACGGATCAAACTGATCAGCAAGATGAGGCCATGTAAGGTTTTCTCCAAGTACTTTGGTTTGCCTTTGTAATATGATACGATTGAAAGGGTATCATAAACATGACTCACGATCAGGGTCCAGAATTAAACTTTTGAACCGCCAGCCTAGTGGACTGGTAGATAGAAAAAAAAGACAATTTAAGAAAAGGGTGGCACTGTGGTGCAGTGGGTAGCGCTGTCGCCTCACAGTGAGAAGGTTTCGGGTTCGAGTCCTTTCTGTGTGGAGTTTTCATGTTCTCCCCGTGTCTGCGCTGGTTCTCTCTGGGTTCTCCGGATTCCTCCCACCTCCAAAAACATTTCTAAATTGCCCGTATGTGTGAGTGTGTGTGTATGAGTGGTTGTTAGTCTTAACGTGTGATTCCGCAACATACCGGTGTTGTGCTCGGAGTGTCCCTCAGCAACCCTCTTGACCCGTTAAAAGCGGACGAATCGGATCAGAATAAATTAATGAATAAATAAATAAATTTAAAAAAACTTTAACTGAGATATGGTATTGTGTGTATGAGTCCAGAGCAGAATGATTTTTAACTTATTGCTGATTTGCTGAGTAATTTACCTCACCAACAGTAGTAATATACCTCACCGACAGACCACAGTTCGTCAGGCTAAAGGACGCCACGTCTGATACTGTGGTCAGCTGCATCGGTGCTCCACAGGGGACTGTCTTGTCCCCAATCCTCTTCACCCTGTACATGGTGGACAGCTGCTACAACTCAGAACTGTGTTATATCCAGAAGTTTGCAGATGTCACAGCTATCGTGGGATGTATCGGACAATGAGGAGTATAGATGCGTGGCGAAGGACTTTGTTGACTGGTGTCACAGCAACAGCCTGCAGCTCAACACCTCCAAAACTAAAGAGCTGGTCATTGACTTAAGGAGGGACAGACCCCAACCTAGACCAGTTCTGATAGGAACGGAGGAGGTGGAGATTGTGCAGACCTATAAATATCTTGTGCTGTGGCTGGACAACAAGCTGGACTGAACCAGTAACACGAGGCAGCTGTACAAGAAAGCAGAGCAGGATGTACTTTCTGAGGAGGCTGAGGGCATTCAACGTCTGCAGGAAGCTCCTGTGGATGTTCTATCAGTCTGTGGTCGCCAGCGTCCTGTCTTACGCTGTGGTGTGTTGGGGAGGGAGCGTGACTAAGGTGGATCTCTCCAGACTGGAGAAGCTGATCAGGCAGGCCAGTTTGGTGGTCGGGATGAAGCTGGACCCTCTGGCAATGGTGGCAGAGAAGAAAACATTGGACAAACTGCTGGTCATCATGGACGAAGTGAGCCACCCTCTACACACCGTTATCAACAACCAGAGAAGCCTGAGAAGCCAGACCAGACAGAGGCTGCGCCTCCCAACATGCAAGACCAACAGACAAGAACTCCTTCATCCCACGAGCCATTAAACGGCTCAACTGCTCTCTGGGGGAGATGAAGAAGAAGAGAGTCCACACGAGAGCTGAGGGATGACACACATAACACACCAAAAACAATGCAAACACTATAGACACTTCACTCTACCCATGCCTATCTAGGCCTGTTTACTTATGCCTTTTTATTCCTATGCCTACTTATGCCTTTCTATTTGTATATTCTTGATGGGTCATTTCTTACTCTTTGGTGTTGTACTACTTTCTATGTGCTGGTGCTTTCTGTGTGCTTTTTCTGTGATTTTGTGTACTCACTGTGCTGTGTGTAGTGCAACGGAGAAGTTAATTTCCCTGATAGAACCTCCTTAAGGGATCAATAAAGTTCTACTCTACTCTCTACTCTACCCTACTAATTTGAGACTCAGGAGAAAAATCTAGTGACATGGAGTGCTTTCTTGAATAAAAAACATTCAAAAGTTAATGAAGAAAAAGAAACAGATATTACTGTGGATAGTACGGACAAAGACGCAGAAGAAGCCAAGTGAAAACCAGCAAAAATCCAAACACGGACGCGATTGTTTCCGTGGATGAAGCACGACTAAATGTCAACACCTATGACAAACTTATTACGTCCCGCAAAGTGGTGATGTATTGTAATTGTCAATGTTTGTGTGTTTGTTCGTTTATTCGTCCACCAATATCTTCACACATATATATATATATACTGTATATATATACACATACAAACATATGAAAACAAATGTATTGGTATTATAAACCAAGCGCCCCATCACAGAGTTCTTCCACTAGCAGGCAGCGCATCCCGGTCTGACCTAGAACTGGTGTCGGCGTCTTTGGCGAGGAACGTGAATGAATGAAAGAATGAATAAACAAATACTGTATATAAACTTTATGACTCATAAAGAAAGAAACAGACCAACAAATATCCAACTGTCAAGCATGTTTATCAAAGCGTCTTCGACATGGAGCTGTTGTACTTCAGAAAAAAGCCGGTTTTAACTCCGTCCATTCTGTGTGTGCATGTAGACACGGGTCACACACACTAATGTCACAGCGGTTTTCATCACAGGGAGACGCCCTCCTTTCGCCATAATGTTCACGTGATTCCTTCTTGCAGATGCGCCGTGATTGGTTGGGCATTGTGATTGGTTGGACGCTTGATTGACATGTAATGGGTGGAGTTAAAACGTGACAGAATGAGGTTTTAAAGTGAGTTTATTCAAATATATAGGAGGGGAGATGATGATTTTATTGCTAACTAGCAGGGGGGCCGTATTATTTTACACAGGTAGGACAAAGTCAGACTGACCTTTGATCTACTCTCCTTTGATCATACATACTCTACCCTAACACTAGTGGGGGGGCCCAGGTACATTTAACAGGGAGTTCAAAGTCTTGCTCAATTCTCCTTTGTTTTTGCGTACTGTGCAATCGGCCCTACAGTTCACTCTTCTTTGTTCACTCTCGTTCTTTGATCTCCGGCCTTTGTTAAGACGTGTGCCCACTCACTAAGAGGAACAAGCACAATCATGATATATATAGATATGTTATGTGATGTCATGTGTTTGCAGGGATGCATAATGAAAGAAATGAACTGGTATTCGTTCTGAAATCAAACCCAAAATACTCCTATTTCTGAGAATGACCAATGACATTTAGCAGAACATTCAGAATACACGCAGACATGGGTAGAACATAAAAAAAATTTTCAGAAAAGACTTGAATCCATAACATTGTCACTGTGACAGCACCACCCATTGCACCACCATGCCACCCTTTCATCAGAAACTACAAAGCGTGACTTGTTTACTGTTTTTTTTAATGTTTTCATGACACATGATCTTAGGATTTTTAAGACCACAGATCATAGCAATATTTCCACACAAAAATACTTAAAGACCGACATGGTATTAGATTTAGATGTCACAGTCCACGGAGGAATAAGACATGGAAGAACTAGTGAGTAGGGAGGATGAAACCCTTTGCACAAATCTCCAAGAGGTTTTGAAAATACTGAGAGAAACAGAATGGCGCACTTACATAATGAGACATGACGACCAAGAATTATTAGATATTCTGAAAGGAATGACTTCAGATATACTTAAGATTATAATAACATATGTACAGAGAATTAAAAGCTTGGAATCAGAAAAATCGAGTCAAAATGGTGCCGGTTTGGACAGAAACCCCCCAGTCTCTACGGGATCCCAAGGAAACCTGTCAATAACTGTACAAGAAGTCAGCGAAGCCATCGGTGATAACATTTCACTGGCTTATGAGAGGGAATTTGGAGAAGATGTAGTTCATCAACCATACACAGGTCAGCTGGCGCTTCTTGTGGCAGAAGAAGTAACGGACAATTTGAACAATGCTGCTCAGTCCAGCGACATTACCGAGGCAACTGAGACACTACCATCCCATCACAGCTCCAGGTTTGAGAAAATAGTACTGTATCAGAGAAAAATTCTTGCATTGATTGCTAGCAAACTGAAGCGAAAACCCAGCATCAGAGAAGAGTCAACAATTACTGAGAGTGACAATCTCAGGAGTCATCTTGATACTGACGCCTCACCATTAGTTAAATATATCAAGGACATTCTGGACAACATGTTATGTAAAGTCACCGAGGCAGACAGAGATGGCTTGTCTACAGATGAGTGCAAACAACTCGAGAACATTTACACCCAAAAAACTCTCAGGTTAGCTGAAGACATTGTTATATGTATGCAAGAAGGAATGAAACTGCAAACGGACACTGCTGGTTCCCCTAAACCACAAGTGGAAAAGAAGTTCTGGGCAAAAATCAAACATAAAATCAAGATTAATTTATTCCACAAATATGTAGCTGAGTCAGTCTTGAACATTGCGACAAAAATCAAGAAGAAGTTTACATGCCACACATCAACTGATACAACTGATTCCACCAAAGCATCATCAGTTACTTCCTTAATCGATGGTGTGGAAGAGGTGGTGAATGAAGTGGTCCCGCCAGAAGGAGACCTAATCTACACAAAAATAGCAGAAGATATCTCCAGTGTAAAACGTGAAACCTTCTTAAAGCGACTGTCACGTCTGATGTCCTGCCATTTAAGATGTTCCAAGAAACAAACACACATTTGTAGTGAGATTCGCCTTCAAATATCCAAGTTCATCAAACGAATGTGCAAATGGCTGACTAAGGAATCGGAAAAAGTCGAGAAGGAGGACGACCTGTCTAGTAATGCTCTGAAGGAGATCGAGGTAAAAGTATCCCCAACGGAGATATCAGCTGAAGTCTTTGTTGATGAAGCTCCAGCACCAGATAAAGTGGATGAAACTACTGCAAAACCTACCAGCATATACGGAGATTTGGAAATACAAATCAACATGGTAGTATCAGGGATTGTTCAATACATTTTTATTAATGAACATAGTGTGCTGTTAAGCGAAGATCTACAACAGATCATCACCTCACTGACAAATATGGTCTTCAATAAGATCGACCCCAAATGTCTTGAATGCAAGAAACCTCTGGAAGGGAAGGCATTTGGATGGAACATTAATAAGATCACTAGGAAGGTTTATAAAGAGTTGTGTGACACATTTGGTAATTCAAGGTTATTGCAACTTTACCTCGTGTCAAGGAAGTCATGGTTCAATGAATCTTTTAGAGACATCCTAATTCGGTATATGGAGGGAAAAAAACAAAGAAGATTATTTTGTTAGTTCATTAAACCACAGATTATAGCATCGCTATCCATCCGTCCGGCCATCCGGCCACCTAGAGTCATGTAGATGAGACGATTACGATCTTACACCTTCGTCGAGACACCAACTCATCAAGTGTGACCAACTCCTTCCCGCTCTTTATGAGCACTTATTCCTGAATAGCCACACCTGTTGGGAATAAAATAGAACAAGTTAAGTTTCAAACTGATCAGCAAGACGAAGGCATGAAGGGTTTTCTCCAAGTGCTTTGGTTTCCCTGGTTTTATGATACGATTGGAATGGTATCATAAACATGTCTCATGATCAGGGTTCGAAATTAAACTTTTGAATCGCCAGCCAAGTGGACTGTTAGACATATAAAAATACTTCATTGAGATGTAGTATTATTTGTATATTCATGTGTACTCATACACACATGCTTTATCTTGATGAAATTCTTTGTTTTCTTTAATCGAGAGCAAAGTTTAAGCAGAATCATGTTTGAATTCTTGATGAATTGCTGAATAATTCAGGAAATTAACTCAAAAAGATAAATAATCAACGATACATACAAATAAATGATCATGTCCCTGTGCAGAACAATACATGTTTCATTATTTTGTCTTCGTTACCCTCTACTTTTCACAGCTTTTCAAAGCAGAGACGGAATCCTAAGAACACCGAACCTGGCACCTTGGTTGTCCTAGAGATTCTGTCAATAAAAGCTATGAGCAAAACCGGTGAAAATGTGGTTGGTTTCAGAACCAGAGCTGTGCGTAGAGGTGAGCCAGATTATATCTGATCAGAACTTCTCAACCTCCTGCACAAGCTCAGGCTGCTAACCCACCAGAGAGGTTACATTCCAAATTCCTGTCGTACGTTTCTGCAATCACAGATTGGACCACCAAGTTAGCTTGCTACTCCTGTGGGTGATGGGTACACGCGAGGATATTCCCATGTTCATACCCTCTTTTTGGCTGAACCTGCCCGGACTCCACGGGTGGAGGCTGGGCCACCAGGCGCTCGCTGGCAGGCCTTTTTCCTGTAACCTCCTAGTGGCCAGCTGTAGAATCACAGGCAGCTGCAGTTCAACCTCATGATGTTTGAGGCATTGGATGTTTATGACTCTCAATGACTATGAATTACATAAAACAAGAAAGCCGTGGTTCCTCAGGGGGAAAAAAGACTGTTGGCACAAGGTTGGCCACGAACAGACTGAACCTTTTCTGCTGTCTCTTTCTCTCTTCAATGCCTCCCTCTGCTGGGCACTTCTACGTTCCTGGGGAAAGAAGGAAGAGTTCTCAACATGGATTCTTAAAGAGAATGCAGGGTCCCTTGTTCACTTTCTTAAACTCTGAAACGTGGAGTGTGTTGAAAACGCTAAACCTCAAGTTGTGACTCTTGACCATCCTCAAAGGCTGGATCAGAAGCAAACGGACTTCCTGTTTCAGGTCTGAAGATGTTTCACCGCTCATCCAATTCCACTCAGGGGCTGAGGAGGTCACTGATTGGACCTCCTCATTCCCTTCAAGTCTTAAATAGAAGATCTAGTTGCTCCTATTCCAACTTTTGAGGAATAAATAAAGGAATGATATGAAATACATGTTTCTATATAGTTTACACACTTTCTCTTCTCTTCGTCGCCTCTCCACCTGAAGCTGCCGCACCTCCATCAGCTTGATTTTTCAGAGATCTTGGAAGTCTTCTGCTGGTCCTTCAGACAGGCCAGCTCCTCCTTCATCACCTCCAGAAGGGACTGCTCTACTGTCTTTCCCACCAGGACCTCCAACACCAGCTGAACCTCCCGATCAAAGTAAAACAGCCGCAGAAGATTTAATGTTATTGTTATTCTAAAAAAATGAATTAACCCTAAAGTCTAAACAATGTCTTCTTTAAATAATGGCTGAAACAAGTCTATCGCGTTTTATTGGAACTATATGGAGACTGTTGATGCAGAAAGTCTTACTTGGGTCACCTACAGTACTTCTCCCTCTTCTATCTGCGTTTCAACGTCTTTGCTCTTCAAGGTAACGTTCTGAAACTGAAGGTCAGGTCACAAAGTGAGTCTGACAACAATACTGAAAGCAGAAAAAACAACAATCATTAGTTTAGATGGTGGTTCTCTGTGTTTGGACGAGTTCTGTGGGGGTCTGGGACCGGTACTGTGGGGGTTCGAGTCGACTGGAGAATGGTGAATCAAAGCCAGTGACATAACTTCCATTTGAAACGAGATGAATCACGTTTATTACATCAAATATAATTGTATTTTATTTATTCAGTTTTTGTTTATTATTTTAATTTGTTGTACTAATATTACTATTACAATGATTTTCCAGATAAGAAAATAAATTAATGATAAAAGAGTTGCCCCAGAGATGTCAAAGGTCACAAAACAAATATGACTTCCATGACATTTCAGATAAAGTGGAGTCCCCTGAGAAAAAATTGTGAGTTGGTATTTATTTTTATTTTTAATTTTTGTTCCATTGGCACACTTGGTTTTTCCGTAGATGACATTCGTTAGTCATTGGAGATCATACAACGGTGGTGTCTAGTAAAGGAAATTACTCAAAGTGATGCTAACCACAGAGAGCATCTTCAGCTCCCCAATAAGTAACAAAAAACCATGTAGAACCAAAATTTACAACAATATTTATTAGTGAGCATAAAGGTGAGATCTCTGTGGTCAGAGTGGTGACAAACTTTCCTCCCTGTTAAACACTGGTATCTTCCATGAACTACTTAAAGAACTATAAAACACAAAATGAATTTTAAAATCATTCCAGTTTTTGCTGCTAGAAAACTTGTAGTTAGAGTTGGTTAACTGCTTCTTGTGAGGTCAGACAGCTGGGGAACTACCCATAATCCTCCAGTCCTTCTCCTCCCCGACACATTCCCTCAAAAATGTTACCAAAATAGCATGTCACCAAGAAGTTTTGTAATTTCATGTGTCAAACTCAAGGCCCGGGGGCCAAATGTGTTATTTTTCCTTATTGACTTTAACATTAAGGAGTAGTTACATTTATTTTACATTACATTGAGTTACATTTAGTTACATTTATAAGTTACATCTGGTCTTTTGAGGACGGCTGGTTGAAATGAAAATTGTTCATTAGTACATCATATTATATCAATGTTTAATTAATCATTAATTACTGTCCAAGTCTGCTGGTAGGGTATTACTTCATAATTCTAGCACTACTATTGCTATACTGCAGTTCCATATATTGATGCCAGTACTAATTATAATTCTGAACATTTTTTTAGAGATAGCTTTGTTTTTTTTGTTTGTGTTTACAAGCCTTTCTTTAGACACACAAACAGCATCATGACGTAACACACCTCATTAAAATGTGTTGTCAACACAAGCAGCCAAACAGACGTGATTGGAGAAACTCTGTCAAGTGTTTGATCTGCTTTGAAAGAAGCAATGAATGGAGTGTGATGGGGGAGGAAGTGTGTGTGTGTGTTTATGTGTGTGTGTGTGTGTGTGTGTAGGTGTGTGTGTGTGTGTGTGTGTGTGTGTGTGTGTGTGTGTGTGTGTGTGTGTGTGTGTGTGTTGGGGGGGGGGTGTTCTTTAGTTTAACCTGTCACAAGCCATTAAGCATTCATAAAGGGTAAACCAATCAGCATCCTCGTTCCTCATTTGTGTCAGACATGAGATTACACAACGCCGCATGTGTTTTTTAGCGTGTGTTTGTTCAAGACTTGCAGATCCTTTTATATGTAAGGATCTGCTGTTGTGTGGTATAGTCGGTGGTGAGAAGTGGTACGAGTCCACACAATAGTCTGCACAAAGATGACAAGACTACCATTTCCCTCATCGTGGAGATGAACATACACGATTTTTACGTCATGATGTCACTACCTCCACCAAACCGGAGATGGAGAAGGTTATGTAATCATCCACATTTGTTTGGTTGACCCGGGGTCATGTATACGTGACCCTCGTCTTCCATCAACACTATAGAGCTCCTGGGTTCCCAGGCAAGATAATAAGCCAATTAAAATACAGAAAACACCAAGCATGGGCGACTCCTCATGTTTAATGAAAAGCTGGATCCAGATCCTAATCCAGATCTGAGAGACTTACATATACGCTTTGACACCACCGCCAGTGTGGAGCTCATATAATGCATTATACCAATGATAACACCGGAGTTTCCAAGGCTAACGTTTGAGCAGGTAGTAACGCAATTGTATGTAATGGGCCATGCTGTCACCAGCAGTTACTGGTATGGCCAAATACGATGGTGTGTTATGTAAGTCCTTTCATATTTAATGAGCAGTCACGATAACTCGACCAGCTAGCTGTTCAGCATCATCCTCAAAGATAATAAGTACGTAAAGACACGGATGGGAAAATTAATCTTTTAATTTCGCCTGATAAAAAAAAATAAATCTAAAAAATGAACAGAGGAGTTTAAACAACTTTATTTGCATTCATCTTAAGTGAAAAGTGTAGCCTTTTCCAATGTACACGTCTTTAAATCATGACTGTCACATGATGTTTTAGAGACTGACTGCTGGAATTGCTGCATTATGCATAAAAAACGCAATTTCTGACTGCATTTTCATTCATTTCTGGGGGCATTATGTACAATTTTAATAAATAGGTCCAACATTTATTCATTTGCTTGCTTAGTGCACAGTAAGGCATCTTATATCTACCTACCTACCTACCTACCCACCTGCCTACCCACCTGCCCGCCTACCTACCTACCTACCTACCTACCTACCTACCTACCTACCTACCTTCCTACCTACCTACCTACCTACCTACCTACCTACCTACCAACCTTCACCCCAACCTCCCCACCCACTTGTTTCTATGTTAGATAAATGATCAACAGATATCTATACTTCCTCTTTAGTGTACTTGTGGTGGAGAAAATGTATTAAAGGACAACAGAGTCTTCACTAATGCTAGAAAATCTAATCTTAAGTAGAAACAGTGAGTAGAGCAGATACAAAAAACACTCCAGCAGGATTACTGTGCCTTGATGACTTGTAACTGAGCTACATCAGCTAGTCGAGGAAGGATATAGAGTCTGACAGAATCTTAGAGAGGAAGGAAGAGGTAGCAGCTTATCGCGCCATCAGAGACAAGAGGAACAGCAATTCAGAGAAAAACCAAATCCGCCAATGTGACCGTTTGGTTTCCTACTAATGTATCTGCACATACTGTTCTCTCCATGAAGCTCATTTCGCTCTGTTATGCAACACATCTAACAAAGAGCAGTTTGAGCGAAAGCAGTCTCGCTTCTTTGTTTTGTATTTGTTAGTACATAAACAGTTTGATGAAGGAAGAAACGCAGAAATAAATCTTGCATTTGTATAAGCTCTTATTTAGAAACCACGTATGGGGAAAATAAAATAAAAATAAATTGACAATGATTAGCCATCAGCATCTACTGCATTCTCACTTTATTTACATTTCAGTATACACATAACAGCTCATCATCAGAAAAGTGCTTCAATGTAGTGAAGGAAAGAACAAGGATTTACAAAAAGTGAGGAAATTGTGCTCAACCTGCACACATCAACAAACTACAAAACACAAGAAATTCCACATATAGCATATTTTATCCACAGCTAAGTTCGCTGTCATAGCTTCATTGTTATAGATTACATATTTATCAGGATATCTTGTAAAAGCTGTACTCTAAATGGTACTACAGACAAAGTGCAACTAGAAGTTGCACTTAATGAACATTCACTCAAAGTGAAATGGTTAAAAGACGATCTCTTTAAGACAGAGCTGTTCAGTGAGCAGAGCCTCAGTCGCAAGTTTTCTTTTTAGCTGACAAAGGAGTAATGAGGTTTTCAGTGGGAGTTATGTTATAATTCCAAGGTCTCCAAGCTTTGAAGAACTATAAAGAAAAAATTGTTCTTTAGCTTTGCCCACTGGTACTTAGCTCTGAACAAAGTTTGTATAACTAACACTCAGCGTATGAACTGCCTAATCGATATCCAAGTCAATCAAACATAGGATTCTTTTGCATAAGAAAATTCCTCAAACACGGGCTGGCTGCATCTCCGAGAGACAACTTCATGATGACGCGTAGATACGGACTCGGACATTGCTCTCTGGCGGAAAGGCTGCCGCAGCTGGACGTTTTCGTCTCTGTCCGGCGTTGCTTCAGCCAAACCATCTTTGTACTGACTGACAGAAAAGGTAGAAGGGAAGTCAAAGTTCAGAGAGGATGGACGGGACCTCCTCTCCAGCTCGAAGGCATCTTGTACCGTCATCGATCCATACGGCGGATGGAGACCCGTGTTCTGCACCGCGTGCTCGTAGGAAGGAGGCCTGCAGGGCAGCCGGCTGTCCACCAGCTTAAACACTTCGATGGCGGACAAAGGGCGAGGCTTGCGCATAAACTCCGCTGGATGATCTGCTTCGCTTTGCGAGTCCTCCTGTAGGGTTTCACAAGGGAAAGGGTTTTCCCTTTGAGGGTCTTTCTTCAGGGTGTTCCTGCTGGAGGCCCCTAAGCTCCTGGTCCTCATCAGAACTTTACTTGTGAGTCTCATTGACTGCGAACGTCTCTTCTCCTCTGAGGGGATGTCTTTCTGAGTCTTTGCCAGAGTTGAAGACTGGTTGCTCGGGTTTGTCCTCCTAGGGCAGGTTGGTGACTCCACGGGGGAACTAGCGAAAATGGACCCTTCAGATTGATTGGAGGCCGCACTCTCTAGAGAGGAGCAGGAACAGTCCTTGAGGTGACTGCCCACGATGTTCGGCAGCAGATCTACGTTGGAGCTGCTCTTGGGTATGGAAAAAGAGAGCACTGGCCTTGCTCGTCTTTGTTCCCTGAGCAACAAGGAGTCATCCGAGATCGGCTTTTTCAAAGACTGCTCCTCAAAGTCGCTCCTCTTCGTGGAGCAGTCGTCGTGGCTACGGGCGTGGCTGCAAAGGTTCTCCAGGTCAGGAGAGAGGAGGATGATGGGTTCCGAGCAGCGACGGTTGAAGGGAGTCTTTGTGTTGAAGATAGCATCGGCAGGCCAGGAGGAGGTGTTCCCAACAGGGGTACCGAGGGATGAAGATGAGCCACTCTCTCCAAGGGTGGAGCTGGCACTCTCTCCCGCCTCTCCATCGCCATCTTGGTCTGTGCTGTCGTATGCAGAGTCGTGATGCTGGGAGGACAGGGAGTCTATAGACAGGAGGACATTATTTCAGTATCTGCAGGGTTTTTTTTTTTTTTTTGATTGATTGTTGGAAAGTAGGATTAAACAAAAAATAAGCAGTTCCAACAAAATTAGTCAGAGGAGTCACGTTTGGGCCAAGAAAGAGTCTTGGAGAGATTTATTCTCAAAGTATTAATGAAATTTGGTGGTTCTTGTATTTTGCAATCAGCGTTGAATTGAGAAATCATTGAGGAAGGACTTGGCAAAGTTTGCGTGGGGACCCAACGAGATTCAAAAAAAGAAGGCTGATCAGAGAGCAAATAAATACACAAAGGACTCTGAATATTTTGGGGATTTCAGCACCTTGATAAAATCTAGTTCTTGAGATCTTCTGCTTACAAATAGACAAGCAATGAAAGCGTGACCTCATTGGCAGAGGTAATGATCTTGCGGATGAATCCGTGGTCTTTGCCTTTTTAATACATCAGTATACGACAGAAACTCCATCCTCTGTAAGTTTTGTTGGTTTTTGGAGATATGTTCCAAACAAAATCATGATTTAGGATGGTTGAAAATGCTGATGCTTGGAGGTTGGATGGCTAAAACGACAAATAGTTCCCCTCTCATCCATAATAACTCTCATATGGTGCCTAAAAGGAAGCTAAAAGCAGAGATATGAGTGAACATGCAAACTGTACCGTTGTCAGCGTCCAGAAGATTTGGAATATTCTCTCCAATTATATCTGAATGCTCGATCAGAAACTGGGTGAGCTCTGTGACCTGAGGAAAAGAAACACGACGGAGCAGAATTAATGGCAACTAATACTCAAGATCTAAAGTTAAACAGGCATGAAGCAGATGCAGATCTGCGTGTACTTTGGTCTACATGCTGTGTTTTTGATGTTGTTGAAAAAGAAGTAAGTCTAACCTGACTTACGAAACCTTTTGAGGTTTCCTTCACTGCGAACCACGAAGCTTCAAAGCAGCTCAGGGAAGAAGAAAGAGCACATTCAAAGCGAGACTTTTACCTTTTCGATCTTGCCTTTTTGCTCATCCAGGGGGGCGGCAGCGTCCACCTGCAGCAAAGTGGGGGCGATGCAGACTGCCAAGTTGTAGGCGTCCATCTTGTTGATGTCAGCGTTCTCCAGGATGTGATGGAGGACGCAGAGGAGATGCTGCAGGAGGAGTTGATTGACGGCTGGGAGCGTCTCTACCATCCTGTTAGCGGGTTTCAGGAGGGGGGGAGGAGTTGAACAGAGACAACAGGAAGGAGATGTTAGTTTTCCGTATTAATTCTAAAATACCATCCAAGACATGCAAGAATAGAAGCCGAGAGTCACAGCTGCAGGTCAATAACACTCATCAGCAGGCCGTGATTGCTTACTTTCTGATTTTCTGAGCTCTCTGCTGGGTTTCCTCATTGTCCAACGCCATCATCCACTTTACGTAAAGTTCAGACACCAGCAGGCTACCAGGAAGCTCCTTCAGAAAACTCTGCAATGAGTAAGAGACGGTGTGAGACATAAATTGAAATTATCTGATGTGATGTTGACTCAGCAGGATTAGATTAGAAGATGACACTTGTGGGTAAAGATCGAGGGACTTCTGCCTCAGACTGCATACTTATTTTTATTCTAAGCAATTTTTAATTCCCGGCTTGTTTCAGAGAGAAATACTGAACTTTTTCTACACTATGTCTAAATAACAATTATATTATATTATATTATATTATATTATATTATATTATATTATATTATATTATATTATATTATATTTGGTCGTACTTTGAGCAGGCCCACCAGCATGGCGACCGGCTGGATGTCCATGTCCACCTCCAGACCACCGTTGAGCTGCTCCTTGATGTCCCTCATCATCTTACTGTTGCACGGTTTGCGAAACACCCCCTCAGTGGAGGGCCCTTTCCTCCTCAGCAGCACCAGCATCTCCTGGGGGGAGGACAGGTGAGAGTTGACCCACGTGCGGTTTGACTTTGCACTGCATTGTTAAAGTTCAGCTGAGGAGGCGTTAAGCCCGAACATCTAAACGGACGTACGATGACGGGTTTTGGAAGCGAGGCGTCGTCGGGGCAGATCTCAGAGAGGGGGCGTCCAAACAGCTGAGTCTTGGCATCGGCGTCAGATTGGCGTGCTCTGCTGATGAAGCTCGAGCCTTTTTTCAGCTTCCTCACTAGGTTCCACTTGGTTTCTGATGAGAGAAGGAATATTTTATCAGAATTTTACAGATTTAATCCTGTATCCCCTTCTTGAAACCAAACCAAACACTATAACCCTGACCTTAAGCGCCACACAACACCACAAACACGTAAGCAGGACAGGATGCCGTTAAAGAACAAGTTGTTTTCTTTAATTGCTTACAATCAATTGTTAATTTTCCTTCTCTTTATCTGCAGTTTTTTCAAAATAACCATTTTTAAACTCACCAATTGGCTGTAGAAGCTTCTCCTCCTGGTTATTCACTTTGAAATCACTCTGGTAACATAAAGAGAAAGTAATGTGGTGAAGAGGATGAAGAGGAAGATGAGAATGTGACAGGAACAAATGGGCAGGGGGCGGGGGGCACATAATGGCGACTAACACATGTCAGAGTAATCATAGAGAAGACCTTCAGCGGAAGACAGTCCGACTTACATCAAGTGGAAACTCGATGAAGCGTTCCATGCCACCTCCTGGAAGAGCTTTAGGCTAAGAGAAGACGTTAGATGATTAAAACTCGTTCTTATTACTATGAAGATGCTGGTTTCTGCTTGAAATTGTGGCGACATTCACCATGAAGTTGCTGCTCAGCACCTTCATCAGGACGTCTGGAGGAGAAGCTCGACCAGCCTTCGCTTTGGACTCCTTGATTTTACTGTGGAGAAAATGAAAAGCATTGTTTTGTTGTATTTAATAAATACCTTTTCTCTATTAAATATAAGTATTAAAGCACTTTTTGTGATGTTTTCTTACCTGTGAAGTGTATCTGACCAGCGTTCTTTCACCTCAGGCGAGCTGTGGGTGAAATAACAGCATGGCACGAGTTACTAATCCACAGAGAATCAAACGGGCTGAAGCAGAAACAGTGGGTGGAATGAGACGACGAGCGCGGCCGCCGTCGCTTTTAACAACTCTGGTGGAAAACGTGACACGGTCATGGGAACAGGAAGTGGCGTCACGGCAGCACCAGAGCAGAGGCCTTCCTCCTAAACTAGGTCTCAGGTGGTTTTGGGGGCCGAGAGTGGAACCGTGACGTCAAAAAAGCAGGTACCTGAAAACTTCATAGCCTTTGATAGACCGTGACCTTGTTAACGCCGGGCCGGATGAAGTACCGTACGACGGCGAGCATCGACACGTGAGTGAGGAGGTAAGAAAGTGAAAACGTCCAACAGCCCAAAACCAACTGAAGAATTCATCATCATCATCATCATCATCATCACATGGAAATACACATGAAATGTGTTCGGGATGAGTCGACCATAGGCGTTTTCCCCATTTATTGTAAAGGTTCGTTTTTCCAACAAGATGCCCCCTGACGTAACGCCCTAACGTTCACATGCTTTACACTTCCTGTTTTGCACTTCCTCATGATTCTGCAGGACCGACTTTCTCTTTGCTACTTCTCCTTTTTCATGCATGTCTCTAATCTGAGGGTCTAAAGGTTATTTTCACCTCCCCGGCACATGTTAATCAGAATTTATGCACCTTTTGAACAAATTGCTATTTTTAAAAATTCTCATTTGCATGGAGCTTATATATACACTATAGTATATATATATATATATATATATATATATATATATATATATATATATATATATATATATATGTATATATATGTATATGTATATGTATATGTATATGTATATATATATATATATATATATATATATATATATATACATATACATATATACACACACACACACACACACACACACACACACACACACACACACACACACACACACACTATAGTATATATACACTATAGTGTGTGTATATATATATATATATATATATATATATATATATATATATATATATATATATATATATATATATATATATATATATATATATATATATATATATATATATATATATATAAAGATGAAGGCTTACAGCTAAATAAATTTCATCTGAAGCTTCAATATCTGAGCGGATGAAGTCAGACAACACGCTGTTGTTTGTTCAGGGGCGATTGTGTGTGAGGATGCTCACCGAAAACACACCAAACAGAAGGCGAGGGGCCAGGCCAGGGCCAGGGTCACCCCAAGGTCAACCTGCCCCTCTTCACCCTCCAGGTCATCTTGGAACCCGTGCAGCCAGACGTCCTGCAGGCTGACCCTGTGCTTCAGGCGGTAGCTGATGTTCGACCTGTCGGAAGCAGAAAGAAATCTAAACGTTCCTCCCTGTTTCTTTTCTTTTTGAAAGTCCGTTCCATAAATGTCTACCTCACTCTGACTTCTAATTTTAAATGCAAAGTCACCCTGATTGGCTGGACAGAAAATTGATTTACTGTCCAGGAGATCAAAGAAAAGACGGAAACGACTTTGTGAGGTATAGTATTGTTAAAGGAAAGGTTTCCAACAGCACTATTAGGTCTGAATGGTAAGCTGTACTTAAATATCAGTAAATTACATATAATACACTCACCTCTGAACCAAAACCTGCCCACAGTTCCAGTATATGCTTACAGAACATACTGTAAGCATATACTTACATATACACCTAACCACAGGACATTTCTCATTTACAGTAATTTATATCTATATCTATATAGATATATATATTTACTGTATATATAATATATATTTTTACTGTAAATACTATATATATTTACTGGAAATACATATATATATATACACTGTATATATATACAGTATATATGATATAGATCTAAATTGTAAATTGTAAATGAGAAATGTCCTGTGGTCCCAGCTGTAAGCATGTACTGGAACTGTGGGCAGGTTTTGCTTCAGAGATGAGTGAAAGAACGTTCCACTGATGATTAAAACATCCTCCTGTTAAAAAAACAGGCGGGTAAATTTAACTTTAAACACACTTTAATTCACTTACTCTAATCAGACCTCGCTCGAAAGCACAACAACCCTGAGAGATTTTCCCTAAATCCTGTAGATTGAAGTTAGTTTTCTAATTTGAAGCTGAGGACGTGTTCGTTTAACTTTATTTCCGGCTGCGTTCCGTCCTCATGTGACTCTCAAGGAACTTCAACGGTTTCTGTGACTCATGGGTTACTGCGAGTGGAGATTCCCAAACAGTCTCAGCAAGCCGTCCAAAAATACTGCGGGTGTTTTCAGTTCCTCTTTCGCTCTCTCCTTCAAACTGTACAATACTTGTTGTTTTTTTTAAAAACACTACAGCTGCTGTTCCTATTTCTGTACTTTCTGGTACTTTCCCTCTGCTGTTTGTAGTTTTTGTGGATGTTTGTTTGAGTTTACTTTAGTTTGGCGAAGACGATGACGTCGCTGAAGAGGAACAGGTGCCTCTCCGTCGTCTTGGAGCCCTCGGTGACCTGAACGCGTTCGTCCAGCAGCAGCTCGCCGTTCTCTCCGGCGAGGCCGAGGACGAAGGGACTCTGCTCCGCCGACACCCAGCAGGAGGCTTCCTCCCTAGGGGAGGGGGTTCAGGTGAACCCAGATAATCAAGAAAAAGGATTATGTTTGTGAACGTTATCCCACTCATGTTGGAGGTTTGCAGGATTCCAAAGAATTTTGGAGCTACAGGAAATAATGAAAAATAATAAACTAAAATAAATTAAAAATAAAAATAATCAACTTTACCCAGGAAACCACCAACAACACATAAATCTTTATGCTAAGCTGTTACTTTGGAAAAAAAAAAAAGAAAACAACAATCTGCTTTACGTTTTGTGTTCATTAAACAAACTACAAAAATGCTAGTTATTTATTATTTAACATTTTTGAGTTTTTTTCTCGGCTGTTTTTCTTAACTTGGAATAGAGTCAAGCTATTTCCTCCTGTTGTTAGCATTTGTGCTAATTTGCCTGTGGACCAAATAGCCGCTATCCTGAAGCCATGTTGACTTTATGTTCTGGTTTTTGTCATGGACATTGGACATGCTTTAAATTTCAGGGGATTAAATCAGTATATAAAAAATAAATAAGTAAGTAAATAAGTAAGTAAATAAATAAATAAATAAACAAAGTTCTAGGTAATGATGGTATATTAAAAGAAATACCATGAGTGCTTTAGCCATGCTAAAAATTACTGTATCATTCTAACATGAACAAAGACCTGTTAAAAATGAGTCGGCAGAAGAAAAAAGAATATAATAATTTCCACAGATGACATTGTCTACTGACAGAAATTACTTTAACATTTTGCAAAGAGCTGATTTAATATACCAGATTCACCACCGGAACTTTATTCATTGTGTTTTCTATACTTAATTGAGTGGTTTGAAAAGATGAGGGATTATAAGTCATTTTAATTCAATGTGGTGATAATGTGAGCGTAGAGCTGACTTAATAGGGCCATCCTTGAAATAAATGTTTTTACTCAACTCTAAAACCCCTCAAATGGACTCATTTTAATAAACCGTCAGGAATCAATGATCTTATGAGAATTAGGAGTTTAGTCACATGACCTGTTATACATGGCTTTAGAGTTTACACATATTTTACTGAAAAAAATAACCCAGTTTTTCTTTCTATATTCAGACTGTCTTGTGAAAAATTTCCTTGGGGTATTTTATTAAAAAGTCAGGAGATTTAGCTTTATAGCGTTTTTTACTTTGTGAATATGTGTTAGTGCGCTTGTCAATGACAAGTTAGACATCAATGGAACAATTGTCAACCTTTATCATCGATTTTTACACTGAAATGATGCGGACATATGTGTCCCTGGCACTCGACTGACAGGAGGTCACTATTGCCTTGTTGCCTCAGAGAGCAGAGGACATGCTGCGTGATGTTGCCATGGTGACATACATTTCATTGGATAAGACTCGTGCCAAATCAAGGAACGCCACACGAGTCTTAGCACCTCACTGCTAATGCTGTAATCGTGCAGGTCTGATTGATTGATTCCCAGATTCAGCATGTCGAAGGTTTGATGTATAAAACTATAAAACGGCATTTTGATTCATGAGCGCCTAAAGGTGTTAAATAATAACGTGTCTATGCCCGGGTATTTTATTTCAATTTTATTATGATATATACATTTAAAAAAGGTCCTGATCCCAGATCCCATTAGCCTTGGGCATAAAATTCACCAAAACTTTTCTCCATCTTTGAGACACGTCGACAGCAAATTGTTTCCTAATCCATTCTAGGACCAAACCTTAAGCATCAACAATCCAAATCCATCATTTATTTGGTTAAATATACTCGTGATCCCTCCTTAAAGACCACAGAAAGCCAGGAATTAAATTGTAATATAAAGAAAATGTCAAATTCTTATGTGAAGGCACAGCTGCTATTTAAGGACTGATGACCTTTTAGCAACAGGAGGAAGCTCGCTCGTCTTCACCAGCTTGTCTGTCAAAGAAGACACTTGAGTCTAAGACATTCCAAATTCTTGGATGTAAGTTTTAGTTTTTACAAATTGGGACTTATTTTACGTTGGTTTTTATGTGCATCGCTTGAACACGACTCAAAGTGTGAATGAGAACAAGCAGGTGTTTGTTCTAAATGATTGTGAAACCAGTTTGGGTCGCCCACTGACTCTAGGTTCAAACAGTTGCACCAGAGGTACTTTCCACGTTGCCCGTGTGACCTACTGAAGACGAAACATGCAAAACCAGTAACACAGTGGGAGGACTGCGAAGGCAAACTGGTTATAAGTGTATGCAAATTCAAACAACAGATAAAAATAAAGCATAACATTCAAGAAGTACTCATTTCCTGTGCTGTTATTCTCCTGACTGTAATAAAACAGATGTAGGAAGTAAATTACAAATAATTCATTTGCTGAATTTACCTTTGAAGACCAAAAATACTTTCATATTTGTCATTTAATATTAAATTAAATGTATCAACTGATTTAAGAGATGTATGATTTGTGTTTCTAGAATAATAATCTTTACGTCTATGGCGGTCCCACTGCAGTAACTAACACCCACTCAGCCCAACCACCCCTCCTATGGGGGGAAATGCACAGAGCGTGTTTGTATGGGAGGTGTGAGATGCGTTTGATATTTTCCTCCCCCAGCAGGAGGTCTTTGGGGTCTGAGACGTGACGACTGCAATAACTGAAAGGTTAAAGAATCGGATGAGCGGGACGAGCCCCCACAGTCGCCGCCGTAGGTGTCGACCTGAAGAATCGAACCGACAGGAGAATGAATCTATCGCTGAGTCAGCGGGTTAGCAGATAATGATGGTCGTGGCGGGACGTCCCAAGAGCCTCTTAAAGGTTTTCGTACGTGTTTAAAATGGTTTATTAGAAATAAAGCAGCACAGCTGGAGGTGGCTTGTTGTTTTTGTGGGCGGTTTAGGCCCGTCTGGGTGATGTGCGTACCTGATGGGAGACCACGACACCCCCAGGGCCCTCCCAAACGCCAGCGAGGGGGCGGAGCGTCGCCTCTGAGCCAGGTGTCTGAGGTGCTGGAATAAAAACAAGGGGAAGTTGTGAACGGTGCCACGGCAACACCATCATCACCACTTTTTTCTTTTTTTTACTCTTTAAAGCTGTAAATTTAGCATCCAGCTGCTTTTATCCGTTATAATGAGCTGCTGTTGTCGACAAGTCATTAAACTTGAATGTCAGAGTGTCTGTTAACACTACAATATATATATAATAGTAATACTGCAGATGGAATCAGAAATGCCTCCACAGCGCCCACCGCTGCTTTTATTGATAAATCTGACAATCATGCTTCATGTTTTAATGTTTAATGAATTACGTTTCATTTTTTTAATGGTTTTAAATACTGTGCCTCATTTTGTTCAGATTACAACTACAATTAAATACGTAATCAAATCAATATCTGCTTTAACTTAATTCTAATTCAAATATGTTCAATTAACTGTAATGAAAAACAAATTGGTTTTTTTTTTTTTTTTTTTTTTAAATCACTGCAGCACAGATTTATTTAAACATATTATCATTTTTCCTGTTGCACAGCCCCCACAGATACTATGCTGTATGTTTTCCCTCCTACACACACTTACAGAATGACCATTCTGATTCAATCACACAGCAAACAATAGAAGAAGAATGGAAGGTTGCGATTGATGGTGAAGAGGTTGTGCATGGAAATACAAAAAGAGCATAAAGACACAAAACGCATATGGAGAAGAAGATGGTTATAGAGTTCAATCAATTCGCTTCAGCTGCTCCAACAGGGTGGGATTGTTTCTGCGTGCTCGCCATCAGCCATACGTCACACGGATGACATCACAAAGGGTTCACATCCCACCTCACTGAATGACAAATCCGACCTGAGTTGGAAGTTATCGCTGCGAACGTGCGATCTCCTCGTTTTAATGATCCCAGCAGGAACGCTGTGTTCACAAAATTCATCTCCGATCCATTAATTGTGAAAGAAAACAAAACACCTTGTTTATGGCGGCCCTTCTGCTCTAATTGCAGATTAAACAGAGAGATTTGGACCGAGAGGGATCGGAGGGGAAGAGAGGAACACAAACATCTGACAAAGCGTTTCTGTTTGGGTTTCTCCAGCGACTCGTGATGGATGAGGACACAAACGAAGGGAGCCGCTGCCATTAAAACACTCCATTTGTTGGCAGTAAGCTCACATTGGTGTTACCGCTTTATTTTCCCATGTATAACATTTAAAAACTGCTGCAGGTTGGACGACTTTATGCGAAGTCTTGAAGCCATCACTGTGTTCTACCCCCTACTATCTCCATGATGACTATTTTGCCATCTATGTGCTGCGTAGAAATAGAAATAGAGAGAATTTATTAATCCCTTGGGAAGACTCCCTCAGGGAAATTAAGACATTTCAAACAAGGTAATAATATCGCTATACAACGTGTTCCCTGCTCTTGTTTGTCGAAGAATGGATTCCTGGCTACAAGCAGTTGTTTGCCAATTTTACTTGTCATTTAAGGCGCCTGAAGACCTCTTGATGTCAGAATCCAACTCCAAGCAGATAAAGGATGCTTTAAAGTGCCTCTAAAGGTGGAAAACAAGAGTTTATTCTTTGCACACGCTTCCATTTATTTTTATTTTCACTCATTGACAATCAGAAAACCCTGACATCGATCACTGACAGCTCAAGGCCACACACATCTCCACATTTCAGCTCCTGAATCAACCGATCTGACCTTCAGATGTTTTTCCCGGCATTGAAGTTTTCATTCGCATTCGCTGCTAAACAACACGGAAGCTGCTTATCGGTTTACTAACTCAACCGATAGACCTAGGGAAATCTATTTCCCACTGATACGAGCTGCCCTTTTGTCCACCGTGTTGTGTAACACAGCACCAAAAGCGCCTTTGTGTGTTTGACTTCAAGAGCCTGGATGAACATTTAGTGGGATTTTTTTTTTTTCACTTGAAATAATACTCACGGGTCGTAGAGAGGCTGCAGCATCATCATAGCTTCCTCTCCTCATGGCTGCCATCCCATAACCAACTGAGTCCATGTTGGAAGCCCCAAAACCAAGAAGAAGCTGGTGTCCCACTTCAGGGTTCTGCTACGACCCCGACTGAGGAGCGACTGCAGAGTGACGCCGACCGTCCTGCAGAACGGCTTCTTCAAATTCGTGCTAATGAGATTTTGAAACAAAGGACGACCCGGATGGGCGAACAAAACCCCATCCTGTTCCGCTCCAGTGGGGAACTGTCCTATTATAATGACACCACAATGTGTTCCATCAAGGCCCCCCTGGCCTCTTCTCTGGATCCGGGCTACGAGGGTGAGATGTCGTGATGGCCGGCACCTGGAGATAACAAGGTCTCACAGATTTAACCCCTCATCCGGTCACACATCACAGTGAGAAATTAGTTTTCAGGGCAGGAAATTGGAAGGATGTACTTTGATGGCCTCATATGTTGCTTCGCTGCAGGGTCGTGTTGGAGATTCGACTCACACGGCGTTCCTTTATCTCCAGTGTAGCGTGAGATGAGAACCCAGTCTCGTGTGAGTAACCTTCACGACGCTCCACGCTCAAGACCATCCAGAAAACCTGCAGCGTTTCTCAAGGAATTTTATTTCTAATGCCCCTGTTTTTGCAACACTCTTCAGTTTGATCCCTGTCAAATAGCTGGAGTTGATAGGAAAACGTCTTTGCCAGAGTTCAATCTCTCCAATCATCGTTTCGGTGATCTTCATCACAAAATGGTTCATTCAGGTGAGAAAACGCATCTTCCAAACGTGACGGTCTCATCACCAAGGAGCTTAGATGGAAAGCGTGCTTACTGGAAAACGCTTCAACCTTCTCTTTCGATCATTCCACTCAAACGTGTAAAAGATGCGTTGGCCGGAAAGATACGGCCGCGAATGCCTGCAGCTTGTTTCAGCGCATAATCTGTGAATCATAGGATTGAGACCAGAAATCCCAACACCACATCGAAAAGAAGACTCAGCTCCATGTGTATTCTGTGATACTACTTGCTTAATTGCGGTGATTCCTTATTAAAAAAAAAAAAAACACACAATCACTATGGCGACCATTTTTTGTGCTCATTATGTCCATTGCAGCCAAGCGAGAGAGGTGAGTCCTCCAAGTGCAGTAATCCAAGTAATCCCTCAACGAAATTACTTGAGTAAAATACATGAACATCATCGACGAAAAGAGAAAACCCGCAACGACTGTTGAACCTTTCCAGAAGTGGCCGACCTTCCAGAATGACTGCAGACCTTTAACCCCCGTTTCTCCAGTTGTAATTGGCTTTATATTTCTAAGTGGGGTCAAACCATTTTGACAGTGAACTCGTTTTCCATCACATGACGCATGCGGCGTCTCGACACACGAACAAAAAGCACCTCAGCGCTTACGTCGACTCCACATTTTTTATTTTGCTGCATTTAAAAACAATTAACGTTCACCAAACTCGTACTGGTGCGCGTTTGTTGCTGGTGTGGACCATGGTGGTGGAGGACATTCTGTACATCGCTGCAGCCTGGTGTCAAGTGATTACATAAAAAGTACAACCGTATGTGTGTGCGCATGTGTGTAATGTATGCTTGGATCACATTTAAAAACAATCACATGTTTTACGAAAGGTGTGAATTCATGAATATGCATGAAGACCGTTTTGTTTTGACACATCAGAGAGAAGCTGCGGTCTGGTTTCACACTGTTTGAGGCTCGGCGTTAGCAGCAACATCTGTGTCGCGATGCGTTCAGGTACCGTTATGAATGTTGTCACACCAGGGGATCAGGAAACTCAGAGCAGCTTTTAATTGGACCCAGGATCAAACCGCTACTTAGGCCTGACTTACAATGATCTCGCCCCCCAGGTCAAATCATTATTACCACTTCTAGTAAAACTCAATTATATTATCTTTCCTGTCCAGCTTTCTCCAGTCTAAACCCAGTTGTTTTTTTTTGCCTTTTCTTTGTGTGACGGATTAATGAATTTGCATCCAGATAACCTTTCAGCTTCGGTTTCTATCTGCTCACATTTACTAGTCTGACATTTTCCAAACAGAATCCAATAATATAAATCAAACACACATTGAGACCCACACAAATGCTGTTCTTTCACCCGGACTCTACCATCACCTCAGGATTAGAAGAATCTTTATTGTCACTTACAATTGCATAAATTACAACCACATGTGATCACAAACAGTACAACGTTGTGACTTCTGGTCACTGCTTTTGCCCCATCCCTGAGGAACAATGGGAAACCCTTATGGAATGTAATAAGGGGAGCCATTTACTCTTTAATATTTTCACACATCTGCATCATGAATATTGGGATGGGGTGGGTGATGGATCCAAGCGGTACAGACGCCATAATGCATTTCTTTCAAATACAGTTTCGGGAGGATGCAGGTTGCATTGTCCAATCCTATCCTATAGTCCAAAGTTCATATAGAGACAGGTGGGGAATTTTCAACGACAGATTTATTGTTAAAAACTGATTTTTCGTCGTTCGCCGTGGACGCCCAGCAGGTGTACACGGGTCTACCGTCCAGGTTGCTGCTCTTGCTTTTGCTTTTGCTCTTCCTCTTGGTTTGAGCTTTCCCCCAAGACCAATCAGAGTTCTTCTTATCAGTGCCACCTCTTTCCTGAAGTTCAATGTGGATGGGATACGGGATATTGTGGCAAGTGCTGTTCTGGTTGCCCACTCGATTTCCTCCCAGCCGGGGCCACAGGGTGAGGAGCAGGCGGAGCTCCTGCTGAAAAGACTTGTTGAAGTAGAAGTAGATGAAGGGATTGTAGATGTGGGAGCTCTTGGCGAAGAGGGCCGGGAAGACGAATCCCTCGGGAGCCATGTACAGGCTCCCCTTGTGGAAGATGAAAAGGAAGGACACAATGGCGTACGGCGCCCAGGCGATGACGAAACCCAGGCTAATGCAGAAGAACATCTAGAAGAGGAAGTCATGGGTTACAGAACAGGAAGCGCTTTACTATTACAGTCATGAGGCCTGTCGTTATAGTATCAAACATCATGTGAGAGTGTCCTGCAGACATGTGGGTAATGACTGTTCTTAGACTGGTGATCAGAAGGCAGCGATTTCCCCGAATCCATCAGCGCAGCTTACAGCCATGATTCTCTCTCTAGTTAAAATCAACTTATTTTAAATTTTAACCATGAATGTGAATCTTTCTTTTATATATAGTCCCACCAACCCAAGGTTGTTTCTGAATCCAGTACCCTGACAATGACACCAAAGCTGAAGAAGTTACTGTTGCAACGGTAGTGGGACAGAGCCTGTGGCAGAAAACTCAGGCGTCCAACGGTAGACAAACTGGTGTGTTATTACTGTCACTGCCAACTGGGGGAAGCAAAAGCTCCACTAACAAACACATCGGGGAGGGGTGCAGTCCATGGAGCAGTCCAAAATAACTAACCCCTAACTCTAACCCCTGAACGTAACCCTGACCCCTAACTCTCACCCTAACTCTAACCCCCAACCCTAAACCTAACTCTATCCCTAACCCCCAACCTTAACTCTACCCCTAACCCCTAACTCTACCCCTAACCTCTAAGTGTAATCCTAACTCTAACCCCCAACCCTAACCCTAACTCTACTCCAACTTCTAACTCTAACATTAACTCTAACCCCTAACCCCCTCCCTTTACTCCAACCCCTCACCCTAACTTTAACCCCTAACCTTAACCTTAACCCTAACCCCTAAACCTAACCCCTTACCCTAAACCTAACCTTCACCCCTAAACCCAACCCCTAACCTCAAGCCCAAAACCTCACCCTATCCCCTGGCCCTAACTCCTTACGCTAACCGTAATTGTAACCCCTTTATCCCTAACCTTAACCCCAACGCTAACCCCTAACTCCTTTATCTCTATGACCCTAACTCTGAAGCTGAGAAAGTGTGTGAAAAAAAAACCAACCATTAGTAATTTGTGACAAAGACTCTCTTCCTTCCAAAAAAACACAACAAAGCACAGGTCTCAGATGAGTTTTATCATGAGTGCCCTTTGGGTGAATTGTAACAGATTTTTTTTGTTAACCAAGAATTGAACAAGCTTTGCTTTGCTCACCATGGAGAGTCTCTTCTTGGTGTACAGCAGGTTGTTACGAATCCCTCTTGTGGACAACATGTGGGAGAAGTGGGATACCTTGTAGAGGATCTGGCACTGGGTCATCCCGATGAGGAGAACAGGAAACAGCGTGAAGCAGACGAAGGAGCAGATGACATAGAAGGCGTCCTTGGACGAGTTGTGATAACCCCTCCAGGCCACGGTGCAGGACAGCCCATAAGGTTCTGGGACGTACTTGCCCCAGCCAAACAGAGGGAAGCTGGACCACGTAGTCGCCAAGAGCCAAATGGCAAAGCACAGCTTGCGGATGTTGGCGACTTCCAGCCACTCAGCTGTAAAGAAAAATAAAATCTGTTATTGAACTGGAAAAGTTTGTCAAGGTGAATTTTGAAATTAAACAATAGCTGCAAATGAAGTGACTTTCAGAACATTAAAGCACACCGTCTACACAGCTGGATCTGATTCTAGTGAGCGTTTGAAAACTTCAAGGTACTTAAAACTGATTGCAAGTTGGAACGGAGCAACTGGCTATTAGAATTTTTAGATAAGGTCAATCGGCCGTCGTCTCCAGCAGTCGGTTCCTCTGCAGACTCACAAGCTCTTTTTTACACCAGAACATTACAGATACCGATCATATTTTAATATGTGGCAAATCTTATGCTGATGTCTTTTTTTTTTTTTTTAATGCACACATGAAGTTGCCTCATTTTCCTGGATCCTTTAACAACATCAAGGACAGACAAACGCTGGGGAAAAAAAACCCTTCCATTTCGTAATTTTCACTCATACCATCAATGTCTCTAGAGGTCATTTACAGCTTGATTCTTACATCATGTGTTTATTATTTAATTAAGGCTGTGCAATGCTCACTATTATGCTTGACTTTGTTATGCATGATTAACACGAGGCTAATATAGGGATGGAGGGCACTCATGAGCTCGCATCTAATGAATGAGTCAATGGGTCCTTTTCTTGTTAGCAACCTTGATTAGAAAAGCTCCCCCCCCCCCCGCCTTCACTCCAAAACCCACACCCATTAAGTCCCACATCTAATCACCGTAAACCAGGCTGTAGCATATCTTTAAGTAGCGGATGATGCTTATGGCCGTGATGGTGAACATGCTGCAGAGGCCGAAGATGAAGCAGCCGAAGCCGTAGTAAACACACGTGACGTTTTCCCCCAGCCACGCGTGATGAAAGGAGGACAGGATGGAGAGCGGGTAGAAGCAGACGCAGCAGAGGAAATCAACCACCGCCAGGTTGACGCACAGCAGCTCCGAGCCCACCATCTTCTTCCTCCTGCGGTAGCAGATCACCAGAACCAGCCCGTTGCCTAGAACCGAGAGCAGAACTTGACAGGAGAAAAGAAGCACGATGAAGTCACTGTGTGGTTCCAAACATCACACAGATGGTGTTAGAGCAGCTAGGGGGGGGGGGGACATAGGAGAAGATTTCTCTCATAAAAAAACGGCATATTCAGCTCAGAAGTGAGTGGAACAAAAACAATACAGAGCTAAAATAAAATCTGACTCAGATTCATAAATTGTGTGACTCCAAATTCATGCCAGTGTTGCAGAAGTTGAACTTGTGTTTTTGCTTTTGTTATTACCGGTAAATCAAATTTACCTTGAAAAACAGCCAGACTGAAAAGAACCAGCTATCAGACATAGTTCCCGGACAAAAGTTAACGAGTAAAATACACATTTTTTCTCATTCGAATTACTACTTTTAGCACTTTTTCATACACTTGAGACAGCAGGAGATATTTCCCATTAACTTCTTCTTCTTTTCCTTTTGGCTTTTCCCTTCAGGGGTCGCCACAGCGAATCAACCGCCTCCATCTAACCCTGTCTTCTGCATCCTCTTCTCTCACACCAACTACCTTCATGTCCTCTTTCACTACATCCATAAACCTCCTCTTTGGTCTTCCTCTAGGCCTCCTGCCTGGCAGTTCAAAACTCAGCATCCTTCTACCAATATATTCACTATCTCTCCTCTGGACATGTCCAAACCATCTCAGTCTGGCCTCTCTGACTTTATCTCCAAAACCTCTAACATGTGCTGTCCCTCTGATGTACTCATTCCGGATCCTATCCTTCCTGGTCACTCCCAGAGAGAACCTCAGCATCTTCATCTCTGCTACCTCCAGCTCTGCCTCCTGTCTTTTCCTCAGTGACACTGTCTCTAGACCAAACAACATCGCTGGTCTCACCACAGTTTTGTACACCTTTCCTTTCATTTTAGCTGAAACTCTTCTATCACACATCACACCTGACACTTTTCTCCACCCATTCCATCCTGCCTGGACACGCTTCTTCACCTCTTTTCCCCACTCTCCATTGCTCTGGACTGTTGACCCCAAGTACTTAAAATCCTCCACCTTCTTGATCTCTTCTCCCTGTAACCTCACTCTTCCACTTGGGTCCCTCTCATTCACACACATGTACTCTGTCTTACTGCGGCTAACCTTCATCCCTCTCCTTTCCAGGACAAACCTCCACCTCTCTAGCTTCTCCTCCACCTCTTCCCTACTCTCACTGCAGATCACAATGTCATCTGCAAACATCATAGTCCATGGAGATTCCTGTCTAACCTCGTCTGTCAGCCTGTCCATCACCATAGCGAACAAGAAGGGGCTCAGAGCTGATCCCTGATGCAGTCCCACCTCCACCTTGAACTCCTCTGTCACACCTACAGCACACCTCACCACTGTCTTACAGTCCTCATACATGTCCTGCACCGCTCTAACATACTTCCCATTAACACACAGCAATATAAAGCACTGAAAATGTCAAAGAAGAGAGACAGGCACGATTACTGTCACTTTAGAACCCGTAAGAAAAATCACAGTATAATGCAAAGATACCATGGAGACTGATTAACACACACACACAACCTAATTAACTTGATTTGTTATTGGATTTCCTGCTGTACCTCTTCCAAACCATTAATTCTTTTAAGGTCTTGTTTTCACGTTTTACAATACAATTCCAACAGCTCAACAGAATAGAGCCGAAACCCTCCCCCAACACCTTCCCACCTGCTCCCATATAAACACCAGACACGCATACAAATCAATCCTGATATATAGGATACAGTAATATCATAATCCAACGGCCATAAGGAAATAATGGATGAAAATAATCAGACATTATTTAGATGATATAAAATAAAGACATAAATATATACGGTAAGCAAAATAATGCATGAAAGGACAGAAGACAACAGTAGAAGTTTGTATTATTACATTATTAGCTTCCATCCCACCAACAAACATTACAAAAGGTTGCCAAAGAAGAATCCCATACAAAAACTTGTATTTTAATTAAAGGTAGTCCATTTTTACAAGAGGTGAAGCTGCAATACTCTTGAAAATAAAGCACTAGATCCGATTTTAAATTAATTCCACAAGCCTTAAACTGCATTTTTAATAAAGTTTGCACATTGTTTTGGAGGATGGAGGCGCGCATACCGACAGAGAGGATGGTCAGTCCCACGCCGATGTCACCGGCGCGGCTCAGTTTGGAGGTGAACACCGAGGGGGGCATCAGGGAGTCCGCGGAGGTGGAGTTGGGAGACATCGGTCGGAGCTGGATTGTTCAAGTTGTGGCTGCTTAAAAAAAAAACAAAAAAAACCCTTAAATGCTTTCATTCCTCAGCTCACGGGGAGAGATTGCATTCCGGTTCCCATGGTAACGCGGGACGCGCGCGAACGCGGTTTCGCTGACGCGCGAAACCTCCCGCAGAACCGTGATTGTCTGGCGTGTTATAGTCCAGCAGGTGACGCGCGAAATGCAAATTCAAATTAACGCGAAAGCTGTAGTCCAATGAGTTCCACGCGCGTGGCCGTGAGCTTTAAAAGGTTATGTATATGAAAAAACAAAACAAAACCCACAAACAAACGCGTTTTCAGCTTTTTTGTTCAGTTCTGACAAGAAGATAAAGAAACCCACGCTGGTGAAAGATTTAACGCCCCCAGCAAATAAAAATCCATAAGAGGGTACAGTTCATCTGACAGCTGACCTGGGTGCCGTGGAAAAAAAAGAAATGTCAGCTGTAACTTTGATAACAGATACGTTTGAAATGTAGTAAGGACATGTGGTAAATTTCCGGGCCTGAAAAGTGGACTTTAATAGCATTAAATTGGCTTTAATGGTCTGCCGGGCTGTGAAGGAGACTTTAGCCTGTCACCGACAGTGTAAATGGACCTTTTATCGACCTTTCATGGACATTAAAGAGCAGCGATTAAGTTATGGTACTTTAAAGTGATTATTTGAATCCCACTGCAGTTACAAATGTTGCTATTATTGTATATTAAACTTCCTTCGATGTGTGTCTTTGAAAAAAGTGAATTAGAAAGTTAATCTATAAAGTCATAAAGAGAATTGATGTTGAGCTCAGGACTATTTGACTTTAGACAAGGTGTGTGTGTGTGTGTATATATATATAGTATGTTTATTGATTGGCTTTGCGTTCAGTTTGGCCGATGAGAAAGAAAAAAATTGCTACACCCTCTGCTGGCCTCCATGATGAACTACAACTCCCGTGAATCTGCGGGGCAGCGCTGATGGCTGTATTACCTTTAAAATTATTCCCCATAGACGTTTCATTCATTTTTTGAATTCTCATTCTTATTCTCAGAATAAACATTTAAAGTACAAAATACAAGTTTCTGCTTTTATTTTTCTGTTGATGTAAACATTTTAAAGGTCTGGAATGAAAATATTTGGAGACGTCAGATGATTTCCACTGATCTGAAATATTATATATCTGTTATTGATTGATTTCCCAGTTAGATGAACCAAAACATCACTGCATCCAAGTGTGAACAAGAATAATGAAATGAGACTGTTTTATTTTAGTAGAAAGATAAAATCGACTTTATTCGATGGTGAAACCTAAATAAGATCTGCGATTACCAAGCAAGGTTCCCCACACAGTTTAACGTCACACAGTTGGAATGCAGTACTGACAGAAGAAACGGGACCGCCAAAATAAAAAGAAACAAACACTCGAGCGTCACCTGTCAGGTTAAGTCTATGAACACGACTCCTGGTGTCAAACCAGAGAAATAAAACACAAAGAGTGAGGATTTCAAGAAGTCTAGGAGTTCTGGGGGTGAGCAGGCATTCGTGATAAAGATTCTTTATAATGACAATTTTTTTGGAATCAAAATTAACACAGACAAACTACTTCCTGTGCATAGTAAAATATCAAGACATGTGGCAAGATGTGTGAACCCCCTCACTAGGATTTTAGTGCCTAAAATAACAATACAGAATAAGAATATTGATGTCACCGAGTGGATAGTGTGAATAAAAACTTAACTGCAAATTATTTATTTGCAAAGAAATATAATTTTGTCAGACACAGGGTTGGTCGAGTCGTCGCCTTCAGAAGCTCTGACTGCACTTTCCTCACAACAGAAATAACGTATTGGACTTAAATGTGGCATCTGAGTGGCACTTCCCTCTAAGTGGCCTCTAAAGAAACACACACACACACACACACACACGCGCACACACACAAATACAAGAAATACAAACAACCGTATCAGGCCCGAAGGGAAACATTCAAAAAAATATTTGCCTCCTGGAAAAATATACATCTAACAGTACTGAAGGGCTGGTGTGTTATTTTTTAAAATCTACATTAGCTTAGCTTAGCATAAAGACATTTGTTCAGTCAGTCCACTTCATACTGCATCCTGAAAAAGGAAATTTTGCACCTATTTTTTTGAAGTTTTAAATAAAATTTAAAAAAAAAAAGAAAATCACTTTTGCACTCCACCAGCAGGGGGCGCTGAGTTTTACATGATTGGTTGGTGCATCAAAATGTTCCAGGTCCCCAGACGGATTCAAATCTGTTAGGATGCTTCCTAATCACAAACGTCCCCACAGTATTTATGCTAAGCTAAATGCTAGCTGTAGCTTTGTGTTTAATACCTTTATCCCCAAAAATTGCGAGTTGCTCCTTTAATTCCAGTTGGTCTGGAAACTTTTAATTGTTTTAAAACGTTCAATACTTCAGCGTAAATCTTTTTTTTTTTTTTATAACACATGCAGGTGTTCGCTTCACACCTGACAACATTCATCTCACCCAGGGTCACATTTGACCCCACTGGGGTCAAATCTGGGATCATTCTTTAAATATAACGTTGGTTTATCTCGTCTTTTTGGCCTCGAACGCCTCATCCTCGCGGGACACGAGCGTTCTCCTCGTGACTTCAGCCTGTTTTCTACACACGAAGCGACAGTAGTCGTCCCGTTGATGGATCTGGTCCCATCCTCCACAAACGCACCCAAAGTTCCCTTCTTCCTTCAAGTTCGCACCCGAGTGTTGGCAAAATCTTCAAAAACAGCTGGTCTGAGTGCAGCACAACCAGAAACATTAGATTCAAGTCATCATTATTTTCTCCTCTCCCGTGTATCACACAATGGATAGAACAGAAAAATATCATCTTCAGTTAAGAAACTAAACGTGAAAGGAAACATCTTTTCATTAGACAATATATCGCGGCCTCGCTTTAACACCAAAAATAGTCTCAAGTTGAAATATATACTTTTTTTTTCTGCCAAAGAAATGCTGGCTAAGTCACTCTAAGTAGCTTTAATATACTGTTGAGGTGTAGTTTGTGTTTCTCTGCCTCCATTCGTCCTTTTTCCCAACAGTCCTGAACACAACATCAAACCAGCACAGAGTAAAAAAACAAAAAAGACGTCCGCTGTCATTTGGCACGTGGGATGCTTTCGCTGGCGTCGGGATCATCGACGACCGTGGTGACGGCTGTAGTGTTAACGCACGTGTCCTGGGTACCATTGCTGACATCACTGCTGCTGTTGTTGTTGTTGTTGTTGTTGTTGTTGTTGTTCTGGACACTCAGGAGACCGTGGCTGTTGTTCTGGGCCAGCGTGGAGTTGCTGAGCTTCAGCTCGTCCAGCATCTTCCACAGCTCGTCTCGCTCCTGCTCCTTCTTCTTCTCCCTGCGGAAACCACGTTCACACACAAAAGACGACGTCTCGGCTGAACAAAGGCAGAGCAACACGTGCGGTTGTCATGGTAACCAACACACGCAAAAAAAACCACCAATTTATTTCCTGTTCGCTTCAGGTGATATTAGAATCATCTAAACAGCAGCAGAGATATTTACATTAACTGGTTGGTGGTGATTTTTTTTTTCCAAGCATGATGGAGGAGTAATAATTTATTTTGATGATTAACATTCTCACTGCTGCCTGTCGGCTTTGTAGGAGGACGTCAGTTCGTCGAACAGCGTGCAGTTCATCTCCATCAGCGTCTTCAGGACGTTGTAGATCAAGGCGACGATCGTTCTGCAACACAGACGGACGTCAGGAAGCAAGACGCAATCTGTACACTTCATTTATCCTCAAATCTACAAATTAAAAACTCTCTAATTCAAAGTATTGTCAATATAATATCATGGGGAATATTTCCAGTGACTGGATTCAATCTTCTTCTTCTTTTCCTTTGGGCTTGTCCCTTCAGGGGTCGCCACAGCGAATCAGTTGCCTCCATCTAACCCTGTCTTCCGCATCCTCTTTTCTCACACCAACTACCTTCATGTCCTCTTTCACTACATCCATAAACCTCCTCTTTGGTCTTCCTCTAGGCCTCCTGCCTGGCAGTTCAAAACTCAGCATCCTTCTACCAATATATTCACTATCTCTCCTCTGGACATGTCCAAACCATCTCAGTCTGGCCTCTCTGACTTTATCTCCAAAACCTCTAACATGTGCTGTCCCTCTGATGTACTCATTCCTGATCCTATCCTTCCTGGTCACTCCCAGAGAGAACCTCAGCATCTTCATCTCTGCTACCTCCAGCTCTGCCTCCTGTCTTTTCCTCAGTGACACTGTCTCTAGACCAAACAACATCACTGGTCTCACCACAGTTTTGTACACTTTTCCTTTCATTTTAGCTGAAACTCTTCTATCACACATCACACCTGACACTTTTCTCCACCCGCTCCATCCTGCCTGCACACGTTTCTTCACCCCTTTTCCCCACTCTCCATTGCTCTGGACTGTTGACCCTAAGTACTTAAAATCTTCCACCTTCTTGATCTCTACTCCCTGTAACCTCACTCTTCCACTTGGGTCCACCACCTCACCACTGTCTTACAGTCCTCATACATGTCCTGCACCGCTCCAACATACTTCTATGACACTCCAGACTTCCTCAGACAATACCACAGTTCCTCTCTGGGCACCCTGTCATAAGCTTTCTCCAGATCTACAAAAACACAAAGCAGCTCCATTTGGCCTTCTCTGTACTTCTCTACCAACATCCTCAAAGCAAATATTGCATCTGTAGTACTCTCATAAAGACCTTTTTTTTAAAAAATGAAAAACATTACAAATGAAATGTTTCCTGATTATAATTTCCAAGCTCTCTTTTTAATCTTCCCGTAAATTGAATCTCATTAGAGATGCTGGTTAATGTGTTTGTGCTAACGCCTGTCTGCAAATGTCAGAAAAAAACAATTATTTCATTCCAATTATTTAGCGCCGACATACAGACGACAAATGTGTCGATTAACACAAGTTAAAACTTTCCATTTGTAAAATAATCAAGGGGAGAAAATGTTTTTTATTTCCTGTTAGCTGGGCTGCAAGACTGCAAATAACACGTCAGACTTCATGTCTGCAGTCCTGTTTACATGTAAACAAAGGCTTCAGGCGGCCACTTCCTGCACAACTAACAGTTTTTTGCTTAACAGACGCTTACTCGATAGTGTGGGAACAATAATTAGAGTCCGTGCCTAATAGCTCCACATGCTAATATTTAATTATCTTCATCATGTAACACACGTCTGTGGTCGTGTGTTACATGATGAAGAGAACGGATCACAGGTTTGTCACTCACGGGTTCCAGTGCTCTTTGGAGATTCTGTACAGGTTCCCGAACATGATGGGAAGAATCTTGTCGATGTTTTCCTCGATGAGGCTGAGGATGTACTCGTTGTTCCAGAAGTAGAGCGCCCGCTCTGCTACCTTTGAGGACGGAGGAAAGTTTCAGGAAGTACAGCTTCGACCCTCACGTCAGGAAAAGCATCCAATTTCTGGATAACTTACCAGGGATTTTGCTTTTTGGGATAATTATTGGGAAAGTTTTGGGCTTTCTGACTAGATTTGGAATTTCATAGACAAATCCTACTTTATTTTTATGACACTTATGAAGAGCTGACATTGTCCTATAATGGTAAGAGTGTGATTATTTATCCTTGTTCCACCTCTGCATCAATAACTGCTCAGAAATTAATTAATGCATCACAAGAAACAACAATTAGATCAAAATATGTGCGTTTCTTTCTTTGTGTCAATTCTAGCCTTAAGAGAAACGGCCAAAAAACAAAAAGGACACCGAAGCGCCAGGACAGAAACCAGAAGCCTGCAGTATTAACACATGTCCTGTAGGGGGAGCTGTCTTCCTGCAATGCTTTTAAAGTTAAAACAGTAATTCTGATGTTTTTGTTCATAACGTCTGAAAATTCATTCTGTAATTAATTTAACATCATGGAAAAGTTTATTTTTTCTCAGTTATTTCATGAAAATGAAGTAAAATCACGTGGAAAAAAAAAACCTTTCCAAGTAAGTGACCTTTAAACATGAATGTATTTTTAGCTCACACCAATTTAATTGGTTAAAGGACTGCCTTCAATCATCTGTATGTCAGATTTGTACCTGAAAGTGTGGATTGGCCACACATCTCGAGATCTGCTTGAACAACGGCTCCTGGATTTTCTTGAACTGAGTCGGTTCGATGACGTCCAGGATCTCCTCGATCTCGCCCAGGAACATCACCTAACGGGAGCAGGAGACGTCGTTAGCATCTGCTTGACGGCTGCCATCGGCTCCGAGGAGTATTTATAGACGCCGTACCTCTTTCTGGCTGCAGGTTTTAGGCCAAAACTTCAGCAGCCCACGGATTACCTGCAGGGATAAATACGAATGTCGTGATTTCTGTCGAATGTCATAAAAAAAGACGAGAGAAAACAACAACAGTCTGCATGCGGGGGCGGCTGCTAGCAGATTTCTCTGCAGTGTTGACTAATTTAGCGTTCGAGGCTTTGTGCTTAAGGGTGGGAGGAGTGATAGAATATAGTACCGGTTCGGTGAGCGTAGGATCTTTCTCCAGGAACTGGACCACACAGTAGGCCAGCTGAGGGGAAAGGAAACACGGCGTCAGACAAAAAGCTGCAACCGCAGGAATCCATCTGGATATCTGACAGATCTAGAGATTTAAGGTGGACTTCCACGCCACAGGGAGGCGCTGTGACATATTAATTACATTATAAAGCTTCTTTCTCTGCAGAAATAAGTAAAAAAGGCAGCTGGATCATTTAGCTAGGCACTCTATCAAGTTCTTTCTGTGTGGTTTTTAAACATTCAACTCAAGTATATGCAGAATAAATGAATGCAAGAGCACAGAATGAACGGGAAAGTTTTTTCCCACCTGCGCGTGGAAAAGGGACAGCGCTTTAGCCGTGTGCAGCGGGATCAGCACCTTCATCAGGAACTGCTTGTGCTCGGCCTTCAGGGGCAAAGCGAACCCGTTGATGATGCTGCGAACGGAAGAACAAACGTGACGATGTCAGGACGATTCTGACCCGAAAGAGAGACGGCGGCGCAAAAAGGGAAAACTAGAAGATCGGCAGACGGGATTGGCTGTGAAGCCTCCGTGTCATCGGACGCGGTAAAGATTCTCCGCTCGGATCTTTGTAACCTGGAATGGTGATGGAAATAAAAAACATCGAGTCTAAATATATAGCAGTTTTTAAATGATGGCCCAGAAACCTGCTTCGGATACAAATCCCACCCACCCCCACTCACAGGATGAGTCTAAGTTTAACTGGTATCCATGGAAACAAACAGAAACAACAAACAACAAAGGTTTTTAAATAGCAAGAGGCAGCGCTTGGTGTTGTTTTTGGTGAGCGCGAAAAAGTTTCCAAAGTTTTCTTTGGCAATCGAAGCCGATCGACCTTCCCGACTCACCTTCCCAGGATCTCTAGCAGCTCGGCGACGCCGTTGAAGTGTTCGGTTTCGTAGACGAACCTGCGGCGTGGAGAGAAAAGGATGAAATGCAACACATCTGGAAAACAACCTCTCTTTATTATCTGTCATTCTCCCACATTCTGATTTTTATTCCCGCGCACACGCGGCCTTAACTCGCCCGTCACCTAATGAGCCACACATCCTGTGCAGCCCCCTCTCTCTGTTTGCTAACCCGTTTTCCATCTCGCCTGTGCGCCCGCGGTATGCACAGGCAGCACCTGACAACTGTGGCACTATTTTTATGCTCGGTGACAGATGGTCGAAGTGGCTGCACCCGTTTTGCCACCTTGCCTGTTGGAAACGACATGGAGTGGCCTCCGTTTCGATCGTCTGAAGCCCGTCGTCGCGCAGCAACAGGAGGTAAGAACGGACTCGCCGCCGCCGCTGGCTGCCGCTGCTGCTGTTGTTGTTGAAGAGCGTTTTCACGCGTTTGACCTTCGGCCTTCACTCACCGGAGGAAGATGTTGTTGATCTGCTTCCTGATGAAGGCCCGCAAACCCAGGAACTTCCCGTAAATCCGATGCAGGATGGTTTTCAGGAAGTCCCTCTCTCTCGGGTCTTCGCTGTCGAACAACTCCAGCAGCTGAACATGAAGACGAGAATGAATCTGTTGAGCTTTCAACCCGGGCTCGAGTGGGTTCAAAACCAATTATACCATCGCCACCAGATTTTATCTTTTAAATTTAGCCTTTAGCTGCGACTACTGATAACTTATTTCCTGTTAGAAGATGATTTTGTTTCCACCTTTATCTGAATTCACAATCAAAACACTGTGATGTCCAACAGTTCAGATCCAACAAACCCCGTCTTCCTGCACGCTAACGCCACCATGCTAAAGCATGACTGCACATAAATAAGCACACGAAGAGAGACGATTTTAATTTCCTCCTCACAGAAATTTATTTAAACTGATGCAGCTCTTTTTGGATCACGCATGAACTCGCAGACATCCGTCTTTTGTGAAAATCTAAACACTTCATTCTGAGCAGAAACAGATCCCACGCCGCCGCGCAGACGTCTCACGTTTCCACTCCCAAAACACGTGTCCGATCACGTGTTCGGCTCCACATATGGTTGTTTTCTCCCATGTTTGCTGCAGCGCTTTGTCGTGAAGTGAAGTCGTGCATTCAAGGGAACAAACAGCGAACTGGGGAGGGGGGGGTGGAAACGCGTCGTCTGATGCGTCTGGAGGAATTCTAAACACGCCATCAAAGCTGATATAGCCGCATGTTTTTGAAGATGAGCTTGAGATTGTTTTTGACGTGACTGAAACTTCTGAATCTTTTGATCGCGGTGAGACGTTTGGCCTTGATTTTGACCTCTGTGGCGGATCTACAGCGTCTTCACCGCTAACCAAACGTTCGCCTCGATCCGACCGCAGACCTCGTCTCTTAACCTGAAGAGTAAACAACGAGCGGCTATTTGGAGCTTCCACACTTCCATCAGCAGAGGCACCTCAGGAGAGGAGGTTGGTTCCGAGCCAGGACAGATCTAATCGGACCGCAGGGGGGGTTGCTGAACTCCCAAAACACTTTGCAGCGGGCTGGAATTTTATGGTTATGTAATTCAAAGGTCTGGGTGAGCGCTTGACCCTGATTGGCTGTTAACGTTCCCCTGAACTCCTCATAATGGTGTCGTTCGATGAGGAAAATCCTGATCTTGCCGATTTGAGACAACTTGAATATAGCTAGCGTAGCGTTAGCTCGTCGGTCATTTTTCTGTGCTTTTGTGGACGGCTGGTTTTACATCATGAAGCGTGATCGATCGATTACAGGATGAACTAATCAGCAGCTTGATGGAAACCAATCATCACTTCCAGCCTGAAGCGGTCGTGAACTTTTATCTGGACAAAACCGCAGCTCGTCTGTAACGATAGACGGAAATGAATTCCTGCCGTTGATTGAACAAGAAAACGTTTTCAAGTGTCCAGAATCGTGTCGTTAAAGTGGAATAAAGTGGAATCAAACCTGTCACAAAGCGATGAAACAACAACTCCTCCTACCTGCAGAACAAACTTCTGGTCGATGTAGCGTTTGGCGATGCTCGGCTGGAAGTCTGGGTTCTCCAGAAAACGCAGGAGAAACTCGTAGACCAGCTGGAAGATAAAGGAAAAGTGAACATGAACAGAAATACGCACTTTTGGCGATGCGGAGCGGAGACGGACGGGATCAGGATCGGATCCTCACCTGAATGTGAGGCCAGGAGGCCTCCAGGGTGGGCTCGTCTTCCTCCGGGTCAAAGTCAGGGTTGTCACTGGGTGGTAGAGTCCTGAATATGTTGGTGGTGATCTGGAGGAAACCAACACCAGTTTTATTTCAACTTCATCTGATGGAGGACGATGAGGAACGCTGTAACCTCCTGGATTCGCCTCAAACCTCCGTTAAAATCCTGCAGCGGAACGATGACTGGAGACAGGTCATCGCCGTCTCTAACCCACCTGCTTATTTTTAGCTCGGGTAAATTTGAGAGTGACACACACACACACACACACACACACACACACACACACACACACACACATACACAGCGGCGGGGAGAGCTGACATTACGTGGCTGGGTGCACACACTCATCCTAATTGATGGAGACAATTCCAAATCGCTTATTGGCAGCTGGAAAACCCGACTGACACCAACGGGAGACGTAGGTAGAGAAGCAAATAGCGAACCTGACAGCGGCGTGAAATCTGGAAAAAGTCACTCGCTGCAAAACTTTCTGAAGGGACAAAACCGTTCAGACGGAGAGCTGCAGAAACGGAAGGGATGGAAATGACAAAAACGGAGCGTGGACGTAGAGATGAAGAGATACGAGCTCAGATCTAGTCTAGATAGATCTAATCTGATGATCTGGATTTGGTTTTCACGTGAACCGGATTTTGTTATGACCTGAAAGGCACAACCAGTCCTGGTGTTTCTAAAAACTAGAGAGTTAATCATGTAATCGTGAACTTGGATGAAGACGGAGCAGCAGTAGATGCTGGAACACTTCCTGCCTGATTGCACCGCGTTCCATGAACGGCGTTTCTGAGGAATCTTCCAATCATTTCGGGCGACTGAAGACAGAAGCCGTTCAAAGTTTTTCTGAAATTGACTCAAAAAACCCAAATTAAAGAAGAAGCCCCAAGACGCTGCCGTTCACCCCCGCTGATCAAAGCGGTCCTCTGCTGCAGAATTAATGGGCAGCACTTTGAAAACTCACCTCTTCACTATCATGTGACGCCAAACAAAGAACATCCAGCGATTTGTCTGCCCTTATTTAGAAATGTCTCCGTCACGTCGGCTTATTTGTGCTTCTCTTCTTCTCACTCCCCTTTATTCGTTCTTTGTTAGCCGCCGTAGCATCCCGAGCTAACAGCAGTGGGCAGTCTTAATGACACGTTCTGTATTTTAAACTCATACGTTGAACTTTTTGTTTGCATCAAAGAGGAAATGGGAAAAGTGTGTAAGAGGTCTGTTCTAAAAACACCTGAAGCGCGTTAACCTTTAAAACGCCGCAGACGGTCACGAGACAGACGGGATTCTACATGAGGGGTTTCCAGGTATGAAACGGATTAGCGCCTAACGTCCGCGAATAATCTGGGACTCCTTGACTCAGCGCTGCTCACGCTGATAATCTGCTGCAGCGAGTGAATCACTGACCCGCGACGCCGACGTTTAAACGCTGTCAGTCAGAATCTCGAAACTCCACACACTTAAAGTCGGGCCCTACGGGAATGTGGAATATCAAGATCTCATAAATGCAGTGGGAGGAAAATAATGAAGGCAGAGGAGGGAACAAGTAAGAACAGGTACGGATGATGAGACCAAAGATGGAAGCCTGGAAACCTCAGAGTTGATTGAGAAATTTTCAAAAAAGAAGTTCTTGCAGGATAGGAAAGGAAATTAAAGATGATTCTAAATTCAGAGGAGCATGAAAAATATCGTCAAGACGATGACGAATACGCAGCCTCACCATATCGGTGATTTCTGGGTAAGCGGCCTCCACCAGCACGCCCCTGTTGGTGGAGACGTAGTCCACCAGCTCGTTCAGCGTGGCCCTCTTGATCTCCTTGCTCTTCAGGTCGGTCACCGAGTCCAGGAAGTCGAAGAGCATGCAGCACTGCTGGAGCTTCTGGGTGAACAGCTCCTGCTGCTCGGCGGACGGGGCGTCTGGAGGGACAAAGTTCAGCGCAGTTATTAACACGTCTTTAAATGATCAATGAGAGAAATGCGTGCTACCTTTACAGATTGGTTGCTTTCAGCAACCACGGTCACAATATAAACACTTAGCATTGTTAGCTAGCTAGCTGCAGCACCGGGCCTACAGAGCAAAACCGCGGCGGCCGGCCCTCCGCCGGCGCCGCTGTGGGTTTTGATCATAAAGCCTTTTATGGATTAGACGCTGAGAGCGTTCGGGGTTACTAGAGCTGTCAAACTCCATCCCAGCTGAGCTATAAACAGCATTTGGCAACCGTCCACAAATGCAGCGACACACCGTTCAGTGATGTTCTATTCCGGCACGGCGGCGGCGGTGTCTCATCACCGCAGACGCACGACGCTGTAATCGTAGAAGAGGAACAGAACCGAGAGAAACCGAAACGAAGCTCCGCTTTTCCACAACTCCAGAACCCGAGAGCCGCCAAAGGTCGAGGGGTCGTGCAAATATAGAGGCAATCCGTGACACTTGTTGACAGCGGTGCTGATAAATGTCCTGAAATGCTGATTTTTCTGCTCTAAATGAACTGAATTCGATACATTTGGGTCATTTTTTTGCTAAGTGAATCAAACAAGTCAAGGAGCAGGTGTTCCACATATAAAAAGTTTTTGACCCCCAAAAGAACATCGAATATATGACACTAAGGTTCATCCAGTGGGTTTGAATCCATTTCTTACTGATCGATACTCTGGAAGCCACATCGTCACCCTGAGTTTCACGCCTACTGAAAATATTCCAGAGGTGTTGACAGCTGACGGAGATCTTATGCAACCCGAGCAGCGCAGGGAGGCTGCAGGCCTGGAATCCATATCTCATGTCTGAGGGTTGTTAACACCACGTTTCCAGGAGGGTGGAGGGGGATCGAATCCCAAAAGGATTTCTCGTTTTTTATTACCGCGGCACACGGCGAGTCGCACGCGAGTCAAGTACGAGTCAAGGAGGTCTGGCTTGACGTTTCGCGTCCTGCTGTGCGACTTTTGCATCGCGATTATGGAAGCTGCAGATCCAGGTTCAGCACGGCTCTCTTAGCGACTCTCGCCTGGATGTTTCTGCACACGGCAAAACAAAAAAACAAGAAGCCCACACTTTGGTTTTTACATGCAGTGTGAAAAAATAACTCAAATTAAACACAGCAGCTTATTTATTCAGCTGCTGCTGCGTAGAAAAACCGAAGGTTGCAAAAGCGATTGGGTTTCGTTTCATGTTAGTCACGTCTTCATCCCACGCCGACGGTGGAATGCCGCTTCAACGCGCGGCTTTTATACAAGAACGTCTGAGAGGTGAGAATTAAAAATCTGGAAGCTTTGCCAGTGCAAAACAAATATATATATATATATATATATACACAAATGCACAATAAGGACAGCTTTGGTGAGGACGAGAGGAAATATCTCAGCTGTGCAGAGAATTCAGCAGAAAAATGTGTCAACCTGTGTCGTCCCGGTAACAACATCCACACTCCTATCAAAGATGGGGCAGAAGAGGAAAAAATGCGGATGCTGCTGTCACAGGCAGCACGTTGGTTGACGGGTGGACCGTCTTATTCTTATTTTATTATTTTTAGAGGGTCCTGAGGTGCAAATTCAAAACTCAAAAAAAAAAAAAAAAAGGATTTGCAGTGGGTGGAGAAGGATCACCACCATGATGGAAGAAGCTCTGGGGGTCTTGACCTCTTAACGGATAAATACACAACAAACATATTGACATAATAGCTCAGAATCTCAGAAGCAGAATGCGTCAAAAGGCGCTGCAGGCCGACCGCTGTCCTCTCGGTAGCCGTCAACATTTCATAGAAGTGAGTTCAAGCAGAGAGGGACCAAAACAAAAAGCGAAGGTATGCAGGTCAGGTGACCTCCAAACGGAGGAATGCCTCAGACGCTCCGCTCACATGTCGGCCGTGTTTGTACCACCTGTATTTTGTGTGGTTTTTGTATCCTGATGCTTATGACAACTAGATGGTTTATCCTTCGTGAAACCTCCTCCCCAGTGGCGGCGAGCGCACATTCTTTCATGTGAGAATTTGAGACATTTTTACAGCACTTATTTTTTTGCATTACGGCCAAAAAATCAAAGGCAACGACGGTTCTTTGAGCCTCTAATCGAAAAACCAAAGCAGTCCAGCCTTGATGTAGTGATTCAGGAGGAAAATATGAAAAACAGAAATACTGAATAACTAAAAAAAACAAATAAACATGCCCGGTCTGCCCCTCCTTGCGGGGCAGGTAAGGACTTGAAGGTCAAAGCTGCAGCGGCTGCTGAGCTGGTCGGGTCAGATAAGCGCCGCGTGTACACGACACACACACACACACACACACACACACACACACACACACACACACGCTCCTGCGTGCGTGTTTACACCGTGTTGACACAACACGTCAACTAACAAGAAACCTGCAGCAGAGACGGGAGCACGTCAACGTTTGGACATTTATTCTACCGGCGGATGTCAGCCGATAAAGACGCCATCAATCCTGATGCTAAGCCACCAAAACAGGTTGTTGATTTCGTCTTGAGGTGTTCACTTGAAAGGTGTTTTTAATGGAGCTTGTGGTCGACACACAGTTTGAGTGAGTTTAACTACGTTATTTGCCCGGAAGCACAAACGTGTCTCATAGCATATTTTTCAGAAGCCTCGTTGTAAAAAATATCTTTATCCCGATCTGAGTGACAGGGAATAAAAATAAAACCACGATTGGTTGATGAACTGCTGAAAACATAGATTTATTTGCTTTTTTAATTCTAATTTGAGTTGTAAACAGGTTAATAAGCCATTAAGACGATAAAAGCGCAGCGTTCAGGTGAGGTTAAACGCTGTGATGCTAACACCAGCGGTTCCAGCGTTAATCTGTTTGATTCCAAAGCAGATAAGGAGCCGTCTGACGCCGGTATCGAAACAGAACAGCCGACCTGATGGTTTTATCACGGCTGTGATACAATATCCAGTTTCCTGCAGGAAAACGTGACGCCGTGAAGATCTAACCCTGAATATTCTGGTCGGGGATTTTAGCTGCTATGTCCCCCCCCTCCAAACTTAAAATCCAAACTTAGAAACGCCGCAACTCAAACGCCATCAAAGACAGAATCGCTCCTCAGAGGCCGGTTCTATTCCTGTAGTACAAACAGAAATCCATCCGGCCTCAGAGGAACCACTCCTGCCATTTCACTCCCGTTCTGGGTCGTTCTTCAGAAACCCGAGAACGTGTTGAAGTCGCTGATGAGGATCCGTCTCAGAGGTCAGGGGCCGCGTAGGGGAGGCAGGGGGGGGGGGCGGACGCCCAGCGTCTTCCTGTCTCTGTTGGCGGGTTCCAACAAGTCAACGGATCTGCCTTCGAGTTACCGATTGGTCAATCACAAAAAACCACATCCTGATTTCCAAGCTGTCAGCAGAGAAATGTTGAGAATGAAGGCCGACGGCATCGCCTGCTGGAAGCGGACGGTTTATGGGGGTCAAGGAATGGGTTTTTTTTTTTAATGGAAAATCAACCAACAAACCAAACCAAAAAACCTCTGAGCGGAACACACGAGGGAAGCTTTGTCCCGTCTGCTTCCTGGAAAACTATTGATCAATTAGCGATGATGCTGGCAGGCGTGATGGAAATTGTGTGGCACACGCTTGACAATCAATAGGATGATACAGCGGGCATGTTTTTTCCCTTGAACAGACATCGACGAGTCGGCGCTAAAGGTTGTGATAATCAGAAGCAAGTAAAATGTAGGGGCTGATTTTATTTCAGTTTATCACTTAGGATACAAAATTTCAATAAAAAGTGGTGAAAAAATTTGACAAAAGACTTTTAGGGGAAGAAAATTTGGTAGAAAAATCCTACAAAGAAAAAAAATCAGATAAAAATTAAAAATGACCAAATTTAACTTTAAAGTTTTTTGTGTTTTTAATTTGAAAAGAGAAACTATGATTTAAGAATTACATATCTATATGTCTGACAGTTTAGTTTCATGGATATGAACATGCAGTCGACTGCAGGACGCCGTGAAACCCTGAGGTTGACAGTTTGATTCTTACGCTGCCAAAACAACATAAAATGAAATTAATTGCACGTTTGTTTGTTTTTTGGACCAACACTGACTCTACAGTAATGGTGTTATTCAACCGCTGCAGCATCCGGATGCAAGCATCAGCTCCTTCAGAGCGACGCTGGCTGTGACAGAAATATCAACCTAAATGATGCAGTCTGTATTTGGGAAGCAAAAAAAAAAAAAAAACGCTTCCCTGGCTTGCTCTCAAGGCTTCTGGCTACCATGGCAACAATGCTGCTCTGTGAGTGACTCATCTTTTCGATGTCTATCACACAACGGGAGCTATAAGCACTCCAACCTCCTCGCTGCAGGAGGGAAGGAGCATCTTTTGCAGCCTGTGATTGTTTAGAACCTGAAGCAGTTCATTTCTTCGCTGATGACATCGCCGGAAGTTCAAGCAGGTCAACGATTTGCTCTGATTTAACCTGAACCTACGTTAACCCGCTTGGGTTCTGCGTTCATTTTAACACTCCACTCCCATCACTCTGACTTTCAGGCAACTTTGCAAAACCACGTCAAAGAGAGGAATCAGCTGAGAACAATATCTCTGCTTCTGTGTGTTCCGGTGACGACAGCTGCGCTCTGATTGGTTAGAATCGGGTCTGCATTCATTCTTAATTTTGCAGTAATAACAGCCTTGGTGAAAAAAAAACTCCTGATCGTGCGGTAAATATAGAAACCGTGTCCGTGGATGACGCCTACTCACAGCCGCAGCCTCGTGGGTTATATTTGGACTGTGAGTCACGCCTTAACCAAGAAGCAGGAATCAATTAAAGTATTTAAACACTGTGGAAAAATTATGACAGGTCCGGAAAACATCCTCGCTGTAGAGCCGGGACCACACAACAAGCATCTTTACATTTTTGCAGCGTATTAGAGACAGTGTTAAACATTTTTTGCACATCTTTTCCAAAAAAAAGATAACCATCTTTCACTTACTCCCCTGTTTGCAAAGCATTGTGGGATTTTTCAGACTCAGGCGGTGTTAACTGAGGAAACTTCTTATTTATTTACCAGCCCTTCTCCTATGTGACATCAACATTTTAAAGGTCTTCTTGACTTATAGCCGGCTTCTCAAACTATTAACCGAACGCACCCCTGATTAATGCATCCTCACAAAATGCCTCCCAGCGATTTCTGACTGCGCAGAACACCAACAACCTATTTCTAATTACGGGTCGTGGTGCACAGGAGATGACTGACAAGCCAGAGCTCTGAATCAACACAACGATCTGTGCCATCATAAAAGATTTCCTCTCTGCGCGGCGCGAGCGTCACATCAGACAACATTCCTCAGGATCCTTAAAGCCATCAGCTCATTCGTGACATTTTTTTTCGTCTTTGGCCTGAACTCAAGATATTTGGGCGGACAAGTCAAGACTTCCGACAGCGGAACCTCAAGCTGTGCCGATACGTCGAGACCCATCTGAGTAAAAGTGAGCAAAGCAGCGGCAAAGACTTAGAACTCATGCCTCCGCCAAGAAAAATACGAATCTCCTACTCCGCCTCTGATTGGTCTGAAAATGATGATGTCAAAAAAACATCACAGCATCGCCGAACCAATCACAAGCTGAGCAGGACGCTGCCATAGCAGGATGGGTCGAAAAAATAAAAATAAAATGTAGAGGCGACTGAAGCCACACATCATCTGAGAAAATGGAGGGTTGACATGAATGCGGCGGGGGCAGAAACACAAGTATGACATATGAAAATACAAAGTGACCCTAGTGCATCCAAAAATAACCACCGTGGCTCTGTTAATTCCTCACAAACCACACAACTGATGAATCATAACTCTTCTGAAAAAAAATTCACCACAAACCCCAACATTCCAAAAATAACCAGCTGGAAAAATATTACTGCCTAGTCTGGAGTTTGCCTTGAGATAATTTTTGCATCAAAGTGAGGTTTTAAGAGGTATCTTAAGATATACTTTATTGATCCCAAACTGGGAATCTTAAGCCAATTTCTTTTGCTACAAGTAGTTTTGGACATGAGACTCTATGTTTAACAGCTTTAAAATCCTGTTTTGACTCTTGGGATGGGCCACCAGTAAGACAACTGGGTATAGATGAGCCCCAAAACATTAAATCTGCATTTAATTTGAAATAAAGCTGCAGTAGAGTCAGTCAGCTTTGCGTTGGACTTGGATCCCGAGACCCGTGACCTGCGGCTCTCCGGGTCAACGTCTTGCCGAATTGGATCGCGCCTGAGAATGAATGGGAGTGAGGTAAGACAGCTGTGAGCGTCTTCGCTGAGGTGTTCCAGCGTATCCTGTCTGGCACGGCACCGGATTATACTTCAACGTGTTTGCACTGGAAATGGCTTTGCAACATCGCAAAATGTAAACTTGTCGAGCGGCGGAGAAGATGAATGTGCCCTTCTGCGGATTTTCCAATTTTCTAGCGGCGTCAACACAACCAAGGAGAGAACACAAATGGTGAGCGCTGCGCCGTCGCGTGTTTGTGCAGATCTGGAAACTGAACTGAGCATCAATCCCTCTGAACGCCTTCATCAGAATCTCTGGATGTCAGTTGAGGCCTCAGCTGCAGCAGAGAAGCTCCTGGTGTTAGAAAAAACACGGTGGTGCCAGCAAAGCAACACTATAACAGGTCATATTTTACATTCTAACAAACACCTTCAACCGTATCATTTAAAATGTTATCATACTTTATCTCAAACACACTTCTGGACTCCTTTTTGCGCACACAACAGTATTTATACACACTATTATTTGGGACATAAGTGATACTTAGTTACACAAAGCCATACTTTGTGTAACTACCCAATAATATACAACAAAAAACTCACTACAGTAACATTTAATGAGATAAAATAACTGACTGATTAAGAAATATTTAAGTCGTGTGAGTGTGCAGACGTATATTAGGAGATGTAATTGTGTGAGTTTAGTTTGTTTAAAACGTAGTAAGTAAAATAAACGACACACTAAATGATCTGTGCACATTTTGGATGCAGATTTGCGCACCCGGTGCGTAAAAACGCGTTTCTGCTCCAACTCCTGCAGCTGTTGTGAGCAGACCTGCGTCAGGTCATTGCGCCAGACTATTTTTAACGCGCAGACCCTTCATCCTCTTACCGTACCTTTGAGCTGCGGTAGCGGGGAAAGCTCCACCGGGGCGCTCTGGGTCCGGTACTGAGACGAGCCCTGGGATTTCCTCTGCTTCTGGGCCTTCCTCATGGACTTTCTAGTGAAGCCGTCCACTTTTTCGGATGCGGAGATGGCCGACATCTTTGATGGATGATCGGGCGAAGACTTGGAACGAAGTAACCCCTGGGTTCAATTGAAAGGTTTCCTCTTCTGTTGCATCCGAACGAAACGATGGAGCCGAATCTTATTCTATGTTATCCAACATGGTCGCTCGGTGTGAAGGTGAGACTTGCCAAAAAAACTGCATCAGCAGGACAACTTGTCTTCTTCAAAACACGAACCAAACAACTCACGACATTGCCCGCAGTGTAACACAGCTACCAACATGAGTACATGAAGAGTTAAGCTTCTAAATTTCTAATATTTTTCCTCTCGTTTATGCGCCTACCTGTTGCAAAAACGTCTCAAGACATGAACGCAACAAAGTCGGTGGTGAACTAGCAAAGTCCTGCGCCGATGCTGCCAGCTAATGTCCCCAGCTAGCTAGCTAAAATTAGCTAACGCTGATGTTTGTCGCTACAAGTCCGCATCTCTGCTGAGGAATAAAGTTACTAAATATAGTTCTTCGATTAAATCCATGTAGTTCTTCGTAAAAAAAAAAATATATATATATATATATATATATATATATATACAAATTCCGAGTCTCCAAGCAGGATTTCTTTTCGATCCTAGTGAGACATCCGCTGAGAAAGACTCCGATCGATGAAGTTCAATGACGCGGAGAATAACTCATTTAAAGTTGTTCAGAATCGAGTCGCTAGCGTTTAGCTAGGCTAGTCGGTGAACACGGAACGGTATCGTGGTTGTCACGACTGCTACAAATACCGTGTGCTGCTAAATATCATAAATTACTAGATGTGCTCCGTAACGCGGCCGTAAAAACACTCCCAGCTCAGCCGCTGTCTGCCTGCCTGCCTGCTCGGTGGACCGCAGACTGACAGCGGTGCGTCACTGGAATGACGTCGCATTGGACCAATCAGATGCGGAGACTTAGAAGTAAGAAACTTTTTTGACCAATTACGTCGCGGGGGAGGCGGGCCCTTACCATGTGACATGTGAAAACAAATACGTGACGCTGTACACTTGAATGAGGAGTGGCAGCTGTAGTAGATGTTATTCATAAGACATGTAAGGAGTGAAATTAACCCACATGAAGCTGTAGTTAAATGTAAGTATTAATTAAATTAAATCCTAAGGGCTTTCTGTCATTATTATGTCAAGGAATTTTATCTGTTTATTTGTTTTATCTGCCCTGAATTAAAGAAAACACTTATTACAGAAAACGGGTTAAGCATCTGATCTACATATTCAACTTAAAACCACCTCAGAGTTGAGAAATCGAGTTTACAGATTGCCTCATCCCACAGGAGTTACACAAATTGAAGTTTCAACCAAGATGCATTTCATTTGCAGATTTTGCTCATTTTTTTCTTTCCCAGGTACCTTTCAGACAAAATCCAAATCTACAATGGTTCTTTCTAACCACTGAAATAAACAAATAAAGTACTGATCACTCTGTTATTATGCAGTCAGTAACATGGCACATGCATTTAAATCCATGTTCAATTTAATAAAAAGCTGACCACAGCAAATTGTCAATTAAATATTAAGGAATCAAACAACAAACATGGGTTGCTTTGTACATATCAACAACTAAAGCCTTTGTTCAAGACACATTTTGCAGAACTTTGTGTGCAACATTAAAGTCAAGTGTCAAAACCTAAGCATGAAAAAAAAGCCACAAAGAGGTGAAGCAATACGATGAAGTGAAGTTCATAAAACGTCTCAACGGTGCAATTTGTTAAACAGAATTTAAACCAGGGGACAGATGTTTTTCTCTGCGCTTGAAGATTAACATCCTGCCTGTGACGTTTGGTGCACAGTTCCAAAAAACCGCATACAAAGCAAAAGAAAAACAGATGACCCAATTAAAACCAAACAGCATCACGGAACCCTCAGACAAAAAAAAAAATCAGACACCAGGCTGCTCAGTTCGTTTTGCTCGTGTCGTCAGAGTTCCTTGAGGCTTTGTTTGGGAATTTAGGTTAAAAAAAATCTCTAAATATTAAAGTTTTTTTTTTTTTATAAACAGAGGCACATCTGACTGTGGTCACTCCAGAGGCCTCCTAGAGAAATAGGTGGAGATTTTCTTCATGGTTCGTGGTGAGCGAACAGTCTGAAAAACAAGAAACAACAAACGAGGTCAACTAATATTCATCTTAATAGCTGGAAAGCCTTCCCAGGCATTGATGAAGGCTTCAAATTCAAAATATACCCATTTAGTGGATATTTTTATTTAGCAGGCAGCTATTCTATCCTGAATATCACATTCAAGTAACAGATATCTAATAATTGAATTGAGCATCTAATTAATAAATCTGAAATTAATATTTTCCCCCCATGACACTTCTTTACGAAGTTGGTGGCCACATTTCATTCTGTAATGAGCGACCCTTTAGTCTGGCGCCCCCTGCCGGTGGAAGGACCGTACGTCCGTTGATTTTGATCGCCACCAAAATCTCCTAAATCTCTCAAAAAGAACATTCACCCTGAGCTGATATTTTTATGATGAACACCACACTGTAGCTCCCATGGAGGAACGTCTGATTCTCGTGCTCACCTGTGAAGCTGGTGTCTTGCCGTCTTGTTTCCTAGAGGAAGTCGGGTTTCTGGGACTTCCTGGTCCTTTCCTCATCTGTTGGCCCATCGCTGACAACCAGTTTATTCCTCTGGGAGAACAATTCTCCTTCCCAACCTGCTTTGGTGAGGTTTTCTTGCCATCGTCAGTATGACAGTCTGTTTGCACCTGGCTCTCTCGAGCGGGGCAGCAGACTCCAGTCTGGGTCCGGCCTCTCTTTGCAGTTGGGTACAGTTCAGTAACACCTTCGCAGTCTCCTTCTGCCTCACAACTTGGAGACGCTCCATCGCCGGTCTCCAGCCTCCGTTTGGCCCGTCGCTCTGAGGGGGAGGTGCTCTGGGGACACGGGCCGAGGACGCAAGGAGACGGGAGGCTGACCTGAGCGGGTGATAACCACTGTTTGATAGAAGACGGGGTTTTCGGGCGGACGGTAGCGGCCTTAGCGCCCCGAGACGGGCCAGGTGAGGCGGTGCTGGAGGGCAGAGGCAATGCAGCCCCACTGGGGGCGCAGGCAGCGACTTGGGGCGACAATAGGCCACCGAGACTCTTTGTCCGCTGGGTCTTAGCAGGGGTCGTTTCAGGTCTGATGTCAGTCTCTGAATAAAACCAGAAGTTTTCATTAGTTCAGATGTTACATTCAGGGGTGGGATGGCAGCGATTCATGACGAGTTTATGAAGGTACAGTAATTGTCAAAGGTTGTACTGCTTACTTGAGGGGGACTTGGGGCGGGCCCAGCCCACCAGGTTGGCTCCTCCCACTGAACCTTGTGCTTCATCCGTTTCCCGGCGAAGCCTCCAGACCCTCACGGTGTGATCGTCAGAGCAGGAAGCAATCTGCCGACAGAGCAGCGCAGATTTTACCAAACTGCTCTCATCTCTTCTTTAAAACAGGACGAGATGCTCGCGGCTGTTATCAGAGGTTTGTGTTTGGAAGAACTTAAAGAAACTGCTGGTTCACCTTCGTGAAATCTGTCGGGCACCACACGACAGACGTCACTTCCTCGCTGTGGCCTTGGAGCAGCGTCGCAGGATGCTCGGGGTCGGAAATCTGAAACGTAATCAATCTATATGAAAGTGCGTTCATCGGAGCGCAAACGGAACGCGTCAACGGTCCTTTTAAACGGAATTATTGGAAAAAATTCCAACACATTTCAGCAAAATAAAACAGAAATCAAACCTTCCAGATGTGTGTGTGATTGTCGCTGGAGCCGCTGGCCAGGAACTGGTCGTCCGGGCTGATCGTGGACTTTACATAAAAGGAGGAGTTCTGGTGGCCGCTGAAAACTGCCACTGTGGAGGAAAATGAAATAAAATAGATAAATGACCAATAAAATGTGTTGAATTCTTTTCATTTCTCTATGTTTTTGCTGGGTTCTTCTCCTCCTCCTCCAAGGTACGTCTGCTCACCTGGAACCGTTTTTATCCCGCTGACGTTGAACATGTAGATGCTGTCATCAGTGCAGTTACAGAAGACATTGGATCTCGTGGAGTCCAGAACAAGACCTGAATATCCTGCAGCAAATAAACGCAAAACAACCGGTCACGTGACTCTGCTCGTCTTCTTTTCAGGTAAAGGTGATGAAGGTCCAACTTTGAGCGGAACTCACCCAGTCTCATGCGCATGCACGACCCCGGGTATGGGTACGTCTGCAGGGGAGCAGGACTCTGACGGTGGGCGCTGTAGTTCTTCCTCAGATCCCACATCTTTATGACTCTGGTTGAACCAAATCAAGCGTATTCATGCAAATGTTTTTGCTTGACGCTGCTTAGCTGTAGGTTAGAGAAGGGTAACAGTGTTTCTTACCCATCGACGGCCCCCGAGGAGATGAGGGTGTGCTGATCCTGAAATAAAACCACCGTAACGCTCTGCTGAGTGTCCTGTAAGAGACAAGAGACGCCAGGGGATCAGCCTTCTATCTGAACAATGAGTTTCACTTAAGAGGAGTTGGTCGCTGAGGAGACTCACCACGCCTGGAGCCATGCCACGAGCGCTGCTCCGCTTCTTCTTCACCTTGGCCGAGGGGTTTGCTTCAGATTTGTTGTGGGCGCCACTGATCTGCTTCACCTGTCTGTAGAAACCATCTGAGAGGAAGACACATGGAATCACAAAGTTTAAAAGGTTATTGATCGGACAAATAGTTCTTATAGGTTTGGGACTATGATCTTCCCTTTGTATTGCTGTGTCAAATTTCATTCTTCTTCTAATAAAATGAACTTACATTAATTGGATTGGATTTACACAATAATCAAGAAGATTAAACCACAAATTTAAATTAATGGTCAAAAAATGTCAGAATCATGACAGCACTTCTAACAAAACCTAATATTACACAACAGGACTTTTGCAATCCTTTTTTATATTTGATACCTTTCTTGCTGCACCTGGTGTCCCAGACCATAATATTTCCATCTCTACCCCCGGTACAGAACACAGCTGGAAAACAGTAGACAATGCATCATTAATACAAAAGATATCTTATATTTGAATGCAGTTTTCTAGTCATGCATATCAATGAGGTCCTTTTCCTTAGCAGTAGCAGAAACGCAGATCAATCCTCCATAAATAACCCATCAGCTGTGTGTCTTCTTGTGTGTTTAGAAAGGAAACGCGGAACCTCATTCAGTCAGCATACCTTTCTCATTTGGAGTGAATGAAACAGATTTGAGGCTGCAGAGGTGACCCTTAAAGCTGCCCAACATCTCTCCTGACTTCACGTCCCACAGCCTGGCCATCTGATCGCCAGCAGCAGTCACCTGAGAGCATAAAGATGGTTCCATTTCTACAAGGAGCTTTAAATACTTTGATATGAACACTTAATGTGAAGCTCCTGCCAGCCGCTGAACACAACGATGCTCCAATACTGCACTTACCAGCTGAGCCTGCCCAGGTACCCAAGCTATGTCAAAGACTGCGTTCTCATGAGCCAGCCATTCTGTGAAAATGCACACACTATTAGCAACAGATACTTCCTGATGACCACTGTGAAAATTAATCCCCTTGCCGACCTTTAAGAAGAACTTTTTCCCGGCTCTCTGTGTTGTAGATCCGAACAATTCCTTCCTCATTAGCCGTCGCAAGGATATTCTGAAGCTCCCCGGCTGAAGAGACGAGACACAAAGGTGAGAGGCATAAATAACAGCTCAAGATCATGTGATTTACTATGCATATTCTGTCTGTGTGGGTTACCAGAGGAGAAAGCCAAGCCAAACGGAGGCACAGAGTCACCCAGGTTGCCGTAGGAGATGTGTTCATCGTGTCGGATACACTGGTAGCCCTCCAGCAGGGAGCTCAGGGGGTATCTGGGCCACGGATCTGCAGGAAGGATGGGAAAGATCAAATACAAACACTGCTTCAGAACTATTTTGAGACACTGATAATGAAATATTTCCAATCTGACATTAATAGATTAAACTAGATCAAAAGCATATTTCCATGTTCAACACTTAATCAGTAATTCTGCCAACACAAGGAAACCACCACCGAGGCAAAAACTTCACAACCATGACTAATAAGTGGTTGTTTTATCATTGCGTTTAATTTGTACTCATTGTTTGGCCAATATCTGTCATATTCTCCTACGAAAAACATTCCAATCGATATTCGATTGCCGCTATTCCTACTCAATATCAAATTAATCTTCATGAAAGTCAAGCTACCTTCATTTTTTACATACTAGGTATTCATGTTTGACTAACCAAACATCAAACACCGAGGAGCACGCTGCGTTTCAGAATTAACAAAGTTGTGATCAGTTTGAACTAAAGGAGGACGTTAAATTCTAGAGCCATAGCAACAGATATATATCCGACTGTAAACTGTCGTGTAGAGATTTAAGCTACAGCTGCAAGTATAAATCAGGATTGTAAGTCTACATCATGCTTGCGGTTGAGGTAGCGCTGGTTAGCCTGTAGCATTGAAAAGAGCACACTAAACAACAGAACACTCATGTTCTGAAACATTAATTCTCCCACCGTTTTGTCTTCGTCTGCCCAATCCTCTGTCGACAACTGAGCGGAAAAGCATCCTCTCACTCCGGTAAAAGACGACCTGATATTTTTTGTATTATTCAGATTTTTGTCAGATCGTTAGCCGATGATCTGTTCCCGTTTCGTAGCTGCAGTTCTTTCCCGCGAACAGATCTCCTCATTACAAAGACTGAATCCCCCGCTAAACTTGCGTTTCAAACGACTATTGGTTAGAGAGCCGCTTCCTCTCAGTATGACGTCACATCCGCTTACCTCGAGCCGACCGCCCTCTTTATTGTCAAAATAATTTTCCTGAATCTTACGTAAAAAAGAGCAAATAAATTGTACGGATTTAAACACAACATCCACTTCTTTGACGCAACTACACAAACTCAAAAATGAAATGTGTTCCCAAATAATTTACTATTTAAAATATTTGATCAGTGCAGCGAATAAATAGTAATGGATTCAACTTTGAATTCAACGTTGAGTGATTTATTTTGAAAACCAAACCATTAACCGGAACTAAAATTGCATTCATTTCCGGTGTGCGCTCGAGTTGTGTATCAAAAATGCTAGCAGCCCGTTTTCTGTAACTAACAACATTTATTTGATAATGTCGCTTTCTACTGCACGTTCATTCCTATCAGAAGCTTGTTATGGCGAACAAGAGCTGGACGCTAACTCCGCTCTCATGGAGCTGGACAAAGGTGTGTTATGTATCTTGCTAACAGTTAGCATTGTGTGATATGAGGTTGACAGGAGACGTTCGTTGTTGCTTTTTTTTGTGATCAATGGCATCGCTTCAATTCCAGGGTTGCGATCCGGGAAGCTGGGAGAGCAATGCGAAGCTGTGGTGCTGTTCCCCAAACTCTTCCAGAAGTACCCGTTCCCCATCCTCATCAATTCTGCATTTCTGAAACTAGCTGACATCTTCAGACTTGGGTATATTTGCTTTATAGATCTGGAATAAGTTGATAATTCAGATCACTGTGATCATATCTAAATGTGTGGGATCGCTTATGTAAAAAAAAAAAAAAATTGCAATTGTAAATAAAATAGAAGATAAAAATAGTTTAGTTACATCAAATAAAAACAATACAGAAATATGCAAGTAGCAACCAATTGTTAAAAACAAGTTAAATTCTGTTTAACCTTAAATTATTAATATTCTAAACATTTTCTAGAGAAAAAGTCTGTGTGTGTGATCAGAGAACCTTCGGAACAGTTTGCAGAATCTTTTCTCTGATTTCAGGAACAACTTCTTGCGTCTCTGTGTGCTCAAAGTAACCCAACAGAGTGAGAAGCATCTGGAAAAGATCATCAACGTGGACGAATTTGTCAAAAGGGTGTTTTCAGTCATCCATAGTAACGACCCTGTGGCCAGAGCCATCACTCTGAGGTAAATAATCCATAATTTAGTCAGTCTAACAATAAAGAATCTAATGTTGACCAGATTACTGTCCCTCAGAGAGAGTGATTCTTTCCAGTCTCCCTGTCACCAGGTTTCTGAGGCCTAAAACTATTAATTTGTTGTTCCTTCTATTCAGGATGCTTGGAAGTTTGGCCTCCATCATCCCAGAGAGGAAGAATGCCCACCACAGCATTCGCCAAAGTCTGGATTCCCATGACAACGTAGAAGTGGAAGCTGCTATATTTGCATCAGCGAGTTTCTCAGCGCAGTCAAAGTAAGGAAAACGTCTGTTTCATCCGTTTACGTGTAGAAATAACTGGACTGGGTTGTGGATGATGTCAATTTGTTTTATCCATTGATTTTTCAGAGATTTTGCTGCAGGGATTTGTAACAAAGTCAGTGAGATGATTCAAGGTAAATCCTCTGTTCTGCACTGGCATGTGTGTTCTTCTGGTTGGAGTTTCACCTTCCGTCTCCTTCACCCCAGGTTTAGACACTCCGGTGGAACTGAAGCTGAAGTTGATCCCGATGCTGCAGCACATGCATCACGACGCCAGCCTGGCCTCCAGCAGCAGAGAGCTCCTGCAGCACTTGGTCAACTCGTACCCCTCCACCCCCATGGTCATCGTCACCCTGCACACCTTTACCCAGCTGGCTGCCTCCTCCCTCATTGATATTCCAAAGCAGGTAGGGCTGTAACCCAGCCGCAACCTGATTTACCATCTATGGATCCACCTTCTCAATCAGATGTACGCGACATTTTAAAAATGTCTTAATGACTTCTTTCTGGTTTCAATATCCTGTTTGAGCAGCTTCAGCTCCTCCTGCAGTACCTGAGGGATGACCCGAGAAAAGCTGTGAAGAGGCTGTCGATCAGCGACCTGAAGCTCCTGGCTAAAAAGGCTCCTCACCTCTGGATCAGAGAGAATACTCAGGTAGGTTCAGGCGTCATCAGTTGCACTGCAGGATGGTTGTCTTTGTTATTTGACAGTCAATGTTTTCATTTCTGCAGACGCTCTGTGAATGCGCCCTGTCCAGCCCTTACAGCAGTTTGAAGCTGGGGATGTTGGCCGTCCTCTCCACCCTCTCTGGAACAATCGCACTCAAGCAGTACTTCAGTAACACAACAGGTTGTGTCCACGTATAAATCGTTCTCTATCACAAAGACAATTATTTATATCTGAGGTGTCATTTGAACAGGAACTGATCTTTATTCCTCTCACACGTTCTTCCCAGGTTGTTCTTCGGTCCCCCCGCGCCTCACTGACCTGGTTAAACTGGCACAAGAATGCTGTTACCATAGCAACCTGGCAGTAGCTGCTCATGGGGTCATAGTGCTCTCCAACATTTCTATTTCCTGTCCAGAAAAAGGTTGGTTTTATCAGGTCATGGCCAGTTTATTGTTTTCTGTTGTTTTACTCGTTGAAACAACTCCGATTCATCCCGCTGATGCTCGCTCAGTGCAGCCGTGCTGATTGTGTGTGTTTTGTCATCAGATATCGTACAGCTGGAGCAGGACACAGTTTTAGCAGTGGAGTCCCTTCTGATGCTTTGCAGTCAGGACAGCAGCCCCGGTGCTCAGGCCACACTCAAAGTAAGACGTTATAACCACGAGATGAAGAGGGCATCCATTACAGAAACTTAACACAATATATTATATGATTGATAGCTTAAGTTTTGTTGTTTAACTTTTAAACTAATTTCAAGTTTCTGCTTCTTCTGTCAGATAAAAAGAAGTTTTAGAACAATGTGGGAAAACGTGACATTTTTTTCTCACATCAAAGTTTCACATTTCAAATTACATCCAGCTTTTCTTGATGAAGTTAAGAGAAAAGAAGTTGTGTTTTGTCTTCTTCTTAATCATCTTAAGTTACCATTTAAATATAAAATTTTCAAAGTAGAAGTCATTTACGATTTTTTTTCTTTTGAGACTCACAATGATCACAAAACTTTTGCTTTGTTTGTGTCGTCTGATACTGAATTAATGACGAGTGTAGTTTCATATAATAAATCAGATATGTTTCATTTCATAATATCAGGTCATATTCCCTCCTGGATCATTTTCTGGGTCGCAAACTAACACCCATCCTGCGTTTTGTGTCACCTCCAGACCGCCCTCACCTCATTGGTTAAACTGCTGAAAAGTCGTCCCTATCTCAGTCAATCGGCCGTGGAGTTCCTGCTCGGCCAGCTCCACCTATCCTGCGACTGCTCCCGCGTCCTCATGTGTCACGCTCTGGCAGCCATCGCCACCCATCTGCCGGTGTTGGGCGAAGGCATGCTGGGAGATCTGGTGGACCTCTACAGAGTGGCAAGTCACTCCTCGACGGACAAGCAGCAAGAGCTTCTGGTGAGAATCAGACGTCCTCCACTGCTTAAGCTGTGAATGAAAATTCCCGTTGCACTTGAATGCATCTTTTACGATTTAAGCGTAAGAGACATTCGGGGACACACACGGATTGTTTCGCTATTGCACATCTCTGATCCTGGCTTCAAACTTTCGGATTCTCTCGATGCAGGTTTCCTTGGCAACGGTGATTTTTGTGGCCAGCCAGTCGTCTCTGTCCGCTGAGGTGAAGACTGTCATCAAACAGCAGTTGGAGCTGGTTGCTAACGGCTGGACGGTGTACCGCATCGCGCGTCAAGCCTCACGCATGGTGAGTCATGTGTTTTATCAGTGGTTTTAGAATAACATGAACAAATTTCATAATTAGACCAAATAAAATAACAGGAGTTATTCCCTGAAACGGTTCAAGGTCTTTTGTAATAACAGTAATGACTAGAAGAGCCTTGGATGAAGCGCATTTCTCATTACACCAAACAAATTGAAATCATTAACCTGATCTCACAGCTTTCATGAAAACCAGTCAAGCAGTTTGTGTGTATATTATAATGTTATGGGATAGATCTCACAACACTTTGGTACAAGTGCACATCTGCAGAAGCATCTGTTTGTTTGAATTAAAAAGCGATCGTTTGTCACTAATCTGCAGGGCTGCCACGAGTTCTCCAGCGAGCTCTACCAGAGCCTGCGGACCCGGGTGGCGTCGGAACATTTCTACTTCTGGCTCAACAGCCTGAAAGAGTTTTCCCAGGCAGAGCAGTATCTGAGCCACGTGGATGATGGCGACTTCAGCGGAGCCATGACCGCCATCGCCGAAGCCCTGCGCTCCTACCAGAAGGGCATCGCTTCCCTCACGGTCAGTTGGCTAATCCGTGTGACTTTAAATCTGACGCAGTCAGTCAGCAACGCTCGCTCCCTGCATGACACATGCTTCCAGGTGGCAGGTAAACACCGAGGTATGCAGAGATTACGACCTCGCATTCCTCGTCTCGCAACGTTTGTTGACATGTTTGAACCTGAGCGCTCGCCTCAGACGGGGTTTAGCTTTTAGTTTAGAGGTCGCAGCGAGTACCGCATCTTAAAAATGAGGCATAGAAGCATTTTCAAATCATTTTTTGGATTTTAAGACGGCTTGAGAAGTAAAAACATCATCGAATATCACCATTGAGGGCAGGTGGATATTTATTTCTGCTCCTGATAGACTGAAAAGTCTCAAAATCAAAGCTGATTTTTACGCCTGACAGTTTCTTGCTAGACCCCTTTCTTTGCTGTGACTTTACTGTTTTGTTTATGCGTTGTTGTTTTACCATTCCCTGCTCCCAGGCTGCCAGCACCCCTCTGAGCCCGCTGACATTCCAGTGCGACTTCATTAAGCTGCGGATCGACACCCTGCAGGCCCTGTCGCAGCTCATCTGCACCTGCAACAGCTTGAAGACCAGCCCCCCTCCAGCCATCGCAACCACCATCGCCCTCTCCTCAGGCAACGACCTGCAGCGGTGCGGCAGAATCGCCATGCAGGTAAAACGCTCATCAAATAGCCCCCTCCAGTGCATTTTTTATAGGTGCATCAATGGGGCTGAAGATCAAAATGACGACGCGGATGTGAACTGAGAAAACTGTCTCCACCTCCACTTAAGCATCCAGCAGGAGTTTATGTATCCATGAAGATTAATCTGCTCTGACGTTGCTGACGTTCTTCCTCCTTTTCAGATGAAATTCTGCATGGACGAGTTCAGAAGTCTCGCCGCCCGCTACGCTGACTTACACCAGTCCTCCTTCGACGCCGATTACGCCGCCCTTCGTAACGTGGAGCTGTATCCTCCAGCCGAACGTCGAGCGCTGCTGCTGCCCTCTCTTGTCTTCTTTACGACGCCAGCTTCTCTGATGTAGCGCCGTCTCGCTTTAAAGTTTTCTCTTTAACTGTCCTCTCAGACAACAACAGAGCTGTTTGCTTGTCTCTCATATAATAGAGGCGCTGATCCTGAACCCACAGGGAGCCAGGTGAGGGCTAGCCCGCTGCACAGAGGTGTAATCAATGGGATTTGGTTTTAATCCTGTGTCATTTATGACATCCTGAGAAGACAGATTCACAATTAATTCATTTTTATGCTTCTTCTTTGACACATTCTGGCAGTAAAGAGTGAGGGAATGGACTCTAATCATGCTTCACTGCAGGATTGTACACAGATGTAAAGCGACAGTGATGAAAATAAATGCACCCAATTTAATTTCCAGCATGTTTTTTTTTTATTTGTTTGTTTTCTGATGAAAGGGTTTTACCGTAACACACATCCCTAAAGGCGTCTTCCTGGCAGACGTTTAACTGTGACAGATTGTCTCTGTAATCTAGTTTTCAGGACTATGGGAACCTGGGATCCGTCCAGACGGAGAGCGAGTACGAGCGACGGATGATGTCGGTCTTCTCTCGTGTGTTGGAGGAGGTGGAGGGCCTCAGCAAGAAGCACACGCCGGTTTCATTCCTGGTGAGGTTGACGCCTCGGGATTGCGGAGTTTGCATATGCGCAACTATCTTTGCTCACAGTGTAGCCGCAGGGTGTCCAGATTTGTGAAATGCAAATATCAGACTGTGAGTTTGTTCTACTGCTACACTATTTTTTTTTTATTGTGACTGGAGGCATTTATATTTTTTTGTGAATGTCTCTGTGTCCCATTCCTTTTGAATGTGATCCCTCAGGATTGAATTTCATCAGGGATGTTAACTCGGAACAGATATGAACTGATCGGAGTTAGCTTTATGTTCCTGAAATGAAGAAACTAAAATGCCATATCGTCTAAATGTCTCACATTCACATATCACCACTACGTGACATTGTGTTGTGCTTAAACACATCTCTAACTGTTATTACATGCAGTAACGTACAATATAGAAAGAAGAAATGGTGACAATATCTGTTCTTCAGGTGATTTTTGTGTCTGTATTTATGTGGAACATAGAAAGTCTGAAATCGTATTGCTTTGTGTTTGTTGTTGCAGCACACAGATTGTCTCTGTGCTGCCGTCATAGCTTTGCTCAAGGTCCCGCTGTCTTTCCAGAGGTATTTCTTCCAAAAGCTCCAGTCAACAAGCATAAAGGTACAGTCCTTCGGTCTATTCTTGGTGGTTTGCGTACAGTGACATCTGTTCTGATCCGTCTACGTGTGTGACGTCATCCTTCGGCTTTTGCAGCTCGCCCTCTCTCCTTCCCCACGAACTCCGAGCGAACCCATCCCAGTGCAGAACACTCAGCAGCTGACCCTAAAGGTGGAGGGGGTGGTGCAGCATGGTTCCACTCCTGGACTCTTCAGGAAGATTCAGTCCGTCTGCCTCAACGTCACCTCAGTTCTTCAGAGCAAGGCAGGGCCTGAATTTAAGGTAATTAGCATGTGCTGCATCCTTTATTTACTCACAGATCACATAACTTCTTGCATTAATAATTGAACTTTGGGTGTGTTTCTGCTCCATTGATGATAACACTCCAAATTCATCTCATTTTTTTTGTTCTTTTTTTCCTTTTTAGATTCCTCTCGACGGCAAAACCAATGAGATCGAGCAGCGGGTAGAACCCCACAATGACTACTTTAGCACGCAGTTCTTGCTCAATTTCTCCATCTTGGGCACTCACAGTGTCACCGTAGAGGCCTCCGTTGTGGACGAGAGCGGTATTGAGTGGAAGACCGGGCCCAAGACAACGGTGTCTGTCAAATCCTTGGAGGATCCGTACTCCCAGCAGCTTCGCCATCAGCTGCAGCAAGGTGGAGCGCAGCCTGCTCCACAGAGGGGCGCGTACTCTCGCTTCTAGCAAATGTACTAGCAAATGTACTCGCAGTGATTTGTGAAAAACTGAAGACCTTGAGGTATTTTGTTTTGTAGAAACTTCAATGTGTACATATTTTACTCCATGAATAAAAATGCAGATTTTCTTACCGTGCTGCACATTGAATTTATATTTTTTAAATAGCAGTGACTTGGTATAAAGGAGGAAAGGCGTTGTAAGATGGTGATGATGAATTTTTTCAGTGTGAAGGACAGCCATCAAAAGCAAAAGTGCTTTAAATTCCCTGATCACATTAATTTAATGTTATTTCACTGATGCAGTAACCTTCAAGGTAATCTAGTGCTCAATGTTCTTTGTGTTTGAAGTGTAATGACGTCATAGTCCACCAGGGGGCAGACCATGGTCATAATGTTAACATTTTACCAAGAGCACGAAAACCTGTCAATTTAACTTGTCTGACTTTTCAAATTTTATATTCAGTCTTCAGATAACACCGAATGCTGCTAAACCAAACCATAATATTGTTCATGAGTCTCCATTTTAACTTTTTATTCAATTCTAACATGATTAACATTGACAATCAGCTCACACCGTTTCAAGATAAAACTGATCCAAAGCACATCAACCTTCAATAATTCACGCACCCGTAGTGATGACGTCAACAGAAAATAGCGGATGTCGAGTACACACGGTTTAGTACAATTTGAAAATCATATTTTGTTAATAGGTGGTGAAACCACAAACACTTGATAAGAGAGTCTGCGCACTTAATGGCTGGAATCTGTCGTTCGGTGGAAGTGAGAGAGCGTCAAGTAACGGAATTGAACATTTTAATTCTCCATTTGGTTTTCAAAATAAAAGTTTTGGTTAACGATCAATTTCACACCACTGTATTTGCTGGGTATTACCAATGGCACCTACCGTTACAATTAACCTATTTATACGTAAAGCGAATATTTTAAAGTCCTACCTTGTGTCGAATTTTATCTACACACGGTTACCGCTTTTATTGTGAAGGTACACAGGAATCACATCCGTTTCTATGGCCGTTTGTGCGTACATTGACGCTGTATGGGTCCGGTTCTCGAGAAAGATAACGGGTCCAGCCAACCCAGAAACGAAAAAAATCGCCTTCCTCCGTATTTTATTTGCTAATGTGAATTACAGTGTTTGCGTCGACTGTCTGCCTAACTATTCTTATCTCGGGACCGGTTATAACCGCGTCTGTAATCGTTAATGGGAACTCGGTAGCTACGGTTAGCCAACTTGATGATGATGATGATGCATCAGTGGAATTATCCCGGTATCTCTGACTGAGATGGAGCCAGCGATACTCAAGTGGAGTTGCTCGCTAGCCAGCCAGCTAGCGAGCTAACGATGCCCGGCGGGATTCACTGTTCTGGAGAAGTCCCGAAAAACATTAGCTAAATGGGCACAGTTGCCGTTTTATCGCGCGGGGTTTGTTATAACATTTCCACACTATCCTAAGATTTGATAAAGACCGGCCATGTCAACTATTAAAAAAATGCTAACCTAACCATATAGGTTAGCTACACGTGACACCGTTTATCTTGCTCCAACATTTACTTTCATCTCCTGGCCGTTCTTTGATGCTTCAAAGACAATAATCGGGTGAGTAAATCGGATTCTTATTAAAATTACAGAGACCGAATATAGGCTGGATGAGGCACGCGACCGTTGCGCTGAGCGCGAGCCTTCAGACAGCCGCCGTCCGAATTAGCGGTCGGTAATGTTCCGTGAAACGCTTCAATGTACGGACGTCTTAACTTCTTCCGTTGTTGGTGTGAGTTGTGTTTGTTCTTAACGTCAAATTGCACCGGTTGTCAAAGTCGGACAGGTTTTATCTTGTCTTTTAATGCTAACGCCGCGCTAGCTAGCATACTTTGAAGTACTCGAGCACGTCTCGTGCGTGTAGTCCTTTTATGGTCCTGTTTATGCATGTATTACAGATAAGGCTAACGCGGCTAGCTAGCAGGATGTCACGATGTTTGTGTAGCTAGAGCTCAGCCCCGTCTTTGGAGTAAGGTCAATGTGTGTATCCTGTAGTCAGACCGGACAAACCTGGATGCTAACCGCTGCTGTCCCTCTGTTCCAGACGGGGTGTATCAGGATGGCACAGCTCCTGGACGGGGCCGGCAAACTGGGCTGGGTTCTGCTCAAGGCTGTGGTCCGTTTTGTGTTCATGTTCCTCAACAACTGTGTGGCCATCCCATCCTATTGCTTGTACCTGCTGCTCCTCCAGCCGCTGAGAATATGGGACAGCGCAACTTTCTGGCACATTGAGGGAATTATGTTTAAATGGTTGTTGGCTATGGTGTCTTCATGGGGCTGGATTGCAGGTTATACAGGTAAGATTTTTTGATCTACGCTCTTATCTGATTTTCCGTGTGTAGTTTTTCATGCAGAGATAGGAGATGAATCTAGTACCGCTGAGTTTTTTTTGCTTTATTCCTTTGTTTTTCATGCTTAGAGATAAACCCCAGCTTCAATGAAAAATACTTGCAGTGATGCTTAGACAAGAGACTTTCTGACATTTGCAAGAAATACCATAAATCCAGAAGAACTCTTGTGGATTTGCTGCACAATAAAACAGTTGTAAAGTTACTTTCTAAAACAACACATCAATACACTCTAAATTAAAATATGCACAACTTCTGTTTATATAACAGACTGTATAACTTATTTTTCCCGCAAATCACATGTATTTTTCATATATTCTTATGTTTAGTACACAGTTTGTTATGCACCATTTGTTGTACTGTCTTCGGTTTAATGGAAGTACAGTAAGTGAGTAATGGCCAATTTTCTTTTGACTTTTAACCTCTCTGATTGTGATGACCATAGATGGAATTTCACAGACAGAAATAAGTGTGGGTAGAATCAATCATAAAGAAACTAATTGTGAGCCTGATTACTTGAAGCTTGCCACAGTAATTATTCTTGATAATAGTGCTTGGAAGGTACAAGAAGAGCTACTGGATATGCTAAGTGTTTTTTGGTTCCTGTTAACTGGCTGGTTGAGTATGTTGAAGTGATTCAGGCAGTCACTGGTGTTTGGTTGCACAGAGCTCCGAGCAAAATGCTTGCAAACTGCTAAGTGGTCAACGTCGGGAGCAACATGGCGCACTGATGAATAATGTAAAGCTTTCGGCCTATGGAACACCTGGTCTTGTGTTGAGCAGTAGCTGTTACACACCTTGATTGACAGTGTTTGGAATGGAGATACCTTACAGTCACGGTAGGCACCTTAAAATCAAGGTGCTGTACTCTGCACTGTATTTAACTAAACTTGAAGAGTGCATAATAATGAAAGTAAAAATAACTGAGTGTGAACCAGATCCGTTTTTATTACACAAAATAGAAACCTAACATTTTCAAAGCAGACATGCTACTTATTCAGTCATAAACGTGAGTTGAACTAATTTGACCTTTGCTGCAACGAAACGGTGAGATATCAGCCCGCTTTTTCATTTCACACATCACTTCATGGCAGCAGAACTGATGTGACTTATTTGAAAATGATGGCTGAATGAGGAATGAATGAAAGCGCTTTAACATTTTCTCTAGACTTAAATATATGTGTTTGTCATTATACAGTCGGTGTTGCTGTACTGTATGTAATAATCTCAACTGTAATGCAGCCTGATCGCTCACCATGCACCGTCGGTCTGATTAAAACATCCTCTGTTATGTCTGTATACTTCTGCCCACACATGCCAAGTGTTAAATCTTTGGTATTGCCATTTGGCATATATGGGTCAGCTCAGGAGAATGAATTGTGCGAATGTTGTCAGATATTGGCCACGTCACAAAAATGTGTGTGAATAGTCTGACAAGGTGGAAGATGTCAGTAGTAAATCGTCATGAAACAGCAAACACTGGCGATGTAAATATAGTGTCAGTATTTGTGGAGGCGTCATCATTCAGGGGCAACAGCCGGTGATGTGTGAGCATCGGAGTTGTGACCCACATTCAAGGGCATTTAGACGAGGCATTTTGAGTTGGTCAGTACTGTTACCTTTCCTTCACAACGCTGTCTTGTGTAAACAACAGTTCCCTGCACATATGTTGATCGCACATACAATGCGGTTGCTCCAGGATTGGTCTGAGGTCAAAGCCTTACCAGCATCACACACACACACATAAAAAAAGATCCTTCTTGTTTGTTATAGTGTTTGCATCGTTCCAGAATTAGAATATCGATTTGCTATTGCTATTTTGTTCGAGTACTTTAACTCAAGAAGTAGTTGATGTGTGTAAGACAAAGGCGGATTCTCATTCACAGCTTGAAAGGATCAGGAGATGGAGATGTTGGAGATGGAGGCTGAGCTTCTCTGGGGGAGAAGGAGAACAGTGAAGTTTTATTGATAACATAGTCATGTAATAGAGCGACTTATTGTACACTAGTCATACTCAAAGCTACCTCTATGTTCTGATGCTTCTTCCAGTATAAGCACACGTCATATTTCACAATTTAAATCTAAATTTAAAAAAATACATTCGGAGAACTTTTTTGTTGTTATGCATTAACATGAAGTCATGTTGATGTTTATTGAAAGTCACGTGTAGCATTAGTTCTTCACAGGTGACAGTCTTGATGTTTGTTTCCTTTTTGTTTACTGTTGTGAGGTAACTCGTGTCGCCGATCGACCTGACCCCCTTTTCCATGTTGTTGACAATGACAGCACAACTGTACGAGGCCTGTCTGTCTGTCTGTCTCTCTCTCTCTTACACACACATAAAGACAAACACACACACCAGTGGCCACAAACAGGTGCACTAAAGCAGGCAGGATTAACTTTACGCCGCATGTGGGGCTCGAACACAACCTGAATAGTCTCAGGTTTGGGATAAAACAAGCATCTGTGTGGTCTTTGGTTTTGTCACCGCCCAAGTTAGTGTGCCATTTATTTTACACAACCAAAACCTGCTAAGATATTAAGTTTACTGTCATAAATGAGAAAATTCCCCACATTTGAGTTGCTGGAATCGTGGAAAATGTATCGCGTCTACTAGTCTGTAAATAGTGGGATGGTTCCTGTGCAATAGAAAAACAGGCAGCTTTCAGGCTGTAAGTAAATGAAGAGTGGATCATTTCCCTTTAAAGCTTTATAACCCTAACGGCTCTTCATTTGTTAAAGCCTCTGTTCAGCCATTGTGCGCCCACACACATGTTATCAGTCACTTTGCTGATAAGACTTATTCTCTGGACTGTGTGGGCGGGCACACATCACACTGACGTCTCTCAGACTGTCCTGAATGATCTCACCTGTTTGAATCAGGCCTTTTAAAAAATGTTCTTCATAGCGGTTCCGCGTGTTATTTTGCGTGTTATTTTGAACAGTTTTTTTCTGTAAACTGGCGGGACCTTCATTATCGATGCAAAGAACCAGAATCGACGCCCCGTGATGAAACGTCTCTAAAAGCATTTGCTCTGAAAGGTTTTATTTAAGGAATGGATAGTTTTGGTGTCTTGCCAACTGACTTTTGTAAAAGTTTAATGTGCATAGTGCATCAAGAGATACTGTAAGTCAGGATGCACATGCAGCCGTGAGTCGTAGCTCCAGCGAAGGAGGCGAGTCAGCAAGGAATAATGGCGCTGCAGCCTGAGGGCGACAGCCTGAATAGGAATTAGTGTCACTTTTGTTTTGAAGCTCTAAAACACATTTGCTTCACCGGAGGCTGACGTTTCATCCCCACAGACTTGATAAGGATGAACGAGATATTATGTGGTGATTTTAGTGTTATTGTGTTTTGATGTGAGTGGTAATACAAATGTGTGGAACCAACGTATGGGGTCAAAGCAGCTATCAGTCTTTAGTGAGCATGAGAGAGAACCATAGGTGCTGTTTAACCGACGCTTAAACTGCTGGGCTGAGCTTGATTATTGGATGTAGCTCCAGTAAAACATGTTCTTTAGCTTGCTCCCCTATAGCCTTACATTCCTAAAATTTTTTGAATCTGGATCCTGTTCATCTGTACCTGGGCGTGTACAGTCACATTTTCTGAAGGAGACGTTGTGACGCCTCGCCAAGCCCTCCAGAGAATGAGAAAGAAGCGTAGAAAAGCAGCAAGGTCAGCCGTAGACCGTTTAGCTGACCACGGATAGCGGATTAGACAGCGCGCCTGCAGCGTGGCTGTCATCCTGCTGCGCTAACTGTGTCATCTCTCAAAGACAATTTCCCTAATGTATTCTCTCTGACAGATGACCCATCTCTATGATATCATTTATGCTCATCACTGGCAACAATGGGGACTTCAGAGAGCAACGAAGGTGTGCTCCTCGTGAAATGATGGTGCCTCCAGGCTGCCTTCATCCTACATAACCCCGTCAGGTGTCATAGATGTGTCACTTTTCTGCTCGCACGCTCTTGATTCTTGTGCTCACGAGGATTGATCTTATTCTCGGGAGGCTGGGAGCTGAGGGTGTAAATTGAACATGCCAACAACTCCTCCTTCCTTCCATCCCATTTTTGTCGTCCCGATGAAAGGGCAAGGCCAGGAGATCAAGTCATTGATTCGTCGTCTGTCTAGTAATTGTTTTATATGGATCAAGTCCACCAAACCATATGTACTGGCTTTTTAATTATATAAAGGTATTATTTTAATATGATAGTCATCTTCTCCATGGCGTGTATCCGAAGTAATCTGCACTACTGGATGCATTAGTCGTACTTTTGTATTTCTTTATTTTTTTGAATCTTGTGGATGTCTGTTATTTGAAAGTCACTTTCTTAATCCCTTTATAAGGAAATTGGATATTTGGAGTTTGAAAAGCAGCCTTTGTCACCGAGCAGTGTTTTAAGATGTTAAGATTTAATGCACTTTATTAATCCCCAGTGGGGAAATTCTTTTTATGCTCACTCTTTTAAAGTGCATTTAAGGAAGGTATAACGAGTAATGTTGAACATGCAGGCACCAAACAACTGTGATTAAGCTCAAAAGTCTTCTAAGTGGCTCTGATATAATACAGTTAAGGATTATAAACAGCAACAAGCTTCTTGCGTTAGATATTTGCAATTATTGTTAAGCTATGGAGCGTTTTCTCTAATATTTGCTGACGAACTGCTGAATGAACAAGCTGTGCATTAGTATTATGGCTAAATCTAATTTAGATCCCGCCGAATACCTAGCAGCAGGTTTGAGGTTTGAATGTCAAGGTGAAATTGCAACCTTTTGTTATTGAAAGCCAGCTGGGAAATGACTCGACGGATGGGCTTCTGTCCTCCTGAGGGAAGGACAGCAGATCTTAACACCTCATCGAGGAGAGTCGACAACATTTAGTCGCTTGACAGACTGGCTGTGTTTGAAAATCTCTGCATGGTGTCCAGCTGACACAAAGAAGAGATTTTAGCTGTTGGGGCAGCTGCAGATTGAGGGCGGGTGGTGGAGGGTATTGGGTTTGATTCCCAGCTCTGGCTACACGAGACGCTTGGTGCTCTAAAAGAGTGTTGTTACGTCTTTTACAATAAGCAGCTTGATGCAAGTGTAAAACTTTACGCCGGACGCAGCCGTCGTTGTGTTGTCCATGAGGTCTCTTCTGCTTGCAAGACACCATCATGCTATGATGGGGTGACCACGCCACCGTTGGTTTGATCAGTGCAAACAAGGAGAGGCCTTTTAACAGAGGTGCTATTGTGCCATCGCTGTGCTAAAAGGGGTTTTATGGGTAGTTGTCAAATATGAACAGATTAATCTTGTCTTTTTCTTGAGTCCTTAAACATTTTTGTTGGGCACCTAATATGCTAGCCGCTTATCTCGCAGATCTGCTGTTCTCTTGGTATATGCTTGAATAATTTAATGTTAAACTTGATATTTAAAAGCAGTTCTAACATCGACTCTGACAATGAGAGGAAGCAATCCTCCCCTCTGCACCCTGAGGCCCGAATGATGCAACATTTGCATCACGTCGAACCAGAACTGGTCAGACGCGCCCAGAACCGTGGGGACTTCCTGTAAATGATAACAGCAACGTCAGACATCCCCCTGAGTTCCCTTTTAATATGCAGGGCTGTCAAAGTGCATGTTAATTGCAGAGGAAGCTCATATATTTTCCAGGAGGGCTTTTGTTGTCACCTCCTCACGGGGCACACACGCACACGCACACACACACACACACACACACACGGCAGTGCTTTCTCCTTTTGTTGCAGCTGTCGTGTCTATCCTGTGTCGATGTCATCCAGACAAATGGGTGGTAAAGTAGCCCGTGTGGTCTGAGGCCTCGCCGCCTGAATCCAGGAGAGCTGAGACTTCTGATAGAGACGCCGGTTGGCACCCGCCATCGGTAACAGCGGTACACTCCAAGGACGAATGGATGAACCGCTGTGATCGCTGGTGTGTTTGGCGTGGAGAGTTCTTGTGTCATACACAGTTCCTGATTAAAATTGATTGATTATCTTGATTTAATCAGAAACAAGTAATGAGCGTTTCCTCCGTCAGCATTGATTACAGCAGGGATTATCCTCCCCGTCCTCCTCCTGAACCCCGTCATCAGTAATTGTTCTATTTAAATTTGTAAAGGTAAACCGATTTAAAGCTTCCTTGATATCATTAAACATTAACTCAGTTCAAAGATACCAGTGATTGATACCTTCTGTATCAGAATCAGAATTGATTTAAATAGATCAGATATTGAGGTGTCTGTCTGCCGTGATATTGGTACGTGTTCGATGTGTTTATACTTATCCCAAATACCTGGCTTGACACTCTATCACACATGCTTGTCATATTTTACCTAACCTATTACTCATGTAAAGGCCATCGTTCCAACTGGGACCTCCCGTATGTTGACACAAAACCCGACAATTTCCTTTTGAAACTTTGCATATTCAGGCTGTAAACTTTGCCAAATACCTACTGTGTTCTTTTCTAAAAATAAAGTAGCACCTCCTAAAAAAGAAGTAAGTGCAGAAGTGCAGCATCTGATCCAAACCGGAGTTGAGCGGGCTCGTGTTTTGGATTCCTTTCCAGATTTAGTTCTTCAGAAAATGTAACGACTCAACAAATGAATAACGAAATCATAAATCCGATCACCGTCATCAGTAGAAATGCACACATTAAATAACTCTGTGTTATTATATATTATTTTAAACTGGCACACCTCACACATCTCCAGGCTGTACCAGAAACCATATGAGCGTTCAGATCACCAAAAAAAGGATGTTTAAATCCACAAACTCTCCCTCCGTGTCAGAAGAGAAAGTGATTTCCAGGATCTTGCTTCTTTCTGATTTCAAGAGATATCCCCAATGTTTTGTCATTCTTTTGTCACATTACTGCATGGTGGCAACACATGTGATCTAGAGTCAAATGCATTCTTTCCAGAATTGAATAATTTTCAGCTCAGTTGGCGAAGAAAGGGGCATAGAAATGAACCTTTGCTGTCCACGCACTGATGAAGATCAGACAGGAGGTGTTCTGTCTGGAGTGTAATTTACTCTTAACATTGACTGACACAATCAACTGCACCTTCACCATGTCGTCTTCATCTAGGCTGTTTCTAGGCTCATGAAACAGTTTTGAATAAATTTAAGAAACAACTGTTGGCAGAAGCTAAACCAAATCTGTCATATCTCCGCTGTGGCAATAATGATATGGAAAAACCCGTGGAGCGCATTTTGGCGCTCCACGGGTTGAGGTTTGCACGCGCTGAGGTCGCTATTTTAAGGTGTCTTTAACATTTTTTGGGTGATAATGAGCAATGCAGGCTCCTGCCAGCAGTCCTGCACAATTTGCATGAGTGACACGTGTCAGCTGTGGCGCTCTAGCAAACTTAAAAAAAAAAAAAAAAAAAAAAGCACCAGTAAATACAGCAAAAGATGCCAGTTAGCAAACACGGATGGAGCGATGCATTATTTAAAATACGTCCAAGCAGAAAATATATCCATCAGCCCCTGTTAGATCTCAGGCTCGAGCCATTGCTTTTAAATGGCAGATATTAAATGCAAACACAAACTTTCAGAAAAGTCTGATTAACAAAATGTGTGTGGTTTTTTTGTTCGTTCCCTGCAGTAACGGAGTGGGGCGATGATGTACGGCCCATTTCGGAAGAGGAAGCCATGGTTATCGTCAACCACCAATCCACCGGAGACGTGTGCACCTTGATGATGTGCCTGCAAGACAAGGGCACGGTAAGAAATGATCAGAAATACACAACCTACATTGTGGAAATGTTAGGCCGTTTGGCAGCTGTTAGTTCCACAAAGTATCTGAACCGGACCGGAGTTGTTTTACACAGTCTGTGTGGTGCAGCTTCTGAGAACAGGGGGCTGCATTAGTGATGGGAGAAGCATTTCACGGCAGTTGTCACCGTGGACAGACTCAGCATTACAAAGTAGGGCTGTGGCTCGAGGGGGCTCAAGTTACAAAATGTGAGTTTCGACAGCTTAGCAGAGTTTCTATCGCAGCCTCCAGCGGACGTTAAAAGATTTGATCGGATGCTGCTCGGCGTTCTGTAATACTGATTGGTTTCAACTCACACACACACCCTTTCCTCTGTTGGAACTGGACACTTCTTCATTTTACTCATGACAGCAGCATGTCACGTACACTGACAAAGTTCACGGATTCCATCTGTGTTGCATAATTGGGTGTGTTTCCACTGATAATCATTTGGTTGTAGAGAGGACTGGAGCTCTGTAAGGATTCTAGCCGGATGAAACACGATGTGGTCATAAGACGGGTATAAAGTCACGTACTGGAAATGATTAGCATCAGTTGTTTTGTGCTACCACTGACTGATAAATTCGGATGTTTTTTCACTCTGGATCAGCTGCCTTTCTAATTGAGCAGATAGGCCTGATAACCAGGTTTAAGCCGGGAAGAATATTGTCAGCAGCAGAAATTAGCTTTTAGATCCAACACATCTGTCATTTTTTAAATGTCAGAAGTTTATTTAACAAGGCATAAATCTCTGTCCCGTCACAGTTTGTGTCACAAACGGGACGCTGAATGTGTTGTTGTTGATTTATTTTGGCTGGGGCTGGCACCACTCTGAAGATACTGAGCTTTGCGGCACAAACATGACTACATGACCCCCCCCCACCGCCCACAACAACTGCATCCCTGGCCCTGTTTATCCTCTTAGCACTGAAAGGACAGTAAGCCAAAGCTGCATCGTGCAGGTCATGAGGGCGGAAGCGCTCAGAGGGGCTGTATCAGTTTTTTGGAGGCTTTGGCACCGAAGCCAATGCCGCATGTTTTGCTGCAGGCGAATATGAGATTGGGCAAAATAAAGCGGATTGTGCTACAGATTGCCGTTGTGTTATTTTATGTTCTTGCTCTTTTTTTCAGGTGGTACGAAAAATGATGTGGTTGATGGACCATGTGTTCAAATACACCAACTTTGGCCTAGTGTCCCTAATCCATGGGGACTTCTTCATCAGACAGGTAAGACATTCACAAGAAGCGTCTGACGTCTGTTTCCTTTTGTGCTGCATATGTTGTGTTTTTTTGTTTTTGTTTTTGTTTTGTTTGAAATGATCCCTCAGGCTTTAGCAGACGTTTCTGGGGTGTAAATGACTCATATTTCACAAAAAATCCTTGCCTTTCGTCTGAAAATTTAGATCTCAACACTGAAAGCGTTTCATCGCTGCTTTCGTTGCCTTCTGCTCCAGAAATACCGAAACAGCTACCATGTTGGTCTGCTGGTCCCAGCTGAATAACAGATATGTTGGCGAGGTTCACGCGGCCATGGACAGTAGTGTGGGAGGGAACCCTGCCAGGCTGTGCTGACCCTCTGATTGCAGGGGCAACTGGAACAGAGCAGCCTGCTCTGACAGGCCTGCACTCGTAGCCTACAGGTCTGGACCGGTCAGGGAATCCCTGAAGTTCCACTCGAGTTTGAGTGTTTGACTCCAGATGAACTAATTAAGATATCAAAAGACGCCTTTGTAGGAAACTAAAACATTTTTAAGAGGCACTTCATCAAGAATAATACAACACTTCAAAGCTGTTTTTTTAATGTTATTTTAAACTAACATTCATCAATGGGCTGTCGGCACCCAGGTCCTTCATCCATTACAGCTGTCACACCAGGGGGAAAAAAAACACTAATATTTGGCTTTTTAGCGCCAACGGGAAAAGAAACAATCAGGAATCATTCCTGTGACAAATGAGTGTTGGTCACAATTATTTATCTTCCCCGGCTCTGATTAGCTGCGATGAGAATGTGTCACAACTGTTTTTAACGACATCATTTTCACCCGTTTTTGTAGCACAGAGTTATCACGGAGCTGAAATTAAGGTTGTCAGTGCATGAATTCGCCGATGACTTTGAAAGACGGACTAAACTATGAAGGTGCAATAACCTCAACATTACTGCGCTGCCGTGTCGTCGGCCGTTTGGTATGCGCACTTGAAACTGTAATGTTGTTTTGCTTGTTTTGCTGCCTCATCCACATTTTCCAGTAAAACTCCTGCGCTTCATTTTTCTTTTATCTCATAATGTCAGACTCAGCCGCTCACTATGAAATGACCAGAGATGGATAAATTGACTGATCTAGAGGCAAAGCACGTAAATTATTTCAAGCTAATAGTAGCTGTTTGACACCCTTTGCAAAGATTTGAGTCTAAAGTAATGAAATATATTTGATGTATGGCCCAGCCGTACTGCATTGTGTCAGAATACATCTGTGTAAATGGATTCGATGACGTAAACGTCTGTATTCGGCTCTTTGCCTCCTGTTTTCCATGGGCCTAAACCAGTTTCGCTGGCACCAACCTCCATGGGACAGATTTGTAAGAATATTATTCACATTAAAGGATCTGACAGGGAAACTGAATGAGAAGCCCCCCCCCCCCCACCCAGCTTTTGAGCTGTAGAAACACCACAGCACCGGATATAGGGAATTAAAATTTTTAGGTCATGGAAATGCCTTTACCGTGGAATTGCACATCAGGCCCTGAGCCGAGGGTGAAGCACCCGGACCCCGTTACCAGCCACACATGCAGCAGGAGGCCAGGCCGTGTCTCTGCTGCCTACCCCCCCTCGCTATGATTCCTCCTGGCATTCTCGTCCATCCCAGAATACTTCACGCGTCCACACAGCTCTACAAGCATCTGCCCCAGCCTTCCAAGCATCTGCTGTCCACTCTGGCTGACATGTCTGCAGTATCGTGATGCACAGCACAGCACCACTGGCTGGGATGGCAGCAGATAATGGTGTTGTGGCGCTGTAATTGTTTTCCAATGTAAAAATTCAAATTTAGATTTTTCTTAAAAATAGATTTCCATCTTTTTTAACTTGGGGTGTCGAAAAACAAAACATGTTTCAGGTGTTTTATCAAAATATTGCAGTTCTTGGGTCACAACTAAACCACCTAATCAAAGTCATTCTCACTGTGGAGCAATGTCAAACTGGTAAATCACTGTTACTAGCATTAGCATAGTTAGCGTGGTCCTGTATTCGAGAACTACAATACCTCCAACTACCAGAAATTCACGTCTGGTTTTTCTTAGATTTACATTTTGAGAAAGCCCCAAAGGAACCACGTTTTTCTAACCATCCTCAAAGGACAAAATCAGCTCAAAACTCCACTTTTGGCTCAAGCTGTCCATCACAACTATGAAACCGTTTCAGACCGTTAAACTGACCCGTCCTGTGGTCAACAGCTGCCTGCTTCTATACCGTGCATTCAAGGACAGCTCTTAATATACCAATGTACCGAATTCTGTTTGCATCTTTTTAAAAGCCTTTTTACTGTTTTTATCCACCATGGATTTTTACAAATTTTATTTTTGCCATGCTAATTTCTAAAATTAAAATGCCCTTTGTTCTTGATATTTCAGCTTATAATAAAGGAACTTTTGAATTGAAGAACTGATTATTCTCCAGTCATTTTTTGCATTTTCTGTCCCTTGGAACACTCAAGATTTTCAACATAGATGCTAATTTCTTTACCAGTGACTAAAGAATGCATTCTGCTCATTTAGGTGTTTATTTTTTTTTTAGCATTTAACACACCTTATTTAAAAAATCCACAGTCTTAAAACATAACTTGGCAATAATACCATGCCCTTAAAGTTCAGATTTTATGGAAGGTGTTCGTTCCTCTTTATGATAAAAACGAGAACATTATCGCCTTCATGATGGTGAGATTTACTGCGGGACATTCTCTGGATTCACGTGGGTCCTGCAGCTGCAATAAAACCAGAGCAACCATCTCAAGGTCACGTAGGTGTGTGTGTGATGGTCCTCAATGCCTTTCTTGCTCTGAATCAATTACATTGTAGCCACAGCTGAAATTACTGCATGGCAGATTTTAATTTGGGCTACATTTTGACCATTTAGTCATTTTCCTGTGGATCGTTCACATGAGACACACAGTCCAGTCTGGGTATGCTAATGTATTTAAAATGGCTTTTGACTGGGCCTAGCTAAAAATCAATCCCGCTCTTCCTCGTCCCGTCACTGTTAATGCTCTTAATGTTGTCAGGGCCATCATGTTTGGAATCTATTGCAGCCACGCCATTAATGCTCCTCTGAGTGCTCCACGGTATTGCTGCGTCTACCGTTAGCTTCGTTTTGCTTTTTGTGTCCGAACACAAACATGGGTTTTATGAAGCGAATGAATTAACGATCAGCCTTGATCGCTCCGTTTCCTCAGTCCAAATAAAGAAACCGGACAAGAACCATCTTTAGAGTCGTGATGTGAAACGACTTGAACTGCATTGGAATCTCCAGTTCTGACGTCTGACTCCTGTGTGCTTTTTGTTTGTTCCAAAAAAAAAGGGTAAAGCTCACCGAGACAAGCAGCTCATCTACCTGAAAGATCATCTAGACAAATACTACCACAGCCGCGACAGGAAGTGGATAGTGCTGTTCCCAGAGGGCGGCTTCCTTCGCAAGCGACGGGAAACCAGCCAGTTGTTCGCCAAGAAGCATTCTCTACCCCACCTGACTCACGTCACGCTGCCACGCCTTGGTGCCACCCATGTTATCCTGAAAACCCTGTCAGCGCAGCAGGAGAACGGCAGCGTGGGCAGCGAGACCGCGACCCCCAACCAGACAGGTAAAACACACCCGTCTTGTAGTTTCATCTCGCTGCCACATCCAGATCTTTGATGCTGCTTCTTTCCTCCACATGAGGTCAGAGGTCAGGATTTGTGAGGCCAGCTTCCTGACTTGATTGTTTTTGCAGCATCGGGGGGTATGTCTGGTTTTAAGTATTGTCTTACGTTGGCTCGGAGTCGCAGGATGCAGCACGCAGCGTACGTGGGGCATTAAATTATCACCTCTGCATCCCGCTGTCCTCTGGGAGTCCCGTTATAATGAAGGTGGACTGGTGCTTCCCCAGCAGAGGACAGGGAAGACAGAATTTACATCAAGGTCCCTGAAACCCCAGTGAATATTTGCAGGGTCATCAGTTCTAAAGACAACCAGGTAGCAGGAAGGTAACTTGACAATTAACAGCTTGTCAGAGGGAAAAATTTTGTGTAAAAACATTGTTTGGCTGCATCAGATCAATTACAGGAAGATATGACAGGCTAGTCTATAATGATCGGACTGATTACATTAATAGTTGACGTAAATCAGGTGGATGGGGCCTTTTTTTCAAGGCGGCTGGTTCCGTCTTAAATCTGTATGGTGGACTAATGCAAACACACACATTTCATTGTTTACTAAGCAAAATCCAATTAACTCAGCAAACCTTCGCTGAAGCAAAAAGCACAGCATTAAAGCAACCATAAAGCTCCAGATGCTACCAGCCCCCCCCCCCCCCCCCATTTCTGTGAACACAGCGCACTTAGTTTGCCCTGGCTTTGTTTCAAAATCCATTTTAAGGGTGTGTTGTGTTAATAGTAATTTGCAGAAACATTGGGCTGCCTTTATTAAGAATGTGTCTCTGGGACTGTCTTACGTTTGCTAACACAGCTTTGTGTCCTCTGGCCTCAGCGCCGTAAACGTCAGGTGTTGTCAGTGTTTTCCCCTGCAGGACAGACCTGAAGGAGTGTCATGATCTGCTGCTCAGAGTTTAGACACGGGCAGCCTTCGCTTTTGAGCCAAATGGCGCCCAAATGCACAATTTCTAATTTGGCTTTTCAGCTAATTACACTTTTAATGCCTGTCGTCATCTTGTAGGCGCTGACAGCAGAGAATATATGTTCAGAACATATATTTTTATAATATATTTAATCGTCCTTTTGTATTGTTGCAAATCCCATTTTCCCCCAGCTTTTGTTTACTGTCGCTCCTCTTCATGCGTTCTTTATCTCCCCTTGACCTCTCCTCTGTCCCAGAGGCTCAGAAGAAGGGGGGGGTGCTCACTGCTGCAGAACAGTTTGTCATTCCGCTTGAATTTAGCTAATGGCATTAAACCTACGGCAAAAAAAATATATATTACACACACATGCCCAGAAGAGCTGTTTGTCCTTTTGTTATCATGTGTGAGAGGCTGATCAGACGTGTTTGTCTCGCTCTGACCCTCCCTGATGCTCTGCAGAGGTTGCCCACAGCCTGCTGACTCACTCAAGAGACAAATGGGCTACTTGGAGAAAATAGGATTTGATTTAAATGTGTGTACGGCTGTGTATCTGCCCTGCAATGTGCACAGATCAGCGCGGATTCGATGCGCACGGGTCAGCTGTCGCCGGAGAAGTTCACCATCTGTAGAAAAGCTGTGTGTGCAGCTAAGAATACAGAGGATTATGTTATAAAACAGAATTTGCTGTTGGCAGGTAAGCAAAGTTCACAGCTGTGAGTCGTTTACCCTACAAATGAGGCTCCAATTGACCCTACTGGTAAATGTGTTTTGATAGCGCGAACCAATCAGTGGGAGGGACCGGCGTTGGCTTAACGCGCTGTAATTGGCCCGCTGAGTGGCCTGACGGAGAGCCAGAAACATGCCCAGCGTAATTTCTCTTTCTAATCATTCACAGGAGGACGGGTCCCCGCTGAAGTCATTTTAAATTACAGTGCCTCCTGTTATTACAGTATTGTTTGTCACGGCGCACGCAGCGCCGGCGATACCTCGATTCGGGCCAGGCGTCTGGCCAGACTCCCTCAGGAGGCCGGTGGCTGCCTTTCAGCACGTTTACACCAAAAATACTGGATCAGATTACCCACGCAGGGACAGATGAGCTGTCAGACTGACCCTCTGATACCAAGAACACCAATCAAGTCACAGTGACGCTGGTTTAAGTTCTGGTTCCACACCTTCTCTCTCATTTATTTAGCCCCATGTGGTGTTTTCTCAAGCAGTTGTGTATTCTTATTCTATATTCGTCAAGATCCGGTGTCATTTATAGACTTCTGCCCTCACTTCCCATGTAGGCGCGCAGCTATTTAGAGAGCGAAACACCGAATAAAGTAATAGACGGAAGCAATTCTGCTGCTATTAGAAGATATTATAAACCAGAGCTGTAAAAATAATTGTGTTGTTAAATTTAATTCATCTATATTTAAAGTCAGTTTGCCTTGTTACCAAGGTTAGCTAATCACAAGCTGATCATAAAATGACAACATAATCTGTCATAAAATAATGTGGCGGTGGTAGCGCTCTGTTAGCGTGATGACTGCTGACGTGTTTGGATCACATCCTCTTTTGTTTCGCTTTCTTGATTTATTGGGACAGTTCGTCTGTAAAGATTTTTTTTTTAAAGTTGAGAAACTTTCAGTTTGCTGTGAGACATCAAATCATTTGGCCACGCAGGGCTGAAAGTACAGCTTGTTATCATTATCCCCTGTTTTTTACTGCTGGTGTTTATCGTGAATGATCAGCTGTAAAACCCTGTCAGACATGCTGATCTCAGGAACCCGTGTCCTCAGCTCATTGTCCTCCTGACAGCTTTGTTCAGCATAATGGCCGTTATTTAATGTACTTGTTTGCTGTTAAATCCACTTGATCGTCCTCATATATACATCTCATTTCACGGGTCATATCACATTCAGGTGGGCAGATGAGCGGAAACACCCTATACCATGATAAATTTAAATTACAGTACATTGAAATGTTGAGGTGAAAGTATTTTACGGTGACTCAAACAGCGCTGTCAAGTTGGACATGATTGTAATCCACCCGTCACTTTGGCAGGTGTCTCACCTTAATTTGGCCTCACTGCTGTCATCCCTGGAATACCAGGAGACGCTGATCTGGCATCAGCCTCTGTGATGACATCTGCTGTGTGTCTGCGTGTCATCCAGGGGCCGCCGTCCTCGACCCCCAGAGACACGCTCACTGTTGGCAAACAGGAACGCGTTCCCTGCAGGAATTATTCATGCATGCCGTCCCTGACATTCAGTATGTAGAACATGTTACCGCCTGGATCCCTAACTCAGTTGCTGTATTTGCATTTTGTTTGCTTACAGGTAATAAACGCAAAGGCTTGCAGTGGGTAATAGATATGACCATAGCGTACCCTAAAGCCAGACCTATGGACATCCAGACCTGGATCTTTGGCTGCAGGCCTCCGACCGTCACGCATGTACACTACAGGTAAGAATCGAATCATTTTGTTTTCTAGGAACACATAGACATTGAGGCTCCATGCTATCTGCGTTGGAGCGCTTGATAACTGATAACACAAGTTTACTGCTGGAATGGAGTTATGAAAGGCCTCCTTTGAAAAGTCACCAGGTGTGACGTGTTGTTTGCTTTGCATTGCTCTTTGTCGATTGGAGACGCTGATATTCCGTTTGTGTATTTTGCATAAAAATGATCTGATGCGTTCGTGTTTTAATCCAGGAATGGATGTCCAACATTTGAACACATTTACAAACCGCATCCTTTCTGTTATACCTAAAAAACTGCTGGAAGGATTTTGATAAAATTTGTTGGAGCAGGAAGAAGCCACTTAATTTTTTAATCCAGATAACGGGAGGATCTGGAATTTTTTTTAATTTTTAAATTAAAAAGGCTTTTGTTTTTGTACATTCTTCATGAGTTATTGACTGTTAACCCTGAAACTGTGTGGAACAGCTAGATAGGACCCAGGGGGTCCTATATCAATTATTGGAAAATGAATGAGCGTTGGCTTTAATAAAAACAGCTATGCATTCTCATGAAAGACCTTCCATATTTCTGATTTGACCCGAAATGCTTTCTTTTGACCCAAAACACCCCCCAGACATGTAGAGCTCCTTGGGGTGGGATCGGGTCAAAGAAGAAGGTGACCTATGAACACCTTGGTTTTTGCGGGCCCCACCTGGAAGCTTCCTTGCCTTCCCGGACGAAGCCTGAGGACTCATTAAGCCAGTAATTAGAGGAGCAGATGATGCACTCGTCCCGTCCCACCTCCTGGGACGACAATCAGCCATTGATACGATCAGCTCCCATTGCTTGGTCAGCAGCTTTGGGGACAAACGGGGAGGCACCCGACCGAGCCGAGGGCACAGCTGCTCCTGTTAGCGCGCATGCTCACTTCCATTCTTGTAGATGACGCTGAAACCGAAGTTGGGCTCATTCTGGTACAGGTGCAATGTCAACAAGAGGATTTATGTCCCTCCTGATTAGGGGACCTCTGCGGGGAGGGGAGTCAACGCTTTATGATGATGCAGATAATAGAGGCGACTGAAAAACTGTGCCAGCGTTTCTGCTGCATCAGAACAAACCTCCCTACAAATCACGATACAGAAAAAAAGCTTCGGGATCCTCAGAGCATGGACTCAGCCTAGTTACAGAAACCAGTGTTACCTTAGATGATCTCACAGCAGCCCCATCGTCACCAATGTCCTAAACAAACTGGGGATTCCCCGTCCGTCACGCCTCCAGAACGCCGTCCGTTGTTTTGAATGGTTTGGGGTGGTGTTGTCAGAAACCACGCAGCGAGGAGAATCGTCTGTCCACACATAGAGTGTAATCGCCGTGACACCGGGGGCGTGTCAGCCGTTATCGGTGATTCAGGATGTTGGATTGGCAGACTGGTGGTTGGATGTTTTTTTTAGAGCTCTGACTTTCTGTTGGTGATTTCACCTTTTTTGACGACTTGCTGTCTCGTTTCTTTATGTCTTCCTGCTTCAGAAAAAGTGAAACAAAGTCGTTTTGACCGCATTAGCATGAAAACCGTTAGATTTCTGAGGCATCCAGTTGTTAAGTTTCTGTTTTTGGATCATGGCTATGAAGCATTGACCATTCATGCATGTCAGCTGCGACCAGACGCCGGTTTGATGAGTCTCTGCTTTAGCTTAGCTTCTCCCTTTAGCTGGCCTGTAAACGGGCTCGATCTCTCTAAATCACACCGCGCCTGAGCATCAGCTTCAAAACAGGCAGCTGACAATTGAGTAATGTTGCAGATGAACCCACGCCAAGCGCCCTGTACTTTTTTTAATCCTTCCATCTCCCTTTTTTTTTTGGTCTCCCTGCCTCCAGTCCTCACCCAATCGCCTCACCCTCCCTTGCTGGTTCTCCTGCCCTCTCTCTCTCTCTCCACGTAATCCCAGTCTTCCAGATTGCAGCATTATAAGCCCTCTGTGAGTGGCAGATGGGAGAGCTAGGTGGGCGAACCGAGGCCAGGCGAAGGCAGGAGTGGGTGTTAAATTCTTTTAAATGCACCTTCTCTCTTTTTTTTTATTTATTTATTTTTGCCATTGTGCACGTTTCCGAAAGCCGCCGTTTGAGGACGTCTGAGAGGTGGAATGATTTATGGAATCTGCCCGGTCATCTCATGGGCGCTTTGGAGGTGCACACCTGGCTTTCTCTCCGGGACAAAGCGCTTGAGCAGAAGTGTTGAGTTTGCAGCCCGAGCACAGTTTTGAGATACCCGAGGCAGATTTTCGTTTTTCTCTGAGCACGTTGTTAAAAGATTGCAGAATCTGTCGTCCTGAGATGCAAATCAAATGCGTAGTCGGGATCAATACGTCCTACCTGTGTCTTACGTGTGAGTGCAATGAGGCCTGAGTGATTAATGTTGGTGTCAGAGGATAATGAATGATTAGAAGCTTTTTATATTCACTTCATTTGGTGGAGAGTTAATAGTAGAGTCTTGGTTTTAGTGTGTTTGTCTGCAAAGAAATCTGGAAGGTCTGAAGAATCTCCTTAAGTAAAAGACATAATTACGTCTTTAAGCACAATTAAAAGAATCTGAACATGAACAAGTTTCAAACTGTTTACCTATTCTGAATAGATTCTTTGTTTGTTTGTGTGTTTTGGAGGAACACCCCAGTTTTTTCCACTTAAACTGGCCTCAAACGTTCTCTTATCAACAACCGGGTTAGTCAGTAAATACCCCCTCACCCCCCACCCCCTTCAATCCTCACCTTTGTCCTCATCCACGACTTGTGGCGTGGTCGTAGCGACCAGGTGACCGTGAGCTCCTGCCACGTGGACTCAGATAAAAGCTGGGATAAGGGCTGTTTGCTGGACACCTCAATGCAAATTCATGATATCATGACACACCCCAGTGACTGTGGATCTTTGTGCTGCTGGTTGTTGATGCAACAACATCCATAATTTAATCATCCACGTCAGGTTGGTTGGTTTTGTCGACGGTGAGCTTCAGGTGATTGTTGTTGCGGCGGGTGATGAAGATCTATCGCTCCTCTGCGCTCCTCTGTAAAAAGAAGCCGTAATTAAAGACCGCATGTTTCTCCCTGGAAATTGTTCCTTGGAGTCACATATGTCAGGAATAGTGATAACGACCAACCCCTCCACCGAATACGTTCTCATAAATCACCTCATAAATGGACAGACACGCAGCGAAACATCTTGTTGACCTGCCGACGGTCCTGAGGTTTTATTGTCATCTGCTGTTTTTATTTGAAGTTTTCTTTCCTCTTTCTTACCGAACCCGTCTTTTGAATTGTTCTGCTACAAAATGTTCTCTAGAACTAGATGTCCTTGAGCTGGAGATGAAGCACATTAAAGATTAAACGGCAGCAATTAATACGGTGACTTCTACAGTCCCACAACTTCCGTTGTGACTGCAGATAAGCGTTTGACATGGTTGCAAACAAAAGGCCTTTAAGAGTCGTGTGGAATGTGTGCTTCCAGTCATCGAATGGGACGTCCAATCATTAACGAAACGTTACGTGTGCTTGAAGTCTTTCTATGTTAGATCTTCAGCTTCTCTTTAGCTGGTAGACGTGAAGTTGAAAGTTTGGGATTTTGAAACTTCTTGCATTTTGATGAGGACCCTTATCTGAAATAGCAAAAACAGAGAAGCAGAGCAGTTTTTTTTTTTTTTTCCTTGCTCACGACGCCCTGAACGCTAATCGCTGTGTTCACCTTTTGCAACACTGTGCTCGGGAGCCGGCCTCCCAGAGCTCCACTTCTCCTCAGGCCTTCTTGCCAGAGATATTTAGGGCAGCATCGAGTCCCCAAACAATGACTGGCTACCCTCCAAAGAGTCTTGTCGAGTGGACGGACTTTTCCAGATTTAATTAGCTTTCCAGCCATGCCAGAAACTGATGATTAAAAACTTCTGATTTGCTTTTTATGATGCTAATATGTCTTTATCAATATAGATATTGACGACTGTTGGGGAGCCATGTTTGGATTTCATTGGATTTCATTGGTGCCGCCCGTTCTGTTGAAGAGATCATTCACACGTGTGGGGATGTTAACGTTTCTGTCGGACGCGGTGCGAGTCGACTCCTCCGGGTAAAAGTCTGAGGTTCTTGAGGGGAGAATCTGAAACGCTCTCGCTGCCGTCTCTGTTCGCTAGAGTGTCGGGTTCACAAGCAGGCCAGCGCCAAATGGGTTACCGTGGAAATGAGAGCAACGCTGTGGCCTCCTGCCAGCGCCGGCGGTTCCTCGTCACACCGTTACACACTCTGTTACCCCTCCAGGCACGACAGATGCAAACAGGACCATACTCGTTCTTTATGCTCAGCACAGTATCGATACCGTAGTACAGTGTTTAGATTTCTCACAATACTGTACACAAACACAGCGTCCTCGTCCTTACGCTTTACAGTTAGCATAACCTCGTAGCCTGCAGGCGAGATGATGAATGCATTAATGTCTGTTCCCTGTGAGATAAACGAGACCGCTAACGATGGCAGCAGCGTGAACTTTTCAAACGCATCAAGCCAGACCGCACAAATGCCACAAATCGTAGTTTAACAAACATCTATTCTTGTATCATCGTTATTTTTACATCTGTTAGGTCACAGGAAGCGGCTCCGTGTCGATTTGCTAAGAAGTCAACGTCAGATATGCATCATCAACTCAGATCCTTCATCTGACAACACGAGTGCCATCAGAGCGTAAAGAAAAGCTTTTTTTACGAGATGAGACGGACGTTTTTGTGCCAGAGGTTACACAACATAAAGAGTGTTATTGCACATTTACTTCATTGATAGTGGACAGACCACAAGTTTCACGACTTTTTCAACAATTTTTATGCTATTTTAATACTCCTTTGATAAGTTCAACCGTTTTTCAAGAGTTTATTTTTGTGCGTTCGTATCCTTTAACCTCAGACGAGTGTTTCTAGGGTAGGAAATCTCACATTCGGACTGATTTTGAGGGCAAACCGAGTAAGACATCGGATCCTTAGGAGGCGCATTTATGTTTTATTTGCGTCGAACTCGAACGCCAGGCAGCGTCTCCTTCAACCTCGGCTGCCGTCAGCAGCTTGACTCCAAAGGTTCCTGATTCCCGCATGAATATTTCATCCGCAAGGAAAGCGCTGGGACATACAGCTGCTAACCGAAGCACTAAACGCTCCGATCCTGTGCAGGCGGACCCGGAGACGGCGTCTCTACGCCTCTGTCAGGATTACAGAGTTATTAGTTTACAGGCAGGCGTCCAGGTTTGCATTGTTGTGGTCGCGACTTGCCTGATTGCTAATCTGCTTTTACCTGCTCGTCCAACAGAAGGGAGCTGATTCGTCACTTCCGTCTGGAACGTCTCGGGTATCCTAAGACGCATCCGAGAAGCTTCATGCATCAACTTAATCACCCTATTGGGTTACCCCCGGCAGCGACGCTCTGGTTTCGGGCAACCGGACTCCCTGTCAGTGAAAGAGAAAGTCGGCTTCATCTTGAACTCCATCCGGGTGAAGACGGTGGATCCTAGCAGGTTCTATTTATCTCGCGGAGACGTAAACATGACTCTTCTCAGAGAGTTTTGTTCTGTTTTGACAGAACAGCTCCCACACAGTGAAAGGCTGGATAATGAACAGAAGCTCTGTGGGTATCGTTTAGACGGGAGTCTGTGTTGGATCAGCAGCTTTCTGTCCAGAACCTCCCCGAGTTCTGGTTCAGAGACCTCGGGTTCGTCGAGCGTCCTGCTGATAGGAGCTTCTTATAACGTTAACGTAAACTCATCCTTTCCTGCTTTTTTCATTTTTACACCACTGATGAGCAAAGATTCCTCACGTTACCAAAATAAAACCTCCCGTGGGAACATCCGTGACTATTTTCTGTTTTTCACATTATTGGCGTTTTCATTCAGGAGACGATTGTGACTCACGTCGTCGCTGTGGCGTTAATAACAGCTACCAGGAGGTGGGATGTATCCTCGCTCTGGAAGCACGAGACGACATCCCGACAGGAGTGCCTTCTGCTTAGATTGCTTTTTAATATAGATCGATCACTTTTGGTAATCAATACTCATGCACTTATTACTCGCTCTCTTGAAGAAGCTTTCTTCACAGGCACAAATATTCTTTTCCGGTTGACATTTTCCGGTCGGGGTGGGGTGGGCTGGGGGGGTATCGAACAAATGTTGAGTGCAAGGGAAGTGTTTGTCTGAGGGAGGAGACGTAACCTCTGTTTGAAGGTGACCATCTGTGTGGGCCTGCAGCTCACCAACGACCCCCTGTGGCTGGAAACGGGACTGCAGCCACAGTCATTCCTCTACCCTAAATTTGACCTTTTAATTACTTGTTTATTTGATTTTTTTTGCGAGGAAGTAATTAATTCGACTGTGAACCTCGTTTTTGTTTTTTCTTCTTCTCAGATGTCATGATTTGCTTGTTTCTTTTATTTTCTTTCATCTAATAACGAATAATGGAAAGAAGTGGCTCTTCTCCATCACATCATCCTTTATTCGCTATACCCTTACATGCAGTCATGTGACTAGAAAATTACCATGGATACCAAGTATATGAATTATTCTCAAGAAAAGCATCTTTTCAGTCTTTAACAGACATTTTTATTCTCCCGGATGACAGAAATTATATGCAATAAAAAGCTAAAAATGCCGTTTCTTACCAGGTTTTAATAGCGATGCTTTTTTCGCTGACTTCATCACTGTCTCAACCTTTTTTTTTTTTTTTTTTTTGTCTCTCGGTCTCAAACGGGCCGGTCGTGTTCTGACCTGCAGTCAGATCGATACAGAGTTTCGACTAAACGAGACCTTTGTGATCATCCTGTGTTCCGTCTCGCCCCCGTTCCCTCAGGATGTACCCGATAAAGGAGGTTCCTGTGCAGGCGGAGGCGCTGACCGACTGGCTGTACCAGAGGTTCGTGGAGAAAGAGGAGCTGCTGGCCCACTTCTACGACACAGGTCCGTCCGACATGTTACGTCTCCTCAACGTGAGAAACATGTAGGCTAATGCTAGCTCTAATTCACACTGTGATTATAATCCTTTGAGATAGCTGCTAGCTGCTAGTAGCGGCTTGTTAAAGATGGTTTTCAAATCACAAACACTCCCTGTGGCATCCCCAAATCTTCAGTTCTGACTCTGCTCTTGTCCCTCCACCCACAGGATCGTTCCCCCTTCAAGAACGACAGAAGGAGGCGGTCTCCCGGCAGATGACCCTCGACCCCGTGTGGCTGTGCGCCATCCAGTCGTTGGCGTTCGCCTCTGGCTTCGTGTGGTACAGCGCCCTCCAGTACCTCTACTGCTGCGTATTCTGAGCGCGCTCACGAGGCGAGAGTCTTTTAATCGGACCGCTGGAGAAGCCTCAGGATCGGTTGGTGCGCTCGCCCTCCTCCCCCCTGCCCCTGCCCCTGCCCCCCCACTCCCACCCCCACGATGGATGAATGTACATTTACAACATTGGAGAGACTCAAACACACACACACACACACACACCTGACAAGACGACGCCTGGTCAACGGCCTCATCAACAAAAGCCTCGACATCACATCCTCGCTCCTTCAGGCCCAGCAGAGCAATCCGTCACCGTCGTCACGGCTCACATTTTTGATGTTTACACGTCGTCATTCACGTAGACGCTCACGTACATGACTTTGTGTTGAGAGGTGAACGACATGAGGCTCAGGACTCCTCCAGAAGACGTTCTGGACCAGACTCTTCCTCCCCCAGGCTTCAGCCGTATTAGTTTTATAGAGTATAAAGTGTGTGTGTGTCTATGAAGCATCATGTCTGCCCTCACTCTTCCTCCTGGCAAGTTGACGACGCCCACCGTACCACACTCTTTCAGCCCGTTGAGCGGGGCCCCCTCCAGAGCGCCGGGGGGCTGCGGCGCCGACCCGATTGCTCTTCTGGCATTCATTGCACTAAGGATCCATACTGCCCGAAATGCTCCCTGTCCCAGGAAGTAGTCGTAGCCGTCGATGTCCTCACCTTCTTTCAGTTGGCCCCCCGCCTCCAGAATATCTCCACAGCAACCATTGGTGTTTGTCGTTGACATCTTTATTTTTCTTTTTTTGTTGTTGTTGTTTTTTTATGTTGATTTTTTTGTTTCCGCCTGTCTGTTTGAGGCAGTCTTCTACTGAATGGGGGGGGGGGGTCATGTTTACACTGGCAGCCCTGCTGAGAAACGACAAGGACGGACGCGACACTCGATCGATGGATGCTCGACCGATCCTCACACACGTTCAGAGGAAAAGGAACGACGCTGAAGAGCTCCATTAAAAAAAACAAAAAATACAGAGGAGACACACACACACACACACACACACACACACAACTCAGCCAGCCAGACTGGGACAGCAGAGACTCGGACTCCCCCCACTGGATGACGTAGTTTTACAAATATTTAAGCCATAACGCTTTTGTGTCGCCGGGGCTGGAAAAAGATTTATGAAGTCAGATTTTTTTTTTTTTTATAGGACGCTTCCCTGATGTTCCGCATCCTAAAATAGAGATTTTTGGCTTCTAGGTGTCATTACTGTAAATTTACAGCATAACCTGCCTAAGTGAGTGTGTGTGGTCGCCCACCCCCCACCATCCCCATTTTTGATATCTAGGGTTCATGTCGTGTCGGGGCGGCAGTTTGGCTACGAGGGGATTTGGTTTTAAACTCCTGTCGTCCTCGTGTTTAAATATTGTACATAAGGAAGCCGAGGGAGAGTTTTTAAGTCGCTGATGGCGACTGCAGCGTTTCTCTGGATGGTTTTAGTTTCAAATATCAGGAATGTTTGGGTGTTGTTGGGGGTTTTTTTTAAAAAAAGAGGAAAGCAGTTTTATTTCTGAATGTTTCCTTTTGTTTTATTTATTTTCTCATTTGATTTGATTTTTTCCGTACTTCTTGATCAGGAAGCTCCGCCTGCTTGCGGACATTAGGAACGCTGGTGTGTGTGTGTGTGTGTGTGTGTGTGTGTGTGTGTGTGTGTGTGTGTGTGTGTGTGTGTGTGTGTGTGTGTGTGTGTGTTGGCTGACATGTAAAACACAGACCCACCTTCAAACCGCCGTACACTCAAGAGATGAAAACAACAACAACACTCCGATGTGTTTATTCAGACACCTCATTTGCTGGGTCCCCCCTCCCTCACCTCCAGCAGGCAAATGGCACCTGGTTTTACCCCAGCGGGGGCATTCTGGCATGTCATTTTCTCCCCCCCGATCTTTGTGCCTTTTTATAGAGGTGGGTTAGTCCAATGCGTGGCTACTTCTCTCAAAAAATGTTCCCAACAATCAGTCAAGTGGGACCAAACGTCACATTTATCCCAAAATAATTCCTGTAAAATCCGTTTTGGAAACAGACGACCCCCCCCCCCCCACACACACACACACACACACCCACTAGCGGCATTTTGGAATCCCTTGAGTGTACGTTTCTAACGACCATCACGCCTTACCCAACGCCCTGTAAGACCGCGATCCCGAACCGCTTCCACGGTCGTGGTCGTGGAGGAGGAGGGGGGGGGGGTCTGGCTGGGGAGCGGTGTGTGTGGGGGGGCGATCCAGCTGTCGTCTCTGGAATGTACTGGCGTTGTGGTTTGAAGTCAGTCCTTTTTTTTATTTTTCTTAGCCTGTTTTAACTAATAGTCGCTATCATGAAGGAATTTGTTTTAGTCGTTTATACAACCCCCCCCCCCCCCTCCCCATACCACTGTTGGTAGAATCTGTGTCAAATGAAAAAAGGGCTACCTGTCCAGGTAGGTAAAAAAATCAGACTGTTATGTGACTCATCCAGCAGCCCTCTCAGACCCCCCCCCCACCCATCCATTGTACGAACGACTGGAAAACTTGATTTTATTTTTCACCATTTCACGTTTTAATTTGATGACCATGTTTCCAAAGAAGGCAGGGAAAAATTTGTTTTTCCTAGATGTTGGTTTTAGGAAATAAACACAAATAGGGATTTAAACAAATTCTACTAGAACTGTCTGTAAATTTTTTTTTCCCATTTTGTACTTCTCCTTAAATTCCTAGCTACACGACCATTTTACAACACGGAAAGACTTGTGCTGGAATAAAACATGGTAAAGATCCTGACGCTGTAAGAGTTCGTCTTTTAACACATCGCAGGAAATGTTGATGTGATTGAAAATTAATGTTTTTGAGAAGATTTCTTTTACGCTTTCTCACTGAGACATTCCAGGAAAACCAGGAATATTCCAGACTGAGACCTTAATCTGTGACGAATGGGATGAAGATTCTTCAAGAACCTGAAACGAGCATCTGGATCTGCTTCAGGGCTTCAGCTCGAGGATCTCTAGGAAGAACCAGAGATGCTGGTCGTTCCAGGTCGGACACACAGATGAAGAATTCCGGACCAGTCAGTCTTTCAGCTCTTGTGTTCCGGGTCAGCAGAGGACCCACCTGCTTCAGCGGAGGCTGAAAACGTTGGGAGGTGAACTGGAAAATGAGATTAAACATGCACGAAGCTTCACGGACACACCGGCGGGGGCCATCAGGAGCTGACAGAGGGACATCTTCTTCCTCCTCCTCTTCCTCAAACTTGCCCAAGGTCACAAAGACAAACGACTCCCTGGAGGAACTTTTGTCCCCTCTGCAAACGCACCACTGTTCCTCCTCAGACACCTGCAATGAACTATTTCACGGCTGCTGCTCCCCCCCCCAGGTCCTCCATGTCACGCTTTGATGGCTGCTTCCTCATGAATGCCACAGTGGGGGTGGTGGTGGTGTCCCTTGAGTCAGCAGGCACTAAAACACCCGGGAGAGGAGAGGAGAGCCAGGCTGGGCTTGAATGTCACTGCAGCAGCCACTGGCATTTCTGCCCCCCCCCTCCATCTTCACTGGGGAGCGCTGTGACAGTGACGGCTTGTCGGACGCTGTTGCCACCAGAGAGGAATCATCTCAGGTGTTCAGTTAAGCTTTACAGGTGCTGATAGGTGAGGGAGGGGGGTTAAAATACATTCAAAGACTACAGCTACGAAATATGTAATGGATTTAAAGATAACTTGGTGGGGAAATGGGGCAAAGGCATCCAAAGAGGTGAGTCAGGGGTGACCCTGGCAGAGGTAAGGTGGTTACTCTCAACTCCTGGCCTTTACTTGGGCAGCTGACATCAGAACAGCCTCTGGGAATCTACTGTCTCTATTGTTTAAGCTGTCGGTTTTCCACCCCACCCTCCCACCGCCACCCTGACTGTTACTGGATGCTTTCCAAACTCCTCCAGCTCTTTGCAGGAGTGACCTTTCCAGAGGTAGACTGACTGACTGACTGACTGGATCAGGCACTCAGTCTCCTGGCTGTCCACAACCTGGGGTCCATAGAACAAATTAAAAAAAAAAAAAAAAAAAGCATGAAATTTACATTGTCTTAACATTTGTCCCTTGAAAATAAGTGAAATTTTATACTTAAAAAGAAAAAAACAAATTGAATGGCGATAATTAAATATATACTGTATCACCTGCTGACACTTGATGAAATTTGAGAATGGAAGCAAGCCGGGATTAAGCCTCAGTTATTGCATATATACTTATTTGATACTGCAATGGCCAGAATCTAAATATAAAATAAGTAAAAAATCTCTCATTGATTATAAACCAAAACGTTTTGATCTTCGTTCTCATCATATTTCAAGGCAGCGTTGGCGCCACCTTGTGGTGAGTTCGAGCACTCCCTTTAATTTACCCGCTCTGCTCTCGCGGTATTTGGGCTCTTAGCAACCTCGTAAGGCGTGGTTTACCTTTGACCAATCAGGTGCCAGTCTGCATACCGAATCTGCCAATCACAGTTGAGTATTTCGGCACCAATTTAAAAACGGTAGAGAACACTTCCTGTTTTGTTGTTGGCGATGCACGAACGAACTGGCGAGGAAAGACCGAGATAAGCTAATTATTTGTTCTGTTTAATCACCTTTATTGGAATAAGGGTGAAATTAACACGTAATACTTCGGTCGAAGTTGTTTAAAGCTACCGGTGACGTTTATCACCAACGTTAAACCGGGTAATTTAGCGTTGATTTCGGTGTAAACGAGAAATGCCGTCCCGTGTTGAGGACTACGAGGTGCTGCACACGATCGGATCCGGTTCCTACGGGAGATGCCAGAAAATAAGACGGAAATCTGACGGGAAAGTGAGTAACGATCAGCTGTTTACGGTAACCTGCCGGTAAATGTCCTTTTGTTATGTTAGGTTAGCATTCAGACTGGATGCTAAACAGCTAAATCTGCTTAAGTATCAAACAAATTCATGTTTTTATCACCAAAAAGTGACTAGATGTTTTCGGTCCAGAGTGTGAATGCTGGTAGAACTGTTTGTGGAGAAGCCAGGACTGTAGGTGAGAGGTGGTGTCTTTTGTTCCAAGCTGCTGAATGAATTTCATAAGCGATTACAGTTTTGAACCACTTTATTTTTTGCAGATCCTGGTGTGGAAGGAACTGGATTACGGCACCATGGCAGAGGGTGAAAAGCAGATGCTGGTGTCAGAGGTCAACCTGCTGAGGGAGCTCAGGCATCCTAACATAGTGCGCTACTACGACCGCATCATCGACCGCACCAACACCACGCTGTACATCGTCATGGAGTACTGCGAGGGTGGGGACCTGTCCAGCCTCATCGCCCGGTGCCTCAGGGAAAGGTGACCGTGTGTGCAGAATCAGTAAAGTGGTGTGTTTCCCTGCTTCCTGGCAGCGGAGGTAAGAGTGTGTTTTCTTGTGCCAGGCGTTATCTAGAGGAGAAACTCATCCTGCGAGTGATGACCCAGCTAACGCTAGCCCTGAAGGAGTGCCACAGGCGCAGCGACGGCAGGGCCACGGTCCTTCATCGAGACCTGAAGCCGGCCAACATCTTCCTGGACATCAAGCAAAATGTGAAGCTTGGAGACTTTGGCCTGGCGAGGATCCTCAACCACGACACCAGTTTTGCAAAGACGTTTGTCGGGACGCCTTACTACATGTCTCCAGTGAGGGTTTTTCTTTAACAAACATTTTAAACTTTACTCTGAGATTTTAACAGTCCTGACTGTAATCTGATCATCGCCGTTATCAGGAACAAGTAAACCAGATGTCGTACAACGAGAAGTCAGATATCTGGTCGCTCGGCTGCTTGCTGTATGAACTCTGTGCTTTATCGTGAGTTTTTTATCGTCTTCTTCAGCTGATTTTTCCCTGCAGCTGCTTTATTGAGTGACGCCAACGGTTTTCCTGGATTTCTCCCGTTTAGCCCTCCATTTACTGCTTACAACCAAAAGGAGCTGGCAGAGAAGATCAGAGAGGGGAAGTACAGAAGAATCCCGTACCGATACTCCGAGGAGCTGAACTCGCTGCTGAGCAAAATGCTCAACCTGAAGGTTGGAAATCAGTTTATTAATGCTGAGATGTTTGGATGATGAATTCAGTGAGTTTTCAGTGTAGTAAATCTGTTTGTCTGTTCCCAGGACTACCTGAGGCCATCTGTGGAGTCAATTCTCCAGAGCAGCCTGTTGGCCGACACCGTTGCCGAGGAGCAGCGGAGCGCCCAGGCACGACTCCAGAGGAGGTCCGCAGACTCCAACCCCCCTCACAAAGCAGCCGACCCGACCCCAGCTTCAGCAGCGGAGCTCCGACTCCGGGAACAGGTGCTGAGGGCCAGAGAAAAAGCCCTGAAGGAACGCGAGGAGAGGCTGGAGCGTAAGCATCGCTACTCCATCCACACATCTAAATGCGAGCATCTCACGTAGCGTCGGCGTCACGTGAACGTTTTGCCTCTCCGTTGCAGAAAGGGAGCGGGAGCTTTGCGTTCGAGAGCGACTGGTGAAGGAGACGCTCCTTAGGTGAAACCCGCTGAAGGAAACGACCCGTTCTCATTCCGTGACGGAGCTGACCATTTATCTCATGTGCTGTTTCAGAGGCGAGGGCCGGATCCACAACTGCAGGCGTCTACAGCAGCAGAGGGGCCCGGCGCCGTTGTGTGGCATAGGTATGGGAATCCAGACAAGACTGGACTTCCTGAGATGTAACAAGATTTAAGCAAAGATTTTATGTCTGTTCCGAATGTGGATATTTATTATTTTTTAAAATCCTGTCAAAAACTGTTTTTTACACAAATAAAGACTTAAATTAAGCCTAAACATGTAAACTTGTCCTGTTGGGTCATAAAGACCCCGAAGCGCTGTCTCGTCACTCGTCACTGACTTCCCACTCGTTTGGTTGTAGATGTGGAGAACATCTCCCCCGGCAAGAAGAAGGTCCACTTTGCAGGCGAGAACAAGGAGGAGCAGATCCACGACGTCCATCAGGGATTGGCTGACCAGGAGCTGCTCTTCAGGAGGCTGCAGGCAGCCAATCAGCTCGCTCGAACCCTGAAGGAGGTGGAGAAGACCTGCCAGTCAAAGAGCAGACAGATCCTCCACATCCGCTGAGCCGACATCCGCTAGTTTATTACTGTGAAAGATGGTAGTACCTGTGACACTGAGTACTAATTATTTAATCTGTGTAATGTCAGATTTTAGTTTGATATAATTGTTTTTTAAACTGTGGATGTATATTTTTTGCTGAATATATGAACCATAAGTCTGTTTTCTTCGCTGTGTGTGAATACTAGAGGGCAGATATAGAATGTGTGTGAAAGAGAAGCTCTGAACTCGGAGAACATTAAAAGAATGAACACATGTTTCACCGTCTGATTGGCTGGTTCAAAGCAAGTGTTGGTGATCTCTGCTACGACGCTGACCTGGTTGGCGTGGCGACCGAGCTGCCATCAGGGTACTCAATGAGCAGGAAACGGCATCCCTGCACCTGATGCTTTTATAATTAGTAAAACACATCGAACGAATTCACAAAACTCCTCCAAACAGTCTCCACCTTGTTACTACAACCAACCGAGAGGCAAGGGGCCACACATGGACCCCCGAAAAAGACCAGTTCCAGAGGCTTGAAGCTACAGATCCCTGCGTTAAAAAACTGACGCTCCAATCAGCTCGCAGGGGAGGCGTGGTCAGGAGTCCAGGTAACCACCAATCATCTGTGCAGACCTCAGCAAAGGGGCGTGACCAGAAGTCCAGGAAACCAACACCCTTTAGTTCCGTCGAGTAAAATTATTTTGACAGTCACAACCGGAAGCTATCGACAATCTAACAAAGTCTAACTTTATTTCAATGTTTTTGTAGTTACCCACTATGTCCACAAGAGGGCATCACGATTACAGATCCTGCAAGAACGTAGAATAACGTTATTGACACGTCTTCCGAAATAACTTTGTTGTGTGGTTTTCCACGGAACGGATTAAAAACTATAAAGCTAGGAAATTCAACGTTACTCTTATTTTTGTCTTAAGGCATTTGGTGATGTTGTACGTAAAGCATATCAATACTTGTTTTAATTTAATTGAGTAGAGCTATGTATTGTTGGTGTTGTAGTTACTCAGTATGGCCACAGGAGGGCGTCAAATGTATTTACTGAGCAGGAAGTGGTTTGAGTACATTTACCCGAGGTCAGGGCTCGAATATTAATTCAGCATAATAAATGAATGAATGAATGTCTTACTTTGCTCATGTTTTCTTTCTTTTAAAAGTTTTTGTGTCTTTTTGTCTTTGTCTTGTTGTGTTCTTCTTGGTTTTTCACTTCTTCACTTTAGGAATCACATCGTTTAATTGTTGGTTTACTTTATCCAACAATCAAGAATGTTGCACGTTGAAACGATAATTCTCCATTGACATCAAACCAAAAGCATCCCATTCACTCCGACTTTGAATGAAACATTTTAATTCGTTTCGTTCGTCTTAATAAAAGGTTGCCTGCCATCAAGTAAAAAAATACATAGTGATATTTGAGTTGATATGATATGTAAAGTAACATTAAAGTGATTTTCTGAAGTTCTATTCAGAACATTCCATCCAGGCGCACTGACATCGTGTTGAATCTGCATCAAATGAAAATGAAGCATTTGTAGTTCTTCGCTTTGGCCACAAGAGGACATCAAAACGCATTTATCATCAAGAGCCCTCTGAATATTTTATCAGCAATGGAGTTTAACATGTCTTACGATTTTAATTGTATACAATTTTAAAACTGCTTTAAATGCTAACTAGCATTAGCCCCTTCTCCCTTCTCATTAGAGTTTCCTAAAGGTAAAGTAGATGATTGTTAGTCTGGGTTCGAACACGGTGACTGAGTAAAACTAAAATATGTAATACAACTATTGACCACAGGAGGGCAGTGTCAACAATATGTGTTCATGTCCGGTCTTCTTTCAAAGTAAAAGCATCAAACGAACGGCACATATTCATTCAATCGTTCGCTTGTCCCATATATTTGATTCAATTTCACGAGGAAAGTACGACCACAAACTGGTGACGAGTTTTTAATGTTTTTAGATCATTTTTGAACGATTGTTACCGTCCAAATAAAGACGTTTAGGGAGTTTTTAATTGAGGAGATTCATAAAGTGTCAAAATCTGTTAGATTCTTGTATGAAAGTGTTAAATTTGTCGGTTAAATCTACTTGTCAAAAGCAAGAAGAAGGTTCAAACATTTTCAAGTAAAGCAGAAGTTAGTACAGTCAAATAGTTTTTTTAGAGGATTTTGGAAGCGTGAATTGTACTTGAAGTTGTCCTAATCCTATCAGCACGGTGGCGCGGCGGTAACGCTGTCGCCTCACAGTCAAGAGGTCTGGGGTTCAAATCCCACTGAGGGCCTCTCTGTGAGGAGTTTGCATGTTCTCCACGTGTCTGGGGAGTTTTCACCTCTAAAAACATGCACTATAGTCGAAGTAAACTGATCATTGGTATGAAGGGGGGTGAGAGGACACACCCAGGTTGTCATTGTAGTGTGGAATTGGTTCTCAACCTGGTTACACAAACATTTTGGTCATGTTTCCTCTACTTTTATTAACTTTGGGATGAGTTCCATTTCTTCCTCCACAGGGAGGATGAAGAAGAGTCGTGATGTCATTATGTTCTGGTTCCTCCTCAGAGCTGTGAACCTGATAAATACAAGTTCCAAACCACACCAAACTAGCTCGAAGTTTAGCTCAGACAGATGAGTGGAGGAACTTGGAGATCTGAGGTTACAGGTTCAAATCCCAGCTCCTACCTTTAGCTTTTATCCTGAGTGTTATGAATAATAAATACAACATCCAACCACTTTCTCTGTGTGAAGTCAGCTAGCGCAGCCTGTTAAGGTGTTGTGCAGGTATGCAGACATTATAAGTTCAAATCCCACTCCTCCCAGCATTTTTCAGGCTGTTTCCTGAACGACGAAGACAAATACGCGCGGAGAAAAGGTCTGAGTGTGAAGGAACCGGTAGCGTGGTGGGTAAGTTCCCACAATGAGCCCAACCCGTACTCGCTGCAGGTTCTGGATCAAAGCTGTGTCTCACGGAAATGAGGCCGGAGGGGGCCGTGTCCCCTCCTGGCCCTCTGGAGCTATAGAAAGCTGGGGTTATGATGCCTCAAACCAGCAACAGCTGATATTTTACTGCCATTATGACTAATTACATCTTAAGTAAACTAGCAACCTAAATTACGCAGGATACTCTTATCCTGCAACGTAAAGTTAATAATGTTGGAAGAAACAACGTGTCATTATAGCCGCCACCAATAAAGGTAAGATGATTCTTCAGGTTTGTAGGACATACTGTATAAGTAAAAAGGTAGGATTGAGTTTTTGGAAAGAAGCTGTAATGTGGTAAATGGAAATAAAACACAACCAGAAAGTACTGACTGACAGAATGTTATTTATAATATACAACAGAAGAATAAAAAGTCTGTATCTGTAAGTCAAATATGCATGAAAAAAAAAAACAATCCTCTGTGACGAAGGGAGGGTGGTTCAAGTGGTGGTGGAGGCTCTGGGGTGGGGGGAGCTTCTGTCGCTGCAGCACCTTGTTCTGCTCCTCACTTCTAACCAGCATGATGTTCTGGGGTCTGATGTCCGCATGGACGACACCAACACTCCTGATGGAGTCCAACGCCACCAGCAGCTGCAGGGACAAGGAGAGGACCACAAGAGACTGGGGTTTCACTGCTGATGAAAAGCTAATCAACAGATGATTGATTTCATATCAATACCCACCTGCTGAGCAATGGGTCGGATCTCGTTTAAAGGACGGGGAATTTGTCCAGCAGTTCAAACACCTGACAGGAATCACCTGTGTTCAAACTGATCGATGAACCTAAGGATGTTTGATTGATCCGGATTCAGGGGGGTCAGGAGCGTCCACATCCAGAACTGGGGACAAAAACAGAGACAGGAGACGGTTCTGAGTCGATGTTCTGATGGAGGACACGTTCCACTCCAAATAACTGTTAGCTCCCCGTTAGCTGTTTACTAGCCGTTAGCTACTCGTTAGCTGTTTACTAGCTGTTAGCTAACCGTTAGCCAAGTGTTACCTGTTAGCTACCTGTTAGCCACTTTGTCGTTGAAAACCGTTCCACGTTAAATCTTTCACCGTCTTTTTCCAGGTATTTCCTGTTTTCCGGCCACCAAGACACTTCCTGTCCATTTTCTCCGGTTCACTAAACTCCAACCTGCGCCGGAGCCACAAATCCACCTGCTTCACTTTCTGGTGACGTCAGCGAGCGGAACTACCGTCATCACGGCTTGTTTCAGCGGAGCCAAACTTGGTGAAACACCGAGTCACCTCTCGGCTCGGCTAAACTCGGGAATGTTCGTTCCTGGAATGACGTCATCATTATGCGTTGATTAAAGACTCGAGCCGTTTCGCTAGAGGAAGTGTTTGTTCTAGATGGTTTGTCCACGTGTTACGATCATAAAACACTTACATACGTATATTGTTCAAATATGTGTGTATATATTAGTCAAACAGGTATGCAAATGTATTTTCAAGAAACATTTGCATACCTCTCAAGTTGTACGTTTTAGGCGTAATTCGGTCTTCCATATAAGCCAAACATTACTAAATATTAATTACTTTTTCCAGGATCTTATCAGAAAAAAAGTCATGAAATAAAGAACACTCTGGGATCTTCACCGAAAAAAGACAAATTGCCAACTGACACTTTTTTTTTTTTTTTTAAGAAAACAAATCAACTTTTATTCAAATGTTCACCGATACAAAAACAAATGGGGAGCATCGTCGCCATTCTCGGCTCGTTTTCCTTCAGTGGTTATGACATGTGCTTCACAGCAGCAGAATCGTCTGGTCCAGACATTTCAAATGCCGCCTACTGCGGGTGCTTTTAGAGACGATCCGACGAGGACGAGCCGACGCTTCAACAGGAATGTGAGGAATAATGTGGAAATGTGTTGGCGTGACATAAAATTGAAGAATCCTGAATAAATAAACAGTATGCATACGCAAAGGTGCGTTCGCTTAGCCTGCTTTTTTAACCGCCAGCTACATCAGACACCTTTTAGAGACTTAAAAGATAAACGATATCAATCCGCCTGCTGAGATCCTGAAGACGATCATCCCGACGAAGGTTGGAAAGAAATGGAAAAATGAAGGACTAGGAGGCCTCGTCTGGTAACATCAGTGGTCCTGGATGCGTGTCAGCATTATTTCACCTTGTTAAAATAATGACACTATACACACGAAAGCACACCAACATAGCCAGCACCTGCAGACAGAGGGGGAGGTAAACGTTGCAGTTTCCGACTGTCGGCGAGGACAAGTCGATTTGTTAGGGGTGACATGTTTCTACACTATTACATCATGTATGAGGAGGGGAAGGGGGGGTGGGGGGTTCATCTGGATTCAGAAGTTCTATTTGCCTTATTTGACCAGTCCGATCTTCTTGGCTTCGGTTTCGTAAATGAGTAACCGCCACATCTTCACGATGAAGACTTCAGCTTCTTCGTCCAGGACCTGAAGCAGGAGCAGAAGGAGGCGTCAGTTACGTCGAGCTCGTCGGCGGGCGAGCGACGGGCTTCTCCTTCCGTTACTCACCATGGCGACGTCATCCAGGATGCTCTGCGGCATGCTGTGAGCCATCACCTGAGAAGCACAAACGCATCGCAGTCACTTCCTGCCGTTTAAAACCGAATGATGTCAGAGACGGACGTCACATGATCCTCACCTTGGAGCAGACGAAGTCCACCAAGGTGGCCTCCTCTTCTCCGATGTATTCGATGATCTTCTTATTGATCCAGGGCCGAACGCGGCGTTCCATTAACGTCTGGAAACAACGCAGAAACGTGGAGTTTGTTTTAGCAGCAGCAACATAAACGACATCATCGTCTGGTAGATTTTAGAAGGGGAGGGACGTGCGTCTCACCGTGTCGACCATGGACCAGTCCAACGGGTAGGAGAACAGCTCGGGCTTCGCTGTGGGAATCTTCTCTATCAAACTCTTGATGTGTTTGCGTTTCTCCTCGGTGTTGCCCCCCTTGATGCTGGACAGTCCGGCGCCGTCCACCCCCAGGCTCTTGTCGTCGTCGTAATCCAGCGGCACCAGCTTCCTTTTGCGGGGCTGCTCGTCAGCCTCTTCGTCGTCGAACTTGTCGAAGACGCTGTCAACCGGCAGCTTCTTCCTCTTGCCGGCGTTGGGCTGGCTGGGGCTCCCTGTGGCGGCTGTGGGGGAGGGGGGGGGTCAACCGATACGGATGAATCAAGATTAAAAAAAAAAAAATTAATGGGGGTTTTGTTTGGTGATTTTCTAACCAAATTTAAATCGACTCACAAAACCTAAGAAACCAAGTTCGTCCATTTCTTCCTGACATAGCAGTTTAGCATAGGGATGCTAATTATTAGCGATGATGATGTCATCCTTAAGGGAAACTCACCCAGTTTGAGGCTGAGGCCGATCTTCGGTCGGTTCTCATCCTGAGGAAGGGCGTCGGGCGGTGAGTTTTCGTGGGGGATGATGATGCCGCAAGGCGACTCGTCCCCGGGGGTGTTTGGCGACACGTTGCCGCTGGCCGACGACACCGATGGCGCCGCCGTGATGGGACGCATCGTCGGCTTCAAGCACGGCTTCACGTCGGGGTTCTCTTCGTCGTTTTCATACTCCTCTTCCTCGCCCTCCTCCACGTCGTTGTCGGGCGCCAGCGGCAACGGCGGCCGCGGGCGAACCTCTACTCTCTCCTGCTCGTGCCGGCGGTCCCGGTGATCCCGATGGTCCCTGTGGTCTCTGTGGTCGCGTGAGCTCCTGTGGCGTTCCTGGCGCTCCTCCTCGGGCTCCGGCTCTTGGATGATAGGTTGTCGTCTCAGACGCTCCTCCTCTTCCTCTTCCATCTGGACAAATAAGAGGCGAGAAAAAAAAAAAAAGGTCAACAGATGTTGAAAGCTGGACGCCACAAATATGCAAAGACCAAAAAGATGCTTGGATGATAAAGTGACCTTCACAAAGACAATACACAGCCATCCCCCCTGAATGCAGACACACACGGCACACACACGAGCGTCAGAGAGGAGACGCGTACCCTGCGTAGCTCTGCGTCTGGGTTTGGATGTCCCTCGTCTAGCAGCCTCTGTCTGATCTCCTCCAGCTCCTCCTTCTCTCTCTTCCTGTCACGCTCGTCTGCCTCCATCTCCTTCTCTCGGTCTCTGAGGCGCTTCTGCAGCGCACTGCCCCTAGAGGTCAGACCAGAAATGACAGCGTTCAGAACAAAAGCTGGAGCAGCGGCGGAGTCGCAGCAGCTGCGAGTCAGATCTGGGTCACGGCGTTTTTGTGATCGGTCGCAGCGCGGCGTCACGCGCGTGAAGTCATACACGTCTGCACAGGCAGTGCAAGCAACAGGAAGAGCTGGGATGGAAGCAGTCGTGTGTGTTTTATTACGTCTGTCTGTCGTCTCTCACCTGTAATATTTGGGGTCGTCTCTGTCATCGTCGTAATCTTCAAGAAACTCTTTGAGCCGTTTGCCCTCTTTCATCTGGAAACAAAACCACAGTGAAACATCAGCAGGATAATAAAACATTTTGTGGACATAAAGTTTAGCCTCAAACAAACAAATAAAAAACACGTCAGTGCTCGTCTGACGTGAACTCACCATTTCACGGCGGCGCTCATCTTCTCTTTCCGAATCTTTGGCGTAATCCCGTCCCTTCTTCCTCTCCCGGAGCTCCCAGTTTTTAAGACGCTGTCGACACAACGGCAGCAGGTTAATCAAGTCATGTTGAAATACTGTTATTGGTGACTGCATCACGCATCAATTGGGGGGGGGGGGCGTCCCCTCCCAGGCTTCCATACCTCCTGATAGGCCGCCTCCTTATCGCGGAGTTTCCTCTCCAACTTCCTGCGTTCGTACGCCTCCTCTTCATCCTCTTGCTCCCGTTTTTTTTCTCTTTCTCGGTCTCGACTCACCTCCCTGCTGTGAAAAATATTTTATGTACAAAATTAAACTGGAAACAAACACAAATGTTCTTTTTGTCTCTATTAATCCCCACTGGCTGATTTTCTAGATTTCATTACGTTCCCATTTTACACCTGAGCTCTCCTCACCTGGATCGGCTGCGTTCGGCGCTCCGATCCCGGCTCCTGTCCCTCTCCCAGTCCCGTTCACGCTCCCTGTCTCGGGTCCGCCGGTCGCGGTCTTTGTCTCTCTCTCGCTCCCGCTCTCTTTCCCTCTCCCGTTCTCTCTCTCGCTCCTTCTCCCTCTCCCGGTCCCGCCGCTCTCTCTCCCGCTCCCGCTCCTTTTCCCGCTCCCTGCGCTCCTTCTCAAACTCCAGCCGCTCCTTCTCCCTCTTGTCCTTCTCTTCCTCCAGTTTCTGCAGAGCAAGACACAGACGGGTTCAGCCACACGGCGCCACGAGGGATCCAGCCGATCACTGCAGTCAATGCTCTACTGTGCAGATCAAGTGGTTTCCAGAATGTAAAGAAGGTTTTAATCATTTGTAAAAAGAGAGGCTGGAATCCTATCTGGGAAACCTGGAAGCGTGAAAAGATTCTCCCGCACGGAGAGACGGCTTCCTCAGTCATCCAGAAATACGCTAGTAATGCCTAGACTTTAGCAAGAATGTAACTGGAAACCACTTTAATGGTCAAAAAGACCGGTGGAACACGTTCAGCTCGAGGTGTTCATAAAGGAGAAACAAAGCATTTCTGTCCTTAAGAGAAAACAGGCGTCAGTCTTGGTGAACTATTTGTTTGTGACTTACAGGTGTCGAACTACGGACTCAGCCCTTCGCTGCCCCTACAAGCCTTTTAAGTTAGGCCTGGGAGGAAAGCAGGTCACACGGTATATACAAGGGAAAAACATTATGGGAGTCTGTCTTGCTTAGTCATCATCATCATCATCAAAAAAAACAACAGAGTTTGCTTCAAAAATGACATTAGAGCTACGTCAAGAAATGCACACAGTGTACATCAGAAACAGTTTCTGTTCACATGAATGAAATTGTAGAAACGGTCTTACCCCTTGCAGGAGTCTTCAGTCGCTCTTTGTGACTCAGTGTTTATCAGACGCACGCACACACACACACACACACACACACATCACAAATCAGCCTTGTCAGCGTTACACACAAGGCTTTGGGTCTGTTGTTTAACTTTCAACACATGGCGTTAAAGCAGACGCCGAATATAAATAAGACAAGTCAAACCTGCGTGAGTCGTGTTTCCACTTCCTGTTCAGACACTCGTGTGCAGAAGATGGACCCACGAGTGTGAGCAGACTGGAGGCGTCATACACGGACTCACAGAGTCTGGAAAAGGACTGAAAACCCAAGCCTTAAGTGTAACGCAAAACAAAGATAATGACGCAAGAAACAGGAGAGAGACACTCAGACGGCTCGACTTAACCTTCATTACCAGCAACTGAGACGTTAAAGGAGCTCAGACGGCGTGTAAAACAAATAGAAACAAAAATGTAATCATTTAAAATACTGGGTGTTGTTGTTTTGTTACCATTGAAAGGTGGGTAACCTCTTCTGGTTCACTCGGCCTCTAATTCTAAGGGATCAAGGTTGTTTTGAAGCAAACTAATATGTGAGCTGTTTCATTTATCGCCTGTTTTCGTGTCTTTTCACTTACCTGTGGAGCGTCAACCAGGGCTGTCACTGAAATACTCAACCAACTACACGACTCTCAGCACAAACTGATATTAATGGTACTTCAGATAACACAGGCAATTTAGTTATTTTTCATTGCGGGTTGAAACCTGGGTATGAAAAGGAGTAAATTAATTTCAATGATAACTTAGTCAAATTTAATTTTTGACATGTTTTGATTTGAAAGCGCATTTTGTGATGTCATTTCTTGCTTTCTCATTTTATGAAAATCATCTTGCAAAATGTCTTAAAAATCTGATCCCTCAATATTTCCGTTTGCTTTATGGTTTCCTGGTTGCAGGACTTTTGGTATATTCTGGTCAGTTTTCAGATAAAATAGCGACGGCGATTCCTATTAAGATGTACGATCACACTGACCTGACCTGAAGAAGAGGAAAGAGTGAGAGAAGACACTGACGGAGAGCAGGAAGTAGAAGAGAGAAGAAGTCACACGACCACAAACAGGGAGCACGTACCTTGCCAGTCTTCAGATCAGCATGCTGCTGTGGAGAAGGCGCCCCCCCCACCCCTATTTGCATATTAAAAGCTACAGCCAAAGTCACTGCAGTGGTTACTGACAAGACTCCTCGTGCTTCAATGTGAACACCATTAAGACAGATCAGAAAGGAAAGAGGACGAGCACAGGTTCACTGACTTCAAGCTTCATGTGGAAAACACAGAATTGAGGTTAAAAAGATGGGGGGGGGTGATTAAATATTAGCAAATTCTTGGCTGAATAAAGAGCATGGGTGACAAACACATGGGTGCAGTACAGTTGCCCCTATGCAAGTCCTCAAGGGGGGGACGCCCAATATATGTATAAAGTAAATGAAGGCTGATACTTACATCCTATCCTGGTTACTTTTTCCAAAGCTCTGAGATTCATCTCGCTTTAGTCACCATATGATCACTATCATAATGGTGGGGTTTAATGAATAGATTAGCTTTTAGGTAACTTTACATTGTCTCCATGCATTTGTGTGTGATGAATCAAGAATGGCGCTACGAATGGTCACACCTATAGAGGTGCACTAGTTGTCACAGAAATGCTGAGAAGTACTAGCGCTCAGGCTACCTGTAGTGTTGGAACATTGAATATGTTAACGTTTAGAATTATAAACGTTATCATATTTAATATATTAAAAGCATTTCATGTAATATAGGGCAAATAAGAAGTTTGGTTTGGCAAAATTTTAAGGACTGCCGACTCGCGGCAGAGGATGCAAGTTACTGAGATCAAGAAATATGTGTGTAGATAAACTATGTGAGCGGCTGCTGTCCAAAACCTGTAATGTCAACTACAAATCAAATGAAACACTTTACCTTGTGAGTGTCACGAAATTTACTAATCTCTCTGGAAATCAGGTCTCTCTTGTCCTCCTCCATATCGATGGTATTAATGTCATCCTAAAGAAGGTGAAGACAAAATATTAGCAGTGGACATTTAAAGACAGAACAACAACAATAAAAGAAATAGGAGAGTCAGCCCACCTCTTCTTTTTTCTCCTTCTTTCTCTTTCGCCGCTGGGCGTCCTCATCCTGGGACGGCGCGTTGAGCTCGGCGGCGTACTCCCGCATCAATCCATCAATAGCACCTTTGATGATCTGATCCTTCTTCTTCGTCTCCTCGTCGAGAACCTCTTCCTCCTCTTCTCCTCCATCTTCAGCTTTCTTATTCTGTCGGCACAGGCAGACAGTTCATATAACAGTTATATTGTCTAGTTTAGCTTCATGAATAAATGAGCTGTTAATGTTTGATTTAAAAGCTGGAATCGATCAGTAAGTGATGCTCTACCCCGTTGGCTGTCTTCTTCTTGGCCTTCCACTCATCCAGCAGAGCTTTAGTCTTGGCATCCACCTTCACCAACAGATTTTTGTCTCCAATCTGTAGATCATGAAGCAGGCGCAACGAACGCAACGTGGACTCTGGCTCCTTGTACTCGCAAAAGCCAAACGCTGAAACAAATATCAGCATGGAAACAGATATTTGAGGCAGGTTTATACAGCAAACATACAAAGTTACTGAATCATGTGTTTAAGTGAACTCATCTTGTGAGCTTAGAGCCCAATATTAGTCAGCCTTGGATGAGAGGGTTTCCTGACCTTATGCTACCTGATGTGTGTATTATGCATTACCTTGAAGCTTGCCAGAGGCTCCTTGGACTCTCTTCCAGCTCAGAACAATCCCACATTTCTACAACATGAACACAAAGGTTAAGAATTTATGACTGAAATATATTTAGCTTCTTAATGCTGCAGCACAGGATTCAGTTTCAACAACTTTCCACAGAACTTGACAATAAAATTTGCAATGGTTTATAAATGTGGTATCAATGCTTGAAGACCGTAAAACCGTTACTGAATTAGCGCTGTTGTTGAGATTTAAATGACAACTATAGTTTTCAGACGCTAAAAACGACACAAATTTGACTGCCTTAAAAAGCAGGATACAATCTGTAACGTCTGAGAACTCCGGGATGTAATTTCAATAAGAAGATGATATTCTTATTATATAACTGAGTGACTTGAAGAGTACATGCAATATTCCATCACTTACTGCCAGTAGCTGTCTAATCAGCATGTCGGAGGCTTTTTCCGATATGTTTCCCACAAACACGGTGGTGGTGGGCCCGCTCTCCTCACTGTCTTTGGCTCGCAGAGCAGCAATGTCCTTTTTGGGAACCGCAGGTTTGCTGACCACCGGTACGGGGGGCACCATTACTGTCGGGGTGGAGGTCATGATACCCACATGAACAGGGATCATTGGAGCTCCTGGGTCAACCAAAGCAAATCAACTTGAAATAAAATCAGTCTGATGTGAAATTTCTAGCTTTTTTCCACATTTTCAGCTGGTGTAACATTGTCACAATACATGTACAATACATGAAATTGTATTTACGTGATCACTTAAGTAGGTAAACAACATCAAGGGGTTGTTTACCTGTGGGAAAGCCAGCAAACTGGGGGGGCATCCCGGGAGGGGGCAACAGCGGCCGATTTAGATGAGGGGGGAAAGACATTCTGGGTGGGAATAGGACCGACCTGGAGACGAACAGTAATGACTCTCAAAAGTAGTTTGACACACATGTCATCGGCTCACGTTTAGATAAAGTTCTCCAAACAATGTGTTGTCTACAACACAAAAATAACGTTCAAACCTCTGGTGCCATCAGCACCGTTTTATCTAACAGGAGTTCTACAAACAAACATAGATAAAAGGATTCTTAACGCTGTCGTAACTTCACGTCAGCTAAGCGTGTCCTAACTTAAAACGGTGGTGAGCTAACTTGCAGGCGTTACGCCACTTAGTTAAAATATTATTAACTTGTTTGACATGACGTGGCTTACTTCCACACACCCCAATTAAAATAACCGACTAACAAGTGGCTAACTGCTAAAGCTAGCATTAAACTCGGTGCTGTACCCGGCAAACCTACATTAAGCTAAAATAGCATTAGCTATAGCTTGTGCTAACGTTACAATAAACAAGCAAAACTAACTTAACTGAGTTAAATGACACCAGAATCAACGTGTAAATGCCCACATATACATACCCCAAGATAGGCGGCGTACAAAAAGACAAGAAAATGCAGTCAAAAGGTTATTAATTATGTAATTCTTTATAGCGTACGGACTGTCGCTTTAGCACGTTGGCTATGCAAAGGCCTTCAAAGACCACTGACGCAAGCGCGTTACGTGTCGGACTACAGAAGCGCTTGTTGAGGCAGTCCGGACGAGGCCGCCGGGCGGAGCAGTATGATGTAGTAGGAACACAATTACTGTACTGTTTCAAGTAAATGCTCTCGTTACTGATACCCGTCGCATCAGAAACGACGAGTTACTGATGCGACGAGTACTATTATAATTAGTATTAGTATACTATTAATAAATATTTACACTATTTATACTATTATAATTAGTATAATTAGTATAACTATAATAGTATTTTATCGTTTTATTTATTTATTTATTTAGTTAGTTAGTTAGTTAGTTAGTTAGTTAGTTGTTAATTTGTTTGATTTTGTTTTGTTACTTAACAGCAATAACTGTAATTAACTAGTAATATACAATTATGAGTTCCTCAGCAGCGCAGCGATTTCAATTTTTATTTTACTTTATCAGAATTAGAATCCTTTTATTGATCCCCGACAGGAAATTGCTTTTTGTTACAACTGCTCTATTTCAGACCTTAATGCAACGTCAGAATAAGAATAGAGACTTTAGAGTTAAGAAAAAGAGGAAAGGAAATTATAGATTAATAAGAGAATAAATAGAATTATGTATAAACATATGTACAGAATAGATATAATGTCCGCTTCGTTTCTCCTCATTACTATATGACTGTCAGAGTGAGGCGTTGTACATTTTGTCCAAACTAACGACTCAATTGCATCAATACTTAGTAATTAGCATCTAATTAAATTATGTACCAAAGCAAATAGCTCAGTGTATCGTCCTTTTGGAAGTAAATCGACTCTTATCTTCTGGTTTAAAAATCTCTATAAAATATCGGGGCACTACAATTCAATTGAATGTATGAGAAATATCTGTTTGACTGTAAGACGTTTAAATTGGATCATTATGGGCCATGATGTTCCGTTGGAGACATCAGCGACACTCTGTGTGACAGCTGGGGAGCGAGGGCTGCGTCTGACAAGTCGTGACGTCATTTTAGGCGGGTTTTTCATGGAAAGTGCTAGAAGAAACGAAGCACGACGTCCTAGTTTTATATATTCCTCCGTCCTATTAAAAAGTACCACACTGTTTTCTTTTAATACACGATGTTCTTGACAACTTTATTGACATTTATTGGATCGAGGCTGACATTTTCAATTCAGTATAATATATAATATAGCTACAAAAGCTAGAATCCACCTAAAAGGGTTAGTCTGACAATACATCCTTTCTGGAATGATCTTCCACAAGGTGGCATCAATAATACACTGAGTTCAACTTTTTTTTTTTTTGTTTCTAGTATTTTCCAAGGTACAAAGATCGCCATTCATAACGTGCTTTTAGATGCATTGCGCTGGTCTTAAAAACAACACATTAAATCATTTTACACTGCATCTCCAACCGATTTACATCCCGGAATGTACAGTTTATCATGATTAAATATATTGCCTATTTGTTTAAGTTTATCAAATTCATGTTCAATTCATGTTCAAGGTCATGCAATAACTATGCTTTACATTTCTCACTTCATGTTAATTTACACGCTGTATTTGACATACTCCGCATAATAACTGCCATGTCGTTAAAACATGTTTTTCTACTGTAGTCCAGGATGGTGCACCGCGGAGGGATATGCTCGCACACAGACCAACGTGTATAAGTATTCCGGTCTTTTAAAAGGAAGTCCCTTTCTATTTCCCTGCGTCAGAGAGCAGAAGGGACATTATTTTGGTTGCATTTTATTCAAGATTAAGTCAACGAAATAAACAAGGTACGTACGCAAAATATTCTTTGTGGATACGTGCTTCTGTTTTTAGATTATTTCCACTCACCTTAAATGACAAATGATGGATGAATTCACGACGACATCACGAGTCACGACGGTAACCTTAGCGTTATTGTTGCTTTGTGGCTCTTATACTTAGCTAGCATAGCAGTGTTGCTACTGTTAGAGGTTTAATGTGTACATCGTGAATTTGTACCGGTGTTCCTCCGGTGGTCGGAGACACCGAGCGGTGCGGTTGCGTCAATGTGCCGCACCGTTAAGGCCGGTCTTGTTGCGCCAAAGCAGGTGTGGTGAGGCTGCCTCGGTTTACATAACAGTAGGATTTGACGCTTTCGATCCATCGTGACACAACCCGACCCCCCATTTTAACGTCAAACTCGCTCACTGCGACATTAAAATTTGACATCGTTTTTCGTGTTTTTTGAAAACTTCTTCGTTGCATTGTTACCGCCGCAATTACTTAGGTTTTTAAGGTCACATTCGATAATACTCTAATTAGAAATCCACAGCGAACTGAAAGCTACGATTTTAACCGTTAGCTGCGTCCATCCTGTAGCCGTTCATTAGCACGTGTTTGTGGAGTCCATTGTCTGTCAGCCCGGCGCCATGTTGGTTAACTACTTCCGCCGATTTTGATAACACGATGGCAGCCGTCATATTTAACGCGATTTAAATAAAAACCCCACGGTCCCATGTGACAACCGACGTACGGACGCTTTTTGGTGTAATAGCCTCGCTATCAAATTGCGGTTTTAACCCTTTCCTCTGCTTCTGTTGTCGTGTGAGCCGCTGTGTTTCCCGGGTAACGTGGTGATTTTTCCTCTTCGTTTTTAGATGCCTGAAGAAATGCACCAAGAGGAGGAGGTTGAGACCTTTGCCTTCCAGGCTGAGATCGCTCAGCTGATGTCCCTGATCATCAACACTTTCTATTCCAACAAAGAAATCTTCCTGAGGGAGTTGATCTCCAACGCCTCTGATGTGAGTCTGGGGAGCTTTCTGTTAACGTCCAGGCTGCACGATGATGTTGTATTTTATGTTGACAACTGGCTATGCAAATACACCACTAGTAACAGTGCTTGAATATAGTGATGTGTTAACTATTATTGTATTATGCATGTTTTTAACTTTTGAATCTGTTTAAGGCTTTGGACAAAATCCGTTATGAAAGCTTGACTGAACCCAGCAAGTTAGATTCTGGGAAGGACCTGAAAATTGACATCATCCCCAACAAAGATGAACGCACCTTGACCCTCATCGACACTGGAATCGGCATGACCAAAGCCGACTTGATCAACAACTTGGGTACCATTGCCAAGTCTGGAACCAAGGCCTTCATGGAGGCCCTGCAGGTAAAAGCGTGGAACCCTGGCGCATCTGCTTGCAGCAGGTGGAATATGAAGGCAAAGGGTCATGGATGAGCTGTTCACACAGATACTTGTGTTCCCTCTAGGCTGGAGCTGACATTTCCATGATTGGACAGTTTGGTGTGGGTTTCTACTCTGCCTACCTTGTTGCCGAGAAGGTGGTTGTCATCACCAAACATAATGATGATGAGCAGTATGCCTGGGAGTCCTCTGCTGGAGGTTCCTTCACAGTCAAGGTCGACAGCGGTACGTGTACCTGCATTTTTTTACTCATTTAATGTGGTAACTTTTGACACGATGCAACATACTTTGATTTGGAGAATGTGAGTGGATTATAGCATCATTCTGTTTCATATTCTTTGCTTAAAGGAACTGTTGTATTTTGTTAACAGGTGAGCCTATCGGCCGCGGAACAAAGATCATCCTGCACCTGAAGGAGGACCAGACTGAGTACATCGAGGAGAAAAGGGTCAAGGAAATTGTCAAGAAGCACTCTCAGTTCATTGGCTACCCCATCACTTTGTTTGTAAGTACAGGATTTTATGATTTTAGGTTTGCACTCCAAGTCTGTCAGGTGACGTTAACTCGTCCTGCTGCTACAGGTGGAGAAAGAGCGCGACAAGGAGATCAGCGACGATGAGGCAGAGGAGGAGAAGCCCGAGAAAGAGGAGAAGGAAGATGGTGAGGACAAGCTGAAGATCGAGGATGTGGGTTCAGATGACGAGGAGGACTCCAAAGACAAGGACAAGAAGAAGAAAAAGAAGATCAAGGAGAAGTACATCGACCAGGAGGAGCTGAACAAGACCAAGCCCATCTGGACCAGGAACCCAGACGACATCACGAACGAGGAGTACGGCGAGTTCTACAAGAGTCTGACCAACGACTGGGAGGATCACCTTGCCGTCAAGGTAAACGCTGAAATGCAAAGGCGGTTCTTCTTGTGCCTCATCGCCGACTTCATGTTAAAGTGAATTCTGTTTATTTTGTAGCATTTCTCAGTGGAGGGTCAGCTGGAGTTCCGTGCCCTGCTCTTCATTCCTCGGCGCGCGCCCTTCGACCTTTTTGAGAACAAGAAGAAGAAGAACAACATCAAGCTGTACGTCAGGAGGGTCTTCATCATGGACAACTGCGAGGAGCTCATCCCAGAGTACCTGAGTAAGTCGATTTCGGACACAAAGCTCTTTGAAATATTCTGTTTCAGTCCCACAAATTCACGTTTCACATCGACCCCCAGACTTCGTCCGTGGCGTGGTGGACTCTGAGGACCTGCCCCTCAACATCTCCAGAGAGATGCTGCAGCAGAGCAAGATCCTGAAGGTCATCCGCAAGAACATCGTCAAGAAGTGTCTGGAGCTGTTCGCCGAGCTGGCAGAGGACAAGGACAACTACAAGAAGTTCTACGAAGGGTTCTCCAAAAACATCAAGGTACCTGAAATATGAAACTGCTGCACTGATTCCATTTTAAGCGTTTCCCTCAGTTTGTAATCAAAGTTCCTCTTCCACAACGCACTCGTGTCTTCAGTGCTTCTCCATGGATTAATAAGGTTACAGTTTATTCTGTTTAGTAGCTTTCAGTAGCAGCGTAGTTATAGGTTTTATTGGTCAGACTAGTTGCGGTTTTGTTTAAAACCAACAGTTGAGCTTAACTAGTCTAGACTTAGTCTAGAGTACCACACCATTGTAGACTTATCCATCCCACAGAGACGGTGTTAAACGATTAACAGGAAGGTTTAGCCTAGAATAAAGATTTGTGTCCAAAATATAGCCAAAATATTTATTAATGGTGTTTGTTACTGAATTTGTAATTACAAATATCTCTTTCCAGCTGGGCATCCACGAGGACTCCCAAAACCGCAAGAAGCTGTCTGAGCTGCTGCGTTACCACAGTTCCCAGTCCGGAGATGAGATGACCTCCCTCACAGAGTACCTGACCCGCATGAAGGAGAACCAGAAGTCAATCTACTACATCACTGGTAGGGTAGTGTTCTCAGGAACGGCTTCTAGGTAAACTTGTCCCGGCTTTTAACGCTGAACAATGATTTCCCGCTTTTAGGCGAGAGCAAGGATCAGGTGGCCAACTCCGCCTTCGTGGAGCGCGTCCGCAAGCGTGGCTTCGAGGTTCTGTACATGACGGAGCCCATCGACGAGTACTGCGTCCAGCAGCTGAAGGAGTTTGACGGCAAGAGCCTGGTGTCCGTCACCAAAGAGGGTCTGGAGCTGCCAGAGGACGAGGAGGAGAAGAAAAAGATGGAGGAGGACAAGGCCAAGTTCGAGAGCCTTTGCAAGCTCATGAAGGAGATTCTGGACAAGAAAGTGGAGAAGGTGGGTGATCCCGACGAGCAGAGCTTCGACTGATTGAAAAGTTAAGATGCATAAACTCGTTGATGGTGTTTTGTTCGACAGGTGTCCTAACTGGTGCTTTAGTTAATAAGTGGTGAGTTTTGGAGGCGTTGAAGTAATTTGGTGCCGTGAATGAGTTTTAAATGATTGCTTTGATCACCGATTGGTTCCGTAACCACTGTGGAGATGGAAAGAGGCGCTGAACGTTTTGGAAATGCAAGTGTGATCTAACAAATGACCGTTTTATTGAATTAACAGAATGAAGCAAAGTTTTAAGCCATTGTGTGGATTTATGAAAGGTGTGGATTTGGGATATGCTGCCGTGTTGAGCCTTTAGTTCTAACATGACTGTTCTGCATGCTTTAACTCTGTTAGTCTGCTGTTTGGACACTTGCATGTTTCTTGAAGTGTGGACGTTTGTCTCGACCAGGTAACGGTGTCCAACAGGCTGGTGTCTTCGCCCTGCTGCATCGTGACGAGCACGTACGGCTGGACGGCCAACATGGAGCGGATCATGAAGGCCCAGGCTCTCAGGGACAACTCCACCATGGGCTACATGATGGCTAAGAAGCACCTGGAGATCAACTCCGACCATCCCATCGTGGAGGCGCTCAGGCAGAAGGCAGATGTCGACAAGAACGACAAAGCGGTGAAGGACCTCGTCATCCTGCTGTTCGAAACCGCCCTGCTGTCCTCAGGCTTCTCCCTGGACGACCCTCAGACTCACTCCAACCGGATCTACAGAATGATCAAACTCGGACTGGGTAAGGAAGTTGACACAGATTCAACACGGGTTGATTTTTAATTCTGGAAATATTACTTGAAGGCTGACGATCTTTCGATATCCAGGTATCGATGATGACGACGCCACCACAGAGGAACCCGCCGCCGCAGCGGCCCCAGATGAGATGCCTCCTCTAGAAGGCGAGGGCGAGGATGACGCCTCACGCATGGAGGAAGTCGATTAAAAGAGCCCCCAACCCCCTTTCCTCAGATTTCTAACACCTTAAAATCTCATTTCAGTTCATTCTTAAGCTGCAGTTACTGCAAACAAATAGTCATTCATGTTGTGTGGTGGACCAGTGTTGCTCTTGTGTGTAGAGCATTCCTCTGCAAGACCTTAAGAAAAGCAAATTTTTTTGGTTTTTGCGTTCATGGTGACAGCACATATGTTTTAAACGAGTACCCTGTTGCACTGAGTTTTAAGATTTATAGAAGCGGCGAAGGCTAGAATGGTACATTCCATTATGGGGTCGGTTCTGGAGGGTATGGGACGTTCTCATGTGCAACACAGCACGCTTGCATGGGGAGAAACGACTGTAGGGTTCCTTTTTGCCTGAGTTCAGGCTCGTCTGTATTCCAAGTCTTGTTTTGCAAAAAAAATGAATAAATAAAGCTGTAATACCTTAGTTGTTTGTTTTTTTTATATTGAAGTCCTGAAGAGTAAACTACTTTATGATCATAGAAGTTGAATTGTGAACTACCAGAATTGACCACTAGGTGGAGCCACAGTCTAAATATTTGTTTTTAAGACTGATCAGACTGGTTCTTTATATGTGGAGACTTTGGATGGATTTATGGACAAACACGCAATCAGTAACAAATTAAAACTTGTATTTTTTATAATTTGAGAACCAAAAAAAATTAAACCCACGTGATTTGCAAAGATTCTGTCTGCAGTTGGGTGACTTTCCCTATGAAAGCTCAACAAAATCAGCATTTTTTGAGGCTAGTCTCCATCATGCAACCCCCCCCCACACACACGAACGTGATCACACACCACCCCGAGTGACAGAAAACTACACACATCAGCTGAATTTGGGGAAAGTAACAAATGCCTTCCCTGAAGTTGTATGTTTGAGGGAGGGGGGCAGATTTCTGCTTCACTGGTAAAACCAGTCAAGTGTGGGTTTGTGTGTACCTCCTGAAAACACACACACACACCAGTTAGAGTGATAATGGGAAGTGTGTCATGCTTTTTACGACTCAGGTCAGGTCATGTGATCACATTTTTTTGACATCTCCAACCAAAGTTAATTCAGGTCATTAAATAACAAAGATAAAACTAAAAATAAGATTAAAATTCACTGTGGGGTTTCAAAGTCAATCACTTTGATTATTATTAATGAAAAAAATTAATTCATTTTGTGAGGATCACTTAAAAAATGCACTTGTGAGCTGAGTAATAAATCCATTCTTCTCCGTGTGTTAATGTGGTCATATATACATTTCTCTGTATTGAATGATAAATTTAAACGGTGAGACATTCTTATCGTCAGACATGAAAACAGCACAATTTCACACCTTTTTTTTTCTGTAACCACACAATTGTGCAGGTCTGTCCGGAAAGTGACGTTGAGTAACATTCCACGAAATTCATGAGTAAAATTACCAGAATAATTACTCCTCAGTGACAAATGATTTCTCAGCGAGGTGTTACTTCACACATTTGACACCAGTCAGTAAAAAAACTAGAGACAGGAACCACGTTTACTCCCACACGGAGAAGGAAGCAGATGAGCAGACAAAAGTTTTTTTTTAAGTATCATCTGGTATAAAACCCTTGTCTATTTTAAAGTCGATTTTCTGTTCTTTCATTTCTTTCTTTACGCTCCTCCTGTTTCCTGTGCAATTTCCTCCGGGATTATTAAAGTATCTATCTATCTATCTGCAGAGGAAATGTGCCACACAAATAATATTTTATTATTACCGCTTCAACTCTAAAGCAAACGACGCCGAGCACGAGACCGATCCTTTAACACACACAAAGTCAAACAGGAAAACCAAACCTTCACCTCATCCAGTCACGTTAATTTGTTTTTATTATTAATCCAGTAACCAGAGGAAAAAGAAGAGTAGAATGATAAAAAGAAAAAGGTACCGGTTACATCGTGTTTCCCCTCGTACGCATTCTGCCCTGCTGACAAAAAAAACAAGACACACAAGTCGGTTGGAAAGAAACACGACTCAGAAATATTTACTGTACAGGAAATTTAGCCTCCTTTTAAAACGTTAAGACACAAACAGAAGATAAAAAAAACAGTGAAAAAAGTACCGACGTCAGCATTTGCTTCAGGTAAGCAACGCCTTCGATTCCACACCCTCTCCTCTGTAACAGCTTAGCACACTTTAAATAGTCATCATTCTCCACTGGATAAAGTTCAGCACGTAAAGTCACTATCAGTTGGAAATGAATGCCGCGTCGTGGCGTTCTTCTCAAGGTCACAGCGACCTTCGGCTATCGGCTCAGGTCTCTAAACTCGTAGTTTATCGACTCATGTGTGAGGCAATCTCATAGGCACTCAGAAACATCACGGACCCCTGAGGATCCTCTTGGTGCAAAAAAAAAATTTAAAAAAATGCAGAATCCCTTTTTGGAAGAAACATTTTTTAAATGAATGGAAAAGAACATTTAAAAGAAAAAACACACACTCACACACATGACATAAAGAGACAAAAACCACCACTGAAAATGTGGCCTCAGTTCCCGGTTTTCTTCTTCTTCTTCGGAGCGTCACACTTTCTCCACTCGGGGCTGCGGTCCCGACCGCTTGGCCGACTTCATCCGGCTGCGGGCGTACACCCGCAGGAAGAGCGCCAGGAAAACCACGGCCACGCCAAAACCGCCCACCACGCTGATGGCGTGCCCGTAGAGGAAACACGACAGGAGGATGGCGAAGGCCTGCCTCAGCGTCATGATGATGGTGAAGACGGCGGCGCCGAACTGGTTGATGGTGTAGAAGATGAAGAGCTGCCCGCACGCTGAACACACAGACAGCAGCACGGCGTGGAAGGCGAACTCGGAGTGGCGTGTCATGAACGCCAGCGAGTCGAAGAAGGCGCCCTGCTCCAGCAGCGACCCCACGGTGAACAGGCAGGAGAACATGTTGACGCCGAACATCATCTGCACCGACGACATCTTGTACTTGAACAGGTTGTCCTGCCAGTTGGAGGTGAAGCTGTCGAAGACGATGTAGCCCATGAGGATGATGATGCCGCTGAAGGTGGTGACGGTGGACGGGTGCTTGCCTGCGGCGCTAGACAGCAGGAACATGCTGACCCCCACCGAAATCATCAGGGCGGTGAAGTACTCCCAGTACTCGTAGCTTTTGTGCGAGATGACCTTACCCATGAGCATGACGGGGATGACCTTAGACGCCTTGGCCAGGACTTGCGTGGGGAAGCTGATGTACTTGAGCGCCTCGTATTGGCACCAGCTGCTCATGATGTTGGAGAGCGAGGCGAAGGAGTACTTGTACATGGGCGCGCCGTGGCGAGGCTGCTTGAGCAGGAAGCACCACAGGCCAGACACGGTCAGAGCCAGGATGCGGTTCATGAACACCAGGAACTGGGAGTCGGTGAACTTCTCGCCCTCCTCGTCGGCGGACGTGGCGCCGTAGGAACGAGTCATCACCCTCTCCTGCAGGACCCCCCAGGTCAGGTACGACGCCTAATTAAGGAGGGCAAGAAAAGCGTGTCATGAACCTACGTGTTGCATTCTGGGAAAATTTTTCTGCATGTCGCTGCCATCGCCAGCTCCACAGTTTTACAAGTCGTGAACAAAGGAAACAAAGATCAGACTTTGCTGAATGCAGACACTGAATGACCGTGTGTAAAACAAAGATAAAAACAAACACATTTAAAAGGAAAGTAAACACAGATTACTGTTAACCATGTTAGCTAACATCCTATTTGCTCATCAAACTAAGCTAAGTACCATTACATTCACATCTTATAAAGATACGTTGTTCAAACCAATCCTGTGGCTGAGGTTTCCGCCCTGCGCCTGTGTCTCGTAACTAACCCCGCCTTTTATAAATATAGCATTAGATGTCAAAATGAGTCGTAATGTCTTGGGATTAAGGGATTAAATACTCATGACCTGTCTGTTCAGTGGATGTACTCTCTGGGTGGACACTCACCTGAAGTCCGGCGGCACAGAAGATCAATTTGATGCCCTGTTTGACGACCGAGCCGGAATCCATCTCATTCCGGGGTGAAGTCGGCAAATCATCCAGCAAACTTGTTTTGGACTCGCCGCCAAACACACACGCCTTAATGACCGGAGCACAAACCCCGGAACCTGAAAGCAAGACGGACGTACGGTACATGAAAATATTGATCCAATGTTGATCATCCATAAAAAATAAAGGGATTATGACATCACCAAACCTGTTTCTACGTAATTGATGCGTCTGAAGTAGCGAATGAGGAGGTAGCCGGGGATGATGATGGTGGAGTATCCCAGCATGTTGACCAGGAACCGAAAGAACCAGACATCGTGCCAGCCTCCCAGCACCGACGTCTCCTGGGCAGATACGTTGGGAGAGAAGAGAAGCGACAGGAGCGGAGACCAGATCCTAAAGGGGTAGTGGGGGTGGGGTGGGGGGGTACAGTATGGATCAGAACAGGACAGAAACATCAACATCAAGAGTTCAACGAACACATTCCTGCGTCTGTACGAGGCGATAAGGAGGAGAGTGGGATCCAGAGGAACGCTGGGTCGTCTCGGATCCGCTTCCCCTTCAGGGCTAGAAGGTGGTTATACAGGTGGGAGCACCCCCCCCCCCCCAAATCCAGGCAGAAAAAATGAAAGTACCATACCTGTTTAACTAGTTTTGATGCGACGCCATCGGCGTTAATCACCTGCACTAACTTGACACATGTCACCTGGAGTGAAACACAGGTGAGCTCTTTGCTGTCGTGGCAGAAGCAGTATCCAATTCAAAGTGACCCCCTCCCTCCCCCCAGAGGCGGATTCGTACAGAGCCTCTTTGTGTGGGACCGGCCCGTCCATCCAGCAGCCCACAGTACAGACCTGGGCTCCGAACAAGCAGCTTCTCACAGAGAGGAATGCACAGCAAGGCCAACATGTACCGAAGCAGAGGGCGTCTGTGTCTGGGGGGCTGGGGGGGGGTGTCAGCAAACGACAGTTAAAACGGGCTTAAAATAGTACGACCGGCTCCATCCATCAGAACCAGAAGAAACAACAATTTTCCCCTAAAATAAAAAGACGTCTGATCAGAAAGCAAGACGTCAAGTTGAGAATAACGTGTGCAGTTTTATGGATGGCAAGAGAATAATATGGTTTTCCGTAACGCTGATCAGGATCCACTCATTTAGATATAACTATTGATTATATAAATACATAGAATCTGTTTGCATCACTTGGAATAGCAGTTCTGTCTGTGTGACGTTCAAATACATCATGTATTCTTCCAGATCTGGATCCAAGCTGTGGAACATCACCAGTTGTGCATGTCTGGGAATTTTAATTCTGGTTGTCAAATATTATTTGAGCTGACAAAGAGAAAGAAAAACCACGTTTGATTTTTAGCAATCCCAGACCAATAGCTTCAGGAAAAGAAAAAAAAAACAAAAAAAAAAAACAAGATAAACTCGTTCTTTAGCCTGTAAAACAATTTGTCTCACTGCAGCTGCTCCGACCACATTGTTCCCTTCAGTTTTCCTGACCTTTATTACTACTGTTCAACCGAATTAAACTGTGTGAATCTGAATCGTCTAAATATTACAGGATAATAATTTTTGATCAACAAAAATAAGCTATCAACTATTATTTAAACATTTGCCACGTGAGCAAAAAGCTAATTTAGGCTACCTGAGATTCTTCTTGTGGTCCCTGAACGCAACATTTGCTCATTTACTTATGCTAGCTTGTTTGTTTGTTTGCATACTTTCAGACATAAACCGCCATTGTAACTCATCATCATCATCATCATTATCAAAGCGAACACCTGACGCTGATCACAGGTGTGACATTTTTCCAGTGAAACTAGCTACTTGTTCTCCGACGCTACCTCCATGTAGGCATTTTCCACATACTCCGTGGCCGGACGCCCGGCGCCGCGCACCCGCCGACAGACTCAGACTTCCCGGCTGGGGTGTCGCATGAAGCCGCGCGGATCCGGTGGGTAAGGTTCCTCCTGAATGGCGGACTCCCTTCTTCCGGACAAGTCGTCTTCAACTTAATCCTGCGCTGTCGATGTGCTCGTTTAACCAGGAAAACACCCTCCTATTCAGTCAACATCGGAGGATGCCGGAGAGAGGGAGCGGCGCTCTTCCGGCGGAGCGCCCCCTGTCGGTGCGGAGGATGAACTGAAACTTTTTTTTTTTTGCGAAACACGTTTTTAAAAATTAAAGAAAATAAAAGTCATAAAAATTCGAAAGGCTGTTAGCAGCAATAAAAAGTGATAAATTGGTAATAAAATAAGAAACTAAAATGGTGCATAACTCGATCGAGACCCAGAAGACCATCAAAACTGTTCATACTTGTTCATAATGTTCATTCTAGGGCAGTGGTTCTTAACCTGGGTTCGATCGAACCCTGGGGGTTCGGTGAGTCGCTTTCAGGGGTTCAGCGGAGACGGGGGTCAAGACAAAACACCCGACACGACCATACACGAATCACTGCGTACGTTTGACACATCGAGTCAATTGGTGATGACACGCCCCCCTTAGCCATCACTGGCTGCAGGTGATCACGTGACGCCACATCGATTGGCCTACCTGTGCTACAGGGGATTTTGCGCACTCAGTGGTCGATTTATGCCCGTCATGATGGTTCGTCATCTGATTGCTTTCTTAATATTTTGATTCATAGTAACTATGTTGAGCAAAAAAAGAAAGTGGTCGGACGAATATGTGCAACGTGAATTCACATGTACTGTATAATGGAACGTGATAAGAGTCAGCGTTCTGCATGATTTGCAATGTCAAGTTGAGCAACTCTGGTCTGTCACTGGCAAAAATAAAGGAACACTTCCTTAAGCTGCATGGAAAACAAAAGAAACATACTTTGCTGTGAAAATGACATAAGAGTAGCTCTTGTCAAGGTGAAACCACACATATCTGAACTGGTCTCTCAGTAACAACAGCAGAAGTCACACTGATTTGCAGGTATATTTCATGTGAGTTCAGCACTGTCTTGGTTTGGTTCTTTGAAAAAGGTGACATTAATGCACAATTCATTAAATACACCGGTAAAACATATACTTATATCTTAAATTTGAATACTTTTTTTTTTTTTTAACTAAAGAAGTGTTCGGTGAGTGAGCAAATTAAACCTGCAGGGTTCGGCACCTCCAACAAGGTTAAGAACCACTGTTCTAGGGTATATCTTCCTCTGCTTTAATATAAACTTTTTCCTCATATCTAATTTATGTCCAGTGTATATTATTTTTCCAAGTCTTTATCCTTAGTCTCATCCTGTTTGTATCTCTGAATGCTGCTGCAACAGGTGAATTTCCCAGTTTGGGATCATTATAGTATAGCATAGTATAGTCTATCTATCTAAATGCTTGCTTCAATTATATTATTTCAGTCCAATATTCATGGGGTGCATCCTGGTGCAAGATCCATTCTCCCAGCAATTTTTTTGGAAATCTGTTCAGCGGTTTTTCTGCATCCTTTAATCCATCCAACAAACCAACAAATGTGGGTGACAACAAAAAAATCCTCAGTGGAAGTAATCCCACTTGAAACTAAGCAAAACATTTCAAATAAGCTTAGATTATCTCATATATATGTATAATTAAATTATAAATAAATTAGATTCCACTGAGGATTACATTTCCACCTGGGTCCACGAGTTTGTTTGTAATAATGGCCAACTATTTCTCATGCTTTAACACTTTGATGAACAAATTACAGACCTACAGTACATTTTGAATCAGCCGTTTCCAACTTGCCATTCTGACCTGTCAGCAGGAAACTCCCCAGGTGAAGCCCACACTGTTGAAAGCAGTCCTGATCCTTTGTCCTAGTAAGATGAGCCAGTGATGAATAACTTACACATTTAAATGGAATGCAGCCATTGCTGTTGCACCTATTAGTCATGTCTTTCAATGCCAGTACACCGTATTGATTTATTCGACATTACAAGATGCCAAAGAGTAACAGCTTTAACTTCTAGTTCAACATTTTAGTCCATCTTTCTCACTTTTAAAAGATTTTCTCTTTATTGTGTTCTACTTTTTTCATTGAAATGTTTTAATCTTATTCACCTCCATAGATCCTGTTCCTTCATGCCATTTTAACAGCCTCAATGCAAATTTATACTCTGCTTTTACTAGTATTTCCATATACTTTCCATTATTATTTGCTTGATATTCAATCCTTGGTTGGAAACATTATCTGACCTGGGGTTTTTTTTTTTGTGATTATTTCTTCTACTAACACTTCCCCTGCTTTATTTTTCGTTCATTTTTTACTTGTAATTTGATCAGTGCAGAATATCTAATGTTCAGTTCCCATGTCAAACATCCCTAAATGTAGAATTTCCAACCAGAGGATTTTAGAAAATGTTAAATCACACATTACTTTAATTGTTTAGAGAAGGATATGTGCAAAATAAGAAAAAATCCAACTTTTTCATAACACAGTTCTGTTTTTTACACAATCTGTGGCAACACCAGCATAACACACACAATATTTAACATAAACAGCTCCGTCCCATCGTCTCAAAGGGGAAGTAAGTACAGTTTCATAACTGTTGACCACGGCACGTTTAAAGCGGTCACTGCAAATAGTTCTCTCTGTGACATAAATCTGCCTGTCGAAGCTTTACGACGTTGTAAACCCGACAAAACAAAAGGTAAAGGACGGCTTCTTATTAGGTGCTGAGAGATATTTTGGTCAATAAACCCATGCTGACATGTTATGGGACCTTTGACAGCTTATTATTCAACCTGTATTTGCACACAGCTGAGTGGAATTTCCAGCCGCTGCACAGCCATTGTGTCACGGAAGCCATAAGGAAGAAGTCCTTTACAGGGGAACAAAAGACTCACCTGACAAAAGCAGCTGGGAGGAAACAAAGGAAAGAATTGGGGTATTTTTCACCATGAAATCTTCCTGTAAAAGTTGAGCATGTACATTTTACTGCTTCTTCTGTCTGTTTTAATGTGTGAAGCCTCTTTGATGAAGTTCTACCAATGCAGACAGATGATTTTAGAACTGCAGACACACACAGGCACAGCTTAAAGATCACTTTACCCCAGGAATGAGGATGATTGAGTGATTTTTCTTTCATTTTATTACAAAATAAATGAACTGCCTCTACTAACTAGACAGAGCAGTGTAATTACACAGCAAAGGAACAGTTCACTGCAGGTTAAAGATGAGACAAACAGAAAACTGTCCCACAGCAGGAAACAGCAAACAAAAAAAATCAGTAAGATGAAGCATGTTTGTGCGATATATTACATTTCTACGTGGGCTAACAGTCTCTGAACATAAAGCAGGGGTGTGATTAGTTTGTTTTTTACATTTAGTAACTGAAGCATTAATTCTGCTTCTGATTGCATAAGTCCAAACCTTTTTTTTTTGCAGCCGTAATGAGAAGCCACATTTTGGAGAAATAAACACATTAAAACAGAAATGCAATCACAGCGCAAATGATGTTTTGAAAAACCAGGTAATAAAACCGTTTGACCAGTTATAGCCATTAAAATTAGGTTAATGTGATAAAGAGGTAGAATTTCTTATGGACATTGAAGAAGTCTGTGAAAGAGGTACTGGAGCCGTTAAACAGAACTTTTATCAGTGGTCAGTTAAGCAGAATCACTCTTTATCAGAGGGAAGTAGGATTTACACGGTGCGCTTACTTGTCTAAATAATGGATAAATACATATTAAATCAGAATTTACTACAAAACTTCAGCTAAGACAATTTCAAGGTCGTTGTTCAGCCCAGATTCAGCTCAAAAGTTCATACCGACCAGCGACCTCCCGGAGATTTGGATGTCATCGAAGGGAAATAGAGCCAGAATCTGAAATGAAATAGAAACATCTATCATTCCATTTTCTAAAAAAAAATGGCTCAGTTATATCCGGAAGCAGCTGTTTGCTGTAGTTTTTAGCAAATGTTACTTAAACAGGAATAAATAGAGTATTTCAAGGGAACTATTTCCACCTGCGGATTAATATGCATTGGATGTGAGTATTTGTGGCTGCAGGACGGAGTTTGCAGGATTGACTCAAAATAAACTGCAGCGCTCACATCGCCGGGGGCGACAGATCGCCAGTGCTTAAATATAACAGAACAGACCGATAAAATATAAAACACGCGTAACTGAACTTTCCACAACAACTCACATCATCGTTGCCGTCAGCCAGATCCAGCGCCGTCTCGTCCTCCATGTTTCGCAGCATCGTATCGGCGCCGGACTGACACAGGAGGTTGGCGATGGCGGCGTCCTGCCTCCCCACCGCCAGATGCAGTGGCGTGCAGCCGTTGAACATGGCGGCGTCCACGTTGGCTCCCCTGCTGAGCAGAAGCTTCGCCGAAGCGATGTCGCGCAGCTCGACGGCGAAGTGAAGGGCTGTTTTGCCACTGGTTCCTTCCTGCAGGCGAAGGCGAAGACGGGAAAAGACTGATGAGGAATTCCAGGTGCAAACATGACCGAAGCAGGAAATAAGATCATAATGAGTTGGTGTGATTTTTTAATTTATACTTTGAAAATGGAAGAAAATCAAGTGCTAAGCCACATCACAACAACACCACCAATAATAATAATAATAAAAAAGATGAAGAAACATCTGTGTTTGAGGCCGGGTGATAAGTTTGTCTGGTGATTTAGGCTGACAGGAATGTCTGGACTGACGACCACGTTCCCTTCCATCAATAGAAATTTAAGAGAGGCCGGCCAGCCAGACCTAATCATATCCCAAATCTAATTATGTCTCCATGAATCCTGCAAGAAGCCCTGAGCTCAGCTCATATCACTATCAGCATTGCAGCAGATTTGTAGTCAGGAACACAACATAAGGCCAGGAGCAGTAAACACAGGGGATAAGTGTGATTATTATGAAGGGAATGCTACCGGATCAGGTAGAGGCTACTGCAGGGCAGACGAATTCAGGGGTGAATTAAGCTGAGGGCAACAGGTAGAGTTTGAGCATTTCAATTTTTAAAAAGGGAACAAAAAAACCTCCTGTTGATGCTTTGTGGTTTCATCCTGTTGCAACAGGATTACAAAAGGAAACTTGGCGGCAATATAGAACCCAGGCTTTTTCTTTCTTTCTGTCTTTTCTTAAGTGTTGATCACTGATTAAGCAGGAACAACTGAAATGATGTTTGTGGTGAAAAGAAAGCGAAAGCTAAACAAGCTCGTTTGGCCTGGGTGAAGGGCAGCAAGTTATTGATTACAATTCCGGTTAAAAACCACAATAATCTATAGAAGGAGTCGCTTCCCCGACCTACCTGGATGTTAAGGTCAGCTCCCTTTTTCGTCAGGAGCTTCAGAATGTGATGCTGCTTGTTCAGCGCGGCCAAGTGGAGACAGGTGAGGCCTGCAAGGAGAAGTCAAGTTTAGACAGCGGAACAAGGGGCTCATTTAAAATCTAAGTACTGAATAATCAGAAGATGTTTGCTAAGGAGTTCCTGCAGCGCCTCGTCTGTTTTTATTCACCTCTCCAGTTCTGGGTCTCGAGGACCGGCACCAGCTCACTAGCCGAAGCCTCTCTGATCATCTCGGTGGCGCACTCTGTCTGCCCGTGCTGGCAGGCCACATGGAGAGCCGTGTTCCCGTCCCGGTCCTGCAGCCCCAGGCTGGCCCCTTTGTCCACCAGACCCTTCACCACATCCGTCAGGTTTAGGTAGGTGGCCAGGTGCAAAGGACTCTGGGAATCAGCGAAGAAACAGGATGTAAGACGCTTTAGAATCCGAATGATTCTCTTTAAATTAAACAACACTTAGACATCAGAACCAGAGTACGCTGGGAAAAATTGTCAAATTCTAAAAAAATAGTTTTAGAATTTAAATTGATGGTTGAAGAAAAGACAAGTTTATAAAGTAAGTAAGTGTAATAAAGCCTGTTGTAGCGCTAATTATCTGGGATTCTCTGTTTCTGTCATCCTTGACGTGTAGGCAATTCCCACAATGCCTCTGGGCAACCCCCGGAGACAAAACCTTTGCTCTCAACTGTTATTTAGTCAGAGAGCACCTCACACCCCAAACACACAAGTACTCTACATCAGTGTTTCTTTGATCGTGATCTTGTGCCATAAAGACAAACATCATCTGCGCAATTTTTTTTTAAAAAAATTACAAAAAAATATGTTGTTTTGGGACGATTTTAAAAATCGCTGCGCAAACATGGGCAGGGCTTGATCTTCTTTTAAAAACGCTAAGTGGAAACATCTCAAAATGTGACATCTTAGAATGACTATCAAGAGGAAACGAGGCAGTCAGAATGGACTCAGACCCGACTGAGTCACCGCGTGAAGTGCTGAGTTTAAACTTCACATGTTTCCTTTTGACAGTTCTGTCTGTTCCTTCTGTCCCCGCTTTTCTTTCTGCACCAGCAAGACTCGGGCCTGACATGTGGAAGGACTGGAACGAGTCCTCCACCCACATCCATACAAGGATTCACTCCACAACTCCCTGTGGTTCTATTTCTACAGGAGGTGGAAGAGGAGGGGAGTTTCCATTCAAAGTCCTTCATGAGCTAACACTGGAACCACCCACAGCGACGTCCCTGAGAGAGAACAGACTGCAAAGAAAGAGGAACCACACTTTTCTGGAAGAATAATATAAATAATACCGCTCTTTCCATGAGATACTGATTAAGAGGAAGTCACTCTGAAAAATTCCTCAAAAAGCTGCAGTGTGTTTGTGCCGAGGGCGGAAACTCGCGGTGCTTACCTGGTATAAATTGTTCTGGATGTCCAGGACTTCTTTTGGGAATATCTGAATCAACTGCTGAGCAATGAATTCATCTTCATGGATGATTGCTAGGTGCAGGATTCTACAGAAAGGAGTGGCAAAGAAAAAACAAACACCATCATACATGTCTGCAAAAGTTGCGGTATGATACAAGGTGAAAACAAAGGCTGAGAACAAACAAAAAAAAAAACCTGTCAGGTTGAGTAATAAAGGAACAAATACTGTATTTCATCAAGAGACAACATTGCGTCACAATTTTCCTGGGTAATCATCTCTAGAGGCTTTCCTGAAATGTCACGAAAAGACAAGTTGTCATTGAGCAATACAAACGTGGTGAAGACAGCGAGTAAAGGAAGGAGGCCTGCAGGTGCGTCTCTGTCGACTTCAGTTTAGACACTTTCAGAAACCAACACAACAAAAACAACAAGACGCTAACCTCAAAATTCAAGTGGGAAGTCGTCGCAAACAAATGTGTGAGAAAAGCAGGAAATGGAACAAAGCATTAGAGCTTAATATAGAATAAACAAGCACGATGAAAAGATTTACGTTATATTGAAGTTCGGATTCAAATGAATCAGGCTCTGCTGATCCAATAGTGCTAATTTATTGAAGCTCATGACCCACCAAGACCTGTCAGGCTCTCTCTGGTGGCTTAGCCTATTTTAACACATTCAAGTTGACATGGCTCACTTTCTTTGAATGGAATAAACTGGGCTGCGAAAAAAAGACATGAGGGTTTGAAACAAAGGATGAGTTGTGATGGAATCATGAAATGCTGCCTTACAATATCATAAAGATAAATATTAATCCCTTGTGTTAATTATTTAAGTATTTATGCCTTCAAAAAAAAAAGAGAAGACATTGACATGTTGTATGCTGCTCCTCATTAAAGTTAAACTGAGGAAAAAGCTGATCAGTTTTCAAACTAAAACATCCATGCAACAAGGAGATTCATCATAAATAAAAACTTAGAACTGATAATTTGCGACCTGTCACAGGAAAATGTCACAACATGCACCTGAACCAGTTTCTGATCCAATTTCTCCAACCGGCTGAAGTGAAAGAGACTGAACCAAGCCAGCAGGTGTCGTAATTTGAAAGGGACTTCCTGGTTGGAGAAAGACTTGAATGAATAAGAACTAAAAGAAAAATCCCACAGGGGAAAAATAATGTGAGCGTGACTCTCAGAGCCTAGCACAGTTAAGTCAAGTTAACTGTTTTCACTTCAGATGGGTTTTTTTTCCATCACAGGTTATCTTTAGTTGGGTGGTGATAATGGAACCATGTGGCCCCAACAATCAGCCAGCGGATATGAAAAGAGGTCAGAGAAGCAGCATCGATTCTACGCTGGATCACACTCGTGGTTGAAGCCTGCTTTGTACGTCAAAAAGACAGACATCGCAACGTAAATCTAAGCTGTTCACACAAGGTCTGCATGAGAGGATGACGTTGTGTGTGGAGGCCGGGGGTGTTTGGATTTTATGCAAAACCCCAACAGTTTCATTGAGTGAAACTGAGAAATGAAAAGCAGCAAACTGCTATCGCCACAGGCAAAACAAAAAGCATTCCTTCATTTCTGGCGTGGAAAGGAGGAACAGCAGCTGTTTATTAACGGCGGGATCCACCGATTAAAAACATGCAAACACACTGTCCCATCCTGAACAACAAGTTTCTTGGATCAAAAGCGGTCCACAATGTTCCCTCACAGCGTGTGCTTTGTCTGTGCTGCATGGGGAACTCCAGGCCTATCTGTTTCACTTCTGTTTTCTGTCTGACAGATGCCATCCACATTCATGAAAAAAACAAAGTTCATTTTTTCAAAAAAGAATCTGCAGTATCACACAGCTATGAAATCCCCCTTCGTCATCCAGCCCCATGGGAAGAACTCTTCCTTGAATTCAGCGTGATCTTAGGCTTCATATACCGCCATTTATGGATATTTTTAAGACTTCCCCCTGGTTCCAGTTGGATAAATGTGAAGATTTTGATCCAGTTTGTATAACTGGAAATGGAATATCTCAAAAAGATATTCCAAGATCTTCAATTTTTGCGAACTCATGTTGGGGATTTTTCATTATTTTCTAAGAGCAGAATAATTGATAAGGATTATCATTAGTTCCAGCTGGTATTAAAGGGAAAACACGTGTATATCACAATGAATGTATCAGAGATAATTAAATTCTGCAATCATAGAGGTGGGAGAGCACAGACAGCTTCATAAAAGACAAATATTAATGCTGAAAAGCTTCTTAGATATAGAATGAGAGGCACCACGTTTAAAGTCATCCCTGCAGACACCACAGCAAGCTGACAAAGGATTTCCTTTAAAATCAGAAAAAAAAAAAAAAGAAACATACGTGTCTCCATCATCAGTTATAGTCGTGAGCAAGTTATCCTCCTGTGCAGACAGTTCACAGATCCGTTCCTGCTCCTCCTGCCCGCTGGAAAGAGTGCAATCCTCCACAAAGTCTGACAGACTCTCCACCGTGATGGACGAGGAGGCGTAGGCCGAATCCAGGCGCTCCTCCCCGGTGGAGAACTTGTCCCTCGGGCCGCTGAAGTCTCCGCTCGGCTCGTGGGGTTCCTCTGATTTCAATATGGAGCGGAACGAGTCGATGCCCGAGTCTGCGCGGTTGTCCTCCAGCGAGTCATCTTTCCTACAGCCGTCGCTCGCCATGGAGGTGGTGATGGTGGTGGTGGTGGGTTCGCTGGGTTTCCCCCCCCCCGCCTATTCGTGAGGATTCACAGGCCAGCAGCGCGTCCCGTCGCCGCTCGGTGCTCGGTGATGCGACCGGAGTCCGAGGTTAGCTTACCGACACCCGAGGAAACCACCGCTCCTTTGTGAAACCAGAGGAATGAGCCGCTGCGTTTCATGCCACTAACCGACGTAAACTTCAGCCTGATCAGGGTTTTTATCGGTTATAAACTTTTTTAAAAAGTTTCCAACTACACGTACGGACATTCCAGAGCTTTAGAACCGGGCTAGCTACGAGCGAAACGCGGCGACAACGGGCTACATATCCGGTAACAGCGAGAGCTCCAGGCGGAGGGCATATGAGCAATGAAAAGAGATCTGGGGAAGCGCTGACATATGAAAGGGTGAGCTGTTTTGGTCACGCGGGGGAATCCCCAGTGCGCGTGAACAAACACCAACTTCTTCCGGAAGGATGTCAAAGAGTAAAACGGGAAGCGGCAATTTCAAAATAAAACTACATTTTCAAAATAAACAAACTTTTGGATCTGCGTTGCAAAAACCACAGAAATGTTAAGGAATATCTTAGAAAATGTAGAAAAAAATGACAGAAATTAAATACTTTAATGATAGTATTATCAATATTGCAATTTCCTCCAGGATTAATAAATTATCTATCTATCTATCTATCTATCTATCTATCTATCTATCTATCTATCTATCTATCTATCTATCTATCTATCTATCTATCTATCTATCTATCTATCTATCTATCTATCTATCTAATAATAATAATAATAATAATAATAATAATAATAATAATAATAATTGGTGAATAATACAGGTATGTCAGACCGATTTGACTGGACTCATGTCAAAAAGTCTCACATTCACTATTTACCTCACTAATTCAAGAAAAAATGTTTTTGAATACAGTACTTGGTAACTGTGACTCAGTAGTAATATGTCTAGCAACACCCTTGTTAACCAAATTTGACTTTACTTTCGATAAATATTGCACAATGAAATTTAGCTGGAAACCTGTCGATGATGCAATGTGCTGCATGCTTAGATTTCATGCGTAGGAGCGACGGAAATGTTAATCTGAACTTTGACATGGTCATATGACGACTACAACAGCTGCTTTCAATCCACAGGATCTTTAAATCAATACATTAAAGCAGCTTCTGTATTCCTTTAATAAACCATTACACAAAACATATCACATCTGTCAAGTGTATTCTGTCTTGAATCTGTATAGATGAAAAATAATAAGCAGAGCTGCATTTTGTGACCTACAACGTTCAGGAATAATCCAACCATCGTTTTTTATTTATTTCCCCATCATGAAGAAAATGTTTAATGTGGTTTGGCTTGTCAGAGGGATCATTTATACATCCACCGTTGGCTGCTCCGAGAGAACTTATTCATCATAAATATAGTCTAAAAAAAACAATTCCCGGAAAGGAATCTTCACATACACCAACAGCTATTTTGTTTATTTATGGCGCTCATTCCAGCAGAGGTCCGGTCCAATGGGTAAGGGCCGTGATAAACAAGGACTTATTTACATTAAAGGCTTCCTGTGTAAATATTCATTCATTTACAAAAGAAAAAAATAAATGCCAGGAATGTAGAAGATTATGTGATAAGTCTTCTATTTAAAAGACTAATGTTAAATGTTAAGATGTAATGATGGGGGCAAATATTGTACGATCCTATAATATTTTAGTTGGAATTATATCCACGACACCCACGACTCGTTGACGTGGGTGTTTACCTGGAAGCAAACCTGGTTTAAATACTGGAAATAGGTTCAATGCACCTCTGTGTTTGTTTTCAAATGTGCTTGTGTCTCCTGAAAATAATATTTTACCGAGGTCGTATCCTTTAATTCAGGTCTATTGTTCTTTATATCTTATTATTATTATTCATCATATGATATTTATTCCTGTCTGTGCAGATTTTCATTGTCTTATAAACAGATTCATCTGGCTGCAGATTTTTGCTGCATCCAACTCTTTTATTGCAATAAAATAATATTTGGTCCTTCCAGTCATGGCCATGCATCTAATGAGATGCGGAGGGTGGGTTCTCCTCCGCAGCACCGCCTCTGTGCTGTTGGGGGGCTACTAGAACAGGGATACGTGTTATTTACATCGTGGCGTGGAGGTGTCCTGCGCACATGTGTCCACCGCCTGTCGTCTTTGTCCTGCTTCTCAGCCCCACCGGCCGCCGCAGGCTTTGCCTGCAGGGAGAGGAAGTGACTGCCGCCTTTTGCATCTCTTTCATCGCATCCCCCCTTGCGGTTTAGTCTCTCATCAGCATCTTCTCATTGCATCGCGGTAAGGAGTCCGTTTCGTGCGTCTTCCGGACGCACAATGACCGGCTCACCTTAAGCAAACCGGGACTACAACGGGGGCTTTTACGCGTTTCCATTTGTGCTCCGTCCGGACCTGTCTCTCTTCTGGATGATGCGCATCGAGGTTCCCTTCGTGTTTCACTCTGATTTGCAAACCGATCCCATGCTCCGTTCATTGCATTGTTGTCATCATGTCCCCAGCATCGGCTGCAACGGCCAGTGAAAGCAGCACCACCGCCACCGTCCCCGAAGAGGGGTCGGACAGCCCCCGGGAGGAGGTGAGGACGCATTGTTTACAGCGTATGTGGGGGGGCAGTTTGTTTTCGGGGAGGGCTCATTCAGCCTTTAATTAGCGTGACATATTTAACTGATGCTATCTAATCTCACCCTTATAATCAGAGGTTGCGGATTAGGCTCATGTCCAGGAATCAAAGTGGGTGTTTAGTGCAGAAAAACACGAACCTGTGCGTCGAAGCGCGCCCCTGAGACTGTGAACGTGCGTAGATGTGTTCGTGTTTGTGTTCTCTTTCCTAAAATGAGGTTCTGGGAACTTTTGCGCGTCTTGGCAAGTGTTTAAACGTCTGTTAAGGATAAATGCAATCAAAATTATTTTCAGCGTTATAATAATAGTTTGAAAAGGGAAGAAAATCCACAAGAGTTTGTTATTTTAAGGAGCTATTACTGCAGAAAGTGAATAAAATATATTTAATGGTACAGTAGCTCAGTTTCCTCATGATGTCATTGCACCTAAAAGAAAAGACCCATAATAGTTTTCCACTCATATGACTGACCACCGATTCTTAGTGGGGAAGGATTTGACTTGATTTGACCCCGCTATAAAACAGACACACCATAAAAAATTTCCCCTGTACGGGGTATTATAGATTAATTCCAAAAACAGTTTGTCATATGATTTCTTCCCCAATTCTCTCACTGTGTGGACTTCCCCTACAAACACACACATGCTGGACAAGTTAAATATCCATTACACAAGAGTGTTTTTATATAACCTAGCTGGTCTTATTATGTCAAGAGAATGTCCGTGAGCCTGAGAGGCTTTCGTTAAAGGCTTCGGCGGTTTCATGGACTCCCAGGCTTCCTCCAGTCGAACCCGAACGTTTGCTTTCTGAAATATTAATCACATTTCTGAACAGGGTGTGTTTTATGGATTATAAACGACTTCCTTTCCATTCAAGGGGCTCTTTTATTGTGATAAATGTGATACACAATGTAAAGTCTTAGAGCCAAAGCATGAGTCTACAGCCAGCCTCTGTAAACTTAAGGACGTTACTGTCTGGTAGAATTTGAATAAAAACCTGCAGGCTGGTGAGCTGGATATCCTAACAGTAATGGATCGTGTTTCTAAGTCTGTATCTATTTGACATTTTCCAGCTTTGTTTGCTTCCTTACCCCAAGTTTACCATAATTGTGTCAAACACAATTATCTAGTGGTCTACAGCCTTAATTCATCTTATTATCGAACCACAAACTCAATTTCCAACTTCTGGAATCTTTTTTTTTTTTTTTTGTGCAGCTCCAAGTCCATGATTGTAAATCCCAAATATTGACATTACTTCTCTCATTTCCGGAGGGGAGGGGGGAGCGTCTCCTTCTCTATTTCTGGTACTTCAACAGAAGCTGTAATGTGTAACTAGAGCCACCGACTATGTCACACTCTATTGATTCTGTTTGTCAAACACGTTGCAGGAAGCAAGACAGTAAATACAGCTTTGTCTCGGCTGGGAATTTCAATGTCAGTCCTTCCTACCCCATCGGGTGCACAGCCGTGGGTCTGTAAGGGACTCAGGGGGGAGGGGGTGGAACCACGTGACCAAGGTGGTGGAGATAATTACGGAGAAAGAACATCTATTATTTACGCTCATCTGTCACCTGAAGAGCACAGACCTGACATATTGGATTCAATACATCAATGTGGCGCCGCTGGTGCGTGTGGTCGACCCTGTGCAGGGGCGGAGCTACGCGTGAGGTGGAGGTGGGGGGTGACCTTTGGCTTTTAGACCAATCAGTGCTGCAGTATATGTTGGGGCAGCAGATTTTCCTCATAACTCTTCCTTCCTGAGCTTTTTAAAGCTCTGCTACGTTTGCATGGAGGCGATCCCGAGAGACCCGACAAACTCTAGATGCAAGTTGTAGGGGGAAGGGGGCGCGCTGTTGATGGGGGGGGGGGTGGATACCCTTTAGAATGCTTCCTTCTCTATTCGTAAATATTCCATTCATAAGGTGGAGTGCACGCTCCTGACTGACAATGAGGAATATATTTATCGTTCTACTTTTTGCATTAATGTGACATTTTTACTGAATTTGATGAAAGGAGTGGGCGGAGTCATACGAAGCACGGACCAAGACACGCCGCTCATGCATAAACGATGCAAAAGCACTTAGAACGGAATATTTCTTTCAATATTTTATAGGCGCTACTTTTAAATTGTGTCTATCTTTATACTGAATAGATATTTAGGCAACGTTTATTTACGCTCATAAGTGAGATCACGTTATAAGATGAAGCGCTGAATTGTGGGTAGTATTGGCTTAGGACGTTGTGTTTTCTCCTTTTATCTACTTGTTGTAGGATTACACAAAAATAACACAACTGATTTCCATGAAACTTGTAGGAAGGATGAGTCTGCAGCTCGATTAGCATACATTAAGTTTCGGCGTCCTTCTGAAGAAAGAGCGGGTTAATGTTTCGGATGATTTCTTTAGAGAAAAGGGGATAATGCGTGCATTTCAAGATTGATACCTATAGATGTGTGCAGACTCAGATTCAGACAGAAATCTAGATCCAACAGATTTAACAATTTAACAATGATTTAACAATGAGTCTGCAGTTGTTTTGTACATTTTGGTCAGAGCATTGAGTTTAATTTTGGATGAAGCTTGATTGAATTAAAGGGGACTGTTTGGCCGGAGGTGCACACCATTCTGTTGTTCCTATTTCCTTTAAGGAAGTTATTGCTCGTATTCCGCGGAACAGTTGTAACTTCACACAAATTCCGCGGTTAATTCTAAGAAAAACAAATGGTATTTGTTGAGTTATGGAAATAAGATTAGAATAATTCCGTTAACTTGTTGTCGTTTTCCTGTCTTCCTTGTAGCAGCGGCCCCAGAAACAGTCCCTGACGAAATCTTTGTGCCAGGAAACTCACTGGAAATGCCTGCTGCTGTCGTTACTGATGTACGGCTGTGTCGGAGCCATGGCCTGGTGCCAGGTGAGCAAAGTCACTCGCCTCTCCTTCGACAACGCTTACAAGGGGAAGTCCATGATGTACCACGACAGCCCCTGTTCCAACGGCTACATCTACATCCCTCTGGCCTTCCTGGTCATGCTCTACGTGGTCTACCTGGTGGAGTGTTGGCACTGCTACACCAGGAACGAGCTGCAGTACAAGGTGGATGTGGACAACGTGGCGGAACGCATCCAACGCATGCAGCAGGCCACGCCCTGCATCTGGTGGAAAGCCATCAGCTATCATTACGTCAGGAGGACGCGGCAGGTGACGCGCTACCGTAACGGAGATGCCTACACCACCACGCAGGTCTACCACGAGCGGGTCAACACCCACGTGGCGGAGGCGGAGTTCGATTACGGGAACTGTGGGGTCAAGGACATCTCCAAACACCTGGTGCGTCTGGAGGACTTCCCCATCTCCAGGTTGAGGTTCACCAAGTGCTTTAGCTTTGCCAACGTGGAGTCGGAGAACTCCTACCTGACCCAGCGAGCCAGGTTCTTCACCGAGAACGAGGGCCTGGACGACTACATGGAGGCCCGAGAAGGGATGCACCTGAAGAATGTAGACTTCAAGGAGTACATGATTGCATTTCCTGACCCGAATCGCCTTCCCTGGTACGCGTCCAACTCCACGTTTTGGGCGGCGGCTGCGTTCACCCTCTCCTGGCCTTTGCGGGTGCTGACGGAGTACCGCACCGCCTGCGTGCACTACCACATCGAGAAGCTGTTCGGGTTTGACTATGTTCCCGTCACGCCGTCTGAGGAGAGGCCGTATTGCCGTCACATCCCACGGGTCAACACAATCGACAGCACTGAACTGGAGTGGCACATCCGCTCCAACCAGCAGCTGGTGCCCAGTTATTCAGAGGCGGTTCTCATGGATCTGGCCCAGCTCTCAGGGAGCTGCAACAGCTACTCCATATGTGGAGGCTACGGCGGCTACCGGCAGAACTGCGAGCGCTGCCACCGCGCCATCAGCAGCTCGTCCATCTTTTCCCGTAGCGCCCTGAGCATCTGCAACACCGGGAGCCCCCGCATCCCCTTCAGCGCCAGCCGCTTCTCCCTGGGTCGGTTGTACGGCTCCAGGCGGAGCTGCCCTTGGAGGAGCAGCGGCAGCCTGAACGAGACTCCCTGCCCAACGGAAAGCACCCGCTGCCTGTCAGGCCAGCAGCAGACCAGCGAGGAAAACCCTCCGGACTACCAGGACGCTCTGTACTTCCCGGTGCTCATCGTGCATCGCAACGAAGGCTGCCTCAACCACGACCACCGCTCCCTGCACAGGAACGGCTCCTGCGTGGAGACTTCCCTTTAACCCGCAGCTGTTACACGTCTCTGAGTTAGAACGGTAGCGATTCAGGAACGGAGAGTGAAACCTCTTTACAACCGGGTTGGGCTAGCATCGATTTCTGCTTCTCGGATATAAATCAGTCAGCTATAAATGGTGCCCTAAAAATAATGAGTTTGAGTTTCTGAAGATACTGTAGCCTCAAACAAACAGGAAGCAAAGCATAGTCTGGGAAAGTCCTCACAGGTCAATGAATGAATGAGGGGGAAAACAGACAACGCAGCTTTTAAGGAGTCCAGAGGAGACCCCCCCCCCCCCTCTATTTGTAGATCTTAGAGGTAGGGGCAGAGAAATGAAAGAAATACTCCACTTAATGGAGGCCTGAATGAGAACTGAATAAATTTTGACAGGAATAGCTAAAGAACTCTGAAGCTGAAATACAATAGTACCTTGAGATACGAGCTGCTCGACATACGAGTCATTTGAGATACGAGACGTCGCTCTGTTCATATTTTTGCTCAACATACAAAAGAAAATCCAAGATGCGAGTCGTGTTTCGGGACAACAATGCTAGGTGGCGGATGGATACAACATCAGTGAGACTGGATCTCGTTCTTTACCACGTGTTGGCGGAAGGATACAACATCAGTGAGACCGGATCTCGTTCTCGTTGGTGGAGTAAAGACGTAACTCGTGTGTTCTCGTTACTTTTGCGATTCTTTTTATTCTTTATAATTGTTTACGTAATTTATACATAATAGTTAGACACAGGAAGAGTATGTGTGTCCATTGGTTGATTAAAAATGTGTTTTTTTTAAATAATGTAACGGGTTTTAAACTTTTTTACAGGGCTGGAATGGATTAAAATAATTTTAGTTATTTTAAAGGGGAAAATTTATTGAACTTATGAGCCCAGTCACAGGATAAATTAAACTTGTATCTCAAGGTACTTCTGTATCAACAATTATGAAATCAGCTGTGTGCGATGACATTCTACGTCCTGGCTTGCTAAATATAACTACACATAGTCGATGAATAATTTAGCACAGGTGGGCTAAAGGGCACAAGAACTGGAAAGGGAATCAAAAACACTCCTTTAAGTAATTTTTTAATGGATTACAGCAACTACATGCTAATAAACCTCGACATACTATTAATAGATCAGTGTCAGTTTAGTTTGTATTCAGCCTACCTCTTTTTTTAAGTGCCTGGTGCTGAGCTTTTACCAACAAATATGAGTTAAATCATCTCGTAGCACAAAAGCTGGAACACTAATTTCATTACAGCTTAAAATAGGCTTCAAGAGTCAGGCCTTTAAGGGTTTTCAGATCACTTTGATCATGACGCAGCTCCTGTTCGGCCGACTGATCGACGGAGAGCTGGTCGTGAAAGACAGCAGGAGAGGCAGAGAGGCCTGGGTTCTCGGCAGATAGTGTCACATTTAATAAAAACGACAGGATTATTTTAAAAATACTTCATCTCAAACGAACACGCAGTATCGTAGTCGTGATTAGTTTTACTCTGCAGTCAAGTCATGCACAAAATAAAGATTAAGGGACATGAAGACTGTCAGAACTACATCAAAGACGTTTAAGAATTAGCATCTTGATCTCTCTTCTGTCTTATTTCTAAGGGTTGAAAATTAGTTCTGATTCCAGAACATGCAGTTATTTATTTCTACAGGTTAGTCCTTCCTATAATGACATCCAATAACAGTGAACATCAGAAATGTGTCTGCAGTTGGTCATTTAGTGTTGCTTCTGCCATGAACGGGACCAATCAGACAAACTCATGACATTCCAGGAGCCGCTTTGAGGGTGTGGAAGTAATCCAATAAGGCAAGGCAGGATTAACAACACAGATTAGCTCAAATCTCACATTTTATTAAGTGAAACATAATTTGGAGACCAATCTGAAGTTGTTTCACACTTCGCAGGTCATCTATGCAACCTGGGACAACTCAGGGCGAGGAGTTGTCTTTGCAAACTTTAGGTTCAGGAAGTTTTTACAGGTGATTTACTGTTTGCTGATGGATTCGACCAATGACGCGCGTGCAAACGCAGGAACAACTGCACTGATGTCAAACAGCTAATGATTCCAGATAATAAAGTAGAGATTAGTTTCCTCTTCTCTGGATGTAAAACAAAGGTTTAATTAATAATTTTGCACCTCTAGAACTGTTTAATTAATATCATCATCCCCAAATGTTAACTGTAGGGGTCAAAGTGTAACTGATGATCTTTTCTATGTTTGGGAATTAGATTTATTTATCAGAGTCAATGGGGAAATACAGGTTACATGTGTCAGAGTTGTGTGATATAGGACAACGTAATCTTTTTTTAGTCATTTAGTTGGAAAACTGCATCGTTATTAAATAGCAGTGCATTCAGATGTCGGGTCAAAGGTCGCTGTATCACAATCCACTGCCAGGCGAAGCTGAACGCATCCCCTCAATGGAAAAACGTGTCTTTAACTTTCAATGAGCAGGAAAACAAATCCGATCAGCAGGGATTTCATTGGTGCATTCAGATTTTTTCTTCTTCTGATGGACTGGGTCATATCCCAGCATGCATCTTGTCCGTGTTCAAACTCACATTTCCACTAGAGATTTAAAAAAGCTTTTGATTTAAGTTGGTTATAAATGTTTGAGCCTCAGATGGGTCCATCGTCATATTCATACACCGTCGTGAGTAAAAACAGAAGAATGTTTCTGTGACGCCAGAAACCTTCTGACTAGAGTTTTCATAATCATACATTTTCCTCCCTAGATGACTGTTAGCATGAAGTCTTTAGAAGTCTTGTTCCGATACGGGCTTTCACGGAAGATGCTCCACGAGTTGGTCTTTTATATTTAAATGGTTTTGTAGATTTTTCAAATTGTAGGACAGAAAGGATTTGTACTGTACATAAAGTTTTAGGGTCTCGTCGTTAGCTGAATGTCTAGAAATAAATGAAGGGATGTTTTTGGTGCGCTGATGTAAAATAGCAATAAAATCCTTTGTAAGACGTTGTAGCCGATGGCATCCCCAGAGTTGCTTTTTCGTTTTTAAATTAAGTTTGTATGGCCTTTTTGCGTTTTTTAATCATATTTGACACACATTAACAGAAATTAGAAGAATCTGATTGGTTCAAAAACATCCTTTAATGGTGAATTATTCCATTATATCTAAACACAGAATAGCTTTGATTCTAGGAAACAATGATTAAATTTGGAAATTTAATTACACACTAAAATTAATATATTAAAGATGAAATATTAAAGGTATGACTTGTATTCAATTAGCCAGTAGATTGAAGAAAAACACAACCATGTATCCCAGCACCGCCACAGTGTTGCCTTGATGATGCTATGTTAGGACTGAACACTGAATCTGTATCAGAGTGGAATAAAGGCTCCTAAATAAACTAAAATATTCACTAAAATATGTGTAATAATCAATTAATGCTCCTGCTTTTATGATTTGCAAAATGGATAGACAAACTCCAGCGTCCAGAAATCTGACAAAGATGGAAGACCCGGCGTGTGGCGGTCAGATATTGGCGATGCAGGACAGTTCTTAGTTTATCAGTTATGTCTGGTTTTGAGCTCATCGGCCCGTCTCTCCTCCTCCTGGTTGGTCCGAACCACCTGGTTGATGAAGGAAAAGCTCTGCTCGTCGACCTCCGTCTGATAGATGTCGCACGACGTCAGGGTGCTGTTGGAAGACATGGCCTCCTGCAGCGCTTTGCCTCCATCCTGCACACACACAGACACACACACACACACACGCACAAACACACACACATACACACACACTGGTGAAAGGAGGCTTCTGAAGAACACCTTGAAAAATCACCTCTCCACCAATCCTGCTGTCGAAAACAGACCACGCTTTCGAGCATCCTTTGTTTGTATGTCTGAGATGTTTCCACTCTTGTGGAGGGCAGATGAAGGTCATGTATTGATAGAACTGCTGGTTGGTGATTTTTGATCCATTGCCTCCACTCCTATATTCTGTAAAGGAGGCAAAAACATCTGATAGCCTCTTGATGGGGAAATGACGCTCACTAGCCTTTCCATTATTGCATGTTTTCCACACATGCCTCTGAATAATTGATGCTTGTATTATATTGATGTTCTGCCTGATACGTTTATTGTAATGTGTCTGTAGAGGCAGTGATGTAGTTTGGATATGGAGTGGAGATAATCCAGTTTGAATTGATATTTACACAAAGAACAGATTTTTTAATTCTAAGGAAGCTGGTTTTCTTTCCTTTGCAGCTGTTTGTGTAGATTATTCATCCATGGTTTATACTCACAACTATTTGATACCAGAATTAGATTTGCGAGAAACCAAGCTGACATTTTTCAAATGGTGCAAAATCCCAAACTTGACGGCAAAGTGGAACCTGACATTTGAGGTGTTTTAATAATTACCTAAGCAGCTATTTAAAGACTAATCCATCAATAAGATTTGAATTTCTCTTTTCCTGACAGGAAGGTTACAACCAGATTTCAATCGGGTGTATCTCTAAGTTTTAAATTTAGCGCTTCTAGTCTCTCTGGCGCCACCTTCAGGTGAGTCTCTCTACTGATGCCTCCCTGATAGAGACTAGTATTGAATCAACTCACCACACCCAGCTGGTTGCAGCACAGATTGAGGGTCTTCAGGCTTTTATTCTGAACCAGACCTTCGGACAGAGCGACGGCGGTCAGTCGCGTCATCCTATTGGCTGACAGGTACAGATGTTGCAGGGTGTTATTACTCATCAAGGCCTTGCCAATCGCCTCGCCCCCCTCATCTCCCAAGAGATTCAGGCGCAGGTTGAGTGAGAGCAAGGCGGGATTCCCCAACAAGGCGTGAGCGATAGCTTTGGCTCCGGGGCCTCTAATTTGATTGCTAGACATATTCAGAGTCTCCAGTTTGCTCTGGGTGAGCAGCTTGCCGAGGGCTCTGGCTCCTTCGTCCCCGATCAGGTTGTAGGAAAAGTCCAACTCCCTCAGGGACGGGTGGTCCAGGAGGTATTTCACCAGCATGCGGCATTTTTTGTCATCCAGGTGGCTTTGCTGGAGCTTCAGAAGCTGCAGAAACAGAAAATTGTTTGAGAATAGCCAGATGTTGTGATTGTAAAGAAGGGGATTTGAAAATACCCTGCCTGGCCACATGCTAATGTTTCATTAGATCGCATTTGGCTTTGATTACAGCAATGATTCTGTAAAGTCATGAGGCATTGTCATCTTAGAATATGACAGTGTAAAAAATTAACTGATGAAAAATGTGATCATTCAGTAAACTCAGGTAGCGACTCAAAGTGGCGATTTTTTTTTTTGGGGGGGGTAGTTTAGGCACTCTGTTTTGCATAAATACTTTAAAATGCATGAAATGCAGGATAAGTTACTGTAAAGAAGATACCAGTAATTTCTTTACAGTTTCCATGTCATGCACGAAAACCAATATGAGAAATGTGTTTTGTTCTCATGTTTGGTGAATTCATGTTTTGCCAAACTGATTTATTACATCCTGCTTCAAAGCGCGAATGTATTGTAATTGTCAGTGTTCGTCCACTCAGGAACTGGGTAAGATAGAAAGACGAGGGAGAAGGCCAGTGTGAGTAAGACCATAGATCAAAGCTTTGATCAATGACTGTAGGTCAGATGACTAGCTTTGATCTTTGACCTATGCAAGTAGCTCAGGGTCAAATTTTGAATTCAAGGGTGTTGCGGGATGTTGCAGTCTCTGACTGCATTGGTTCTAGTTTGTGTTGTAGACAAGAGGCTCTGCTGAATTTGAAAGTTGGGCAGCACCAACAATAATTTCTCTGTTTCCTGAAATCGTAGACTGTCAAACATCTACGGAAGTGTTGAATTACAGGCTAAACGCCCCGGATGAGGAACGTTCGGCGTTCACCTTCAAAGTCTCGCAGGACTTCAGGGCCTTTCCGAGTGACTCACAATCTCTGTCAGTCATCTCAAACATGTTCCACTGGAAGTTCATACCACACTGTTTGACCGCGTATGACAAATGGAGCTCCTCCAGGTTTGGCAGCAGGTGAAGCAGAATACTGAAGTCAAAGTGGTCCATCGACGGTCCGTCACACTCATCGTCACTTCCCAACGCTGAGCCAGATTCCTCTTCCTCCCCCTGGAGCTCCCTGATCGGTGGAAGGAGTTGGGAGATGTTCAACCTCTTGACGTAGTTTTTACAGAGAGGTACAAGCTCTAAAACAATACATGGCTCCGTTACGTCTGGAATAAAAAGCTCAATCACGTTCTCCAAGTGCCTCTCAAAGAACATTCGTTTCCAGCTGTGTCCGTAAAGAGAGACGACGCAAAGCTCCCACCGTCGCTTGCAGCATCGTTCCCAGTAGACGCCATCGTGGATCTTGTTGGCCGTCACGTGCAGAGGAAGGGAAGGAGACAGTCTCTCCTCCACAAAGTCTTTCTGGTTGGGCGGCAGATCTTCATATCCGGGATGCTCTGTAACATCAGTACATGGAATTCAAGTTAAGCCATAAATCAGGGGAAACAAGTGTGTGATAATGGTGCCAGGAGTCAAGGTATACCTTCAAAGTTTCTCACAATGCTGTGAAGACAGAACACGGACAAATTGGGAACGGTAACCAGGGACCAGTCTGGATCTTCAGCGATTGTTCTCCTCATCCTTCTGTGGCCTTCAGAGGGACTTAAGTCAGGAGACTGGAAGACAAGAAGAACCGACATTTACAATTTAACCCTAAAGAAACAGCAAAAGCTTAAATATTATTGATTATAGATAGATCAGGCCTTTTTTTCAGGCACGTGTACATGATGATGATTTATTCAATTACATTTGCATTTAATTACTGCTGACATTTGGAATAAAATTCTTAGAACCCCTGATGTAAATCATAAATATATTTATCAGCTGTTCACCATAACAAAAAACACTTTGACTATTTAATTTGTGTTAAATGTGAAAAATAAATTATGTCGTATAATGATTGGGTAAAATAAACTAAAAATAAACAGCTCGTTTGTCAGTGAACACACTATCATGACCAGTACGTACAGGTATTATGTTGATAGCAAGAAGTAGTAAAGTTGGCAAAGTGTAGGCAAGCATTAAATTAGTGATAAACTGATTTATCAGTGGTGTTTATATAGATTTAATTTCATCACTCAGACTCACATGTCTTTGAAGACTTTGATGTTTTACATTGGTTCCTTTTACATTGGTTCCAAGTTCAAATCGGATTCCAATCCAATTCCCTTTCATATCCGAGTTCTCGGGTTGACTGTCTCCAAATGAGATCTTGCTCTGTTCAAACTGAGCCAGCAGGTTGCCGTAGCAACAGCGTATGAGCGGAAGCGTCGCGCACGCACTTGCGTCGCGTAGTGTGACGTCACGGACAGTCAAACCCTATCGGTGTGTTTATTAGAAGCTGTTCAGACTGAGACGCAAATGTCCAAATGCGATTTGAAACTAGTATGTAATAGATAGAAGTACTTCTAACACCAAAAATAAACTAATTCTCGTAATTCTGTTTGTGTCTACGTGGGTTCTCCGGCTTCCCCCCAGCGATTAATGAAGATGAATGAATGAATGAATGAATGAATGAATGAATGAATGAATGAATGAATGAACGAATGAACGAAAGAATGAATGTATGAACCAATAATATAACTTAATGTTGAAGCGTTAACTTACGGAAGTAGTGCGCTGGTTTGACTTCATCCGTCTCCCTGGTAACGGGACGCACCGGAAAGTCGAGCATTTGTCCGTTGTGTCACGTCAAAACGTGACGTCATTAAATAACAAAATAACCGTCAAGGGTTAATTAATATTTTTAGATTCACATGGCAACAGATACGGGAAAACAAAATCTTTAGAAAAGTGTTGTTTTTTTTTTATTTTGAATGAACTTTTGCATAAATTACTACTCAAATTTAATCTGAACTGGTTTAATCCTGCTGGCAAACCAATAAATTCCGGAACAAATGGACTCAGGTAAAAATAAATCTCAAATTCTCAAGCAATCACATGATTTCATTACATTCAAACAGATTTGAATGAATAAATTACACCCATAATTACAAAAGGCTTTAAAGGCAATGTTATCAATTATTTAATCCGGGTATATAAGAGCTGCCTGGGGAAGCGGACTAACAATAGATTTAAAATAGATCACTGATATGCTGAGTGAGCTTTTATTCCTGCGTGCTGTCCGTGCTGGAAGTTCTGCAGCGTTCAGCCCAATCATGCTGTGAGGAACATTTGGATTCTGCAAAACCGGCAGATGGACCTCAGGAGCCACGCTGGAGCCAATCCATCTTTTCTGCCGACAAAATAGGTGCACGGCTAGATGTTTAGAAATGTGACAGGTGCAATAACTCAGGTGTTTATTGATTGTAAAGCATACTCGCTCATTTTCTAGTATCAGAAAAATGAGTGGAGGCAGCAGTGAGTGATTCCTGAGTGGGTGAGGGAGGAAGGTAGAGAGATGATGTTCCCAGCATCATAAGTTCTCTCTGGGAGTCTGATGGAGGGTTGGACTGAGGAATGACTGTAATCCCAAGGCGGTCCATCGATGCGCCCTGGTGTAACGCGTCCTGACAGACACACACTTCCCTCGTACTCCTGCTTTAATGGACTGGCGTGACAACAGCCGTCTACAGAGGAGGTGAAATCTCCGTGAGCTGATGCTCCAGAGCATTCTGGGTTTTTAAAAATATTGAACACGCCACTCACATCATGCAGGGAGGAGTGAATGGAAATGCATAGAAAGCCACTTTATTGCTTTAGAAAATAAAGACATTTTAATTACTTTACAAAACAGAAAAAAAGCCCCACAACCTCCTGATTCCAGCTGTCTATCTGATCCAAACCGAAAAAACGTCTTGAGTCTTGTCACAGCGAGCTCTAATCCTCGTCTTCGTCTTCGCTTTCGGAGTCGCTGCCGAGGCTGGAGTCCAGGCTGCTGTCTGTGTACACAGAGACCACCGAGCTGAAGCTGCTGCCTAGCGACACCATGCTGCCGTCGCTGTCGCTGCTGCTGATGCTGCTGCTGCTGCTGTCGTCGTCGTGGATCACCATCACCTGCGTCGCAGAGTCAGCTGCTGGAAAACGCAGGACAAAAAGAAGAAGCGGATGATTTTTAGTGAATACAACAACGTTCGTTGTTTAACAGTATTCAGATTTTTTAAAAAATCGGCAGGTAAGTTAAGTGGATGTCATTATGGTTTCTGTTTTTAGGCCAAAACCCTCTTGACCCCACTCCTCCTTTTTGTGTGCTCCCCTACAGGGCAGTGTGTCCCGGTTCTGTAAGGGATGGCGGGGGGGTCGTGGTCATCTCACCCTCCAAACAAAGACTAATAACGGGGGAGTAGAAGAAAACTACCATGCTTTGCAAAAAGAAGCGGAATAAATAAAAGATGGCTTCCAATTCGGAAAGAGAGTATGAATGTTCGCAAATTCTGTAATTTCCAGACTATTGAACGCACCAGAATAAAAGACACACCAACTCAATTTTAAAAGAAATAAAATTGTACATATAAAGGCTGCAGTCGTCGAGGTGTTGTAACACAGGATATTTACACAGAAAGATTTTTAATTTTTTTAATCAACACTTCTTTCCTGAACAGTGTCTGTAACATGGCAGTCTGTCTCGCTCTTGTGCTTCCTGCTAGGGCGCCCCCCCCGGAGGCCTGTTAGCCCGTATAAAACTAGAGATTAGCCACATCGTTTTTTAAACCAATGTGTGCGAAAAAAGTAGCAGCTTATAGCCCAGAAACTACGGCAAACTACAAAACAGTTAAAAACTCATAGGAATATCTGTATTAATGGTTTTACAAATGAATCAAAAACTGACCTGACTGTTGTGGAAATGCATGAGATAATTATCTAAACCATAAACGTAACTTATGTACCGATGGCGTGACGAGCGGCGTCCTACTTCCTAAATGAAGATTTCAACCCCCACCCTTCATACCTCTGTTGTGAGGAACAGATCAAAAACGGAGGGTTGCTGGAAAGGAGGGTTAGGGTGACAAAGAGGAACCGCTGTCGGACTTTCTCCCATTCGCCCTCTCTTTCACGCGTTTAACGGCGCTGCTGGTGACGCACCTCTCACCTTTCCTCTCGCTTATGAGCGTCTGCCGCCTCGCCTTCATGTCCAGGCTCAGGTTTTCCACCATGCCGTCGATGCAGTTGTCCAGGGCCAGGCAGCGCGTCTGCGACTTGATGGGCTGTCTGCACATCGGACACTCGTCTTTCTTTTTGCGCCACTGCTGGATGCAGTGACAGCAGAAGCTGTGAGCACAGTTCAGGATGACGGCCTGCGGACGACGTCGATGCAGTTTGACTGGATTATTTTATTGCCCCAGTGCGCCTGTGTGTCTTTGACGTCGCCGGTGTAACGTACCTCAATGAAGAGCTCGGAACAGATAATACACTGAAGCTCGTTCTCAAGGACTTCAGTCACCTGTGTCACTACTTCCTCTTTCTGGGCTCTCGCCTTTTCTTTCTCCTCCTGTAAAAAGAGGAGTAAAAATGAGACTTTGCTAACACCGGGTCAGACAACACAAAAAAACCACAGAGAGGACAAACCTTTGTTACTTCCAGCTCTTTGTTTTTGGCCAAGAGAATCTCTTCAAAGGTGTGCCGAGAAAGGGCGAGTTCATCGATCACTTTCTTTTGCTGAGGACACAGGAGGAAAATGAAACGTGCATGCGTTACAGTTTGACGCCACGTGAACAAACACTCCAGTTTTATGATGACTACCTCCTGCAAGGCTTCCTCCAACTGTTTTTTCAACAGCTCCTCTTGCTGCTGTGTTTTCTGAGCCTAAATACAGAGAAATACAGATGTTCATTTCTCATTTGAGAATGACTGAAGATTGAAACAGATCCTTTAAACCGTAAGGAAATTCATTCAATTTAGACTTTTTCCATTTCTTTTTTTTCTGTAAATTCTAAAAGACAAAACTAATCATCACATAATCATGGATCGATTGGATATTTAACATTTTCTATCATCATTAGCCACTCAATGTGCTGCAGTGTTATCAGATCTACCTAACAAACACTTTTATGGAACCAACACAAATACCAACGGTGTCATAATTTTGCATTCACTATATTATGGAATCACCTTTTATTCCTAATAACACGTAAAAAAAAAAGATTAACAGGCGACCGTGATGCGCCGCTGCTTTCGGCTCTCTCACCTCCAGCTGCCTCTTGGTTTCGCTGAAGGACTTCTCCAGCGTCTCCATTCGCTGCATCTTAGCCCTGAGCGCCTTCAGCTGCCCCTGCAGCTCCCTGACCTGCTCCTCTCTGAGCGGGTCGGTCCTCTGAGGCTCCCCCTCAAGGGAGGCCACCTGCCTCTGGGTGTTGAACACCTGCTCTCTCAGCATCAGGATGTTCTGGCTGTACCTGCAAACACAAATGCATGAGGGGGGAAACTGGGTGATCAAGTTTTATTCTTTCTGGAACACAAAAAATTTGAATATTTAGGTTTTAGATCGCAGGTGAGACAAAGAAGATTTAAAACCTGTGCATTTTAAAGTTAACCTTCACAGAATTGCTGCAGGCAGATTTTGGTTTTTTAGTTTGTTGAATTTCCGTCAAAAATGTGACGGCTAGAGCCCTCAATACCAGAAAATAAAGAAAACATCTTGTGATCGTGACAAACATGGAGGTACAAGTCTTACATCTGCAAGTTGTCCACGTCACCCTGACAGTGGGATCCATCTGAAGGCCGATCCGCCTCCTGGACCTGCTGGCTTGTTCCGGTTTCCTCTGGCTGGCTGTGAGCAGGCCTCTTCTGGGGTTTTGATGGAAACAGAGGGCAAGGCTTTGCGAGAGACTTGTCTACAGAGGAGCAGCGGTACAGCTTGGGCTTTGACGTGGATGGCTCAACTTCTTCCACGGTCATTTTCCTCTTGGGTGTCTTGGTAACATGAGCAGCTTTACCATCCACTCTTTGTCCTTCGGTCAGGTGCAACTTAATGTCTTTGAGGGGCTGCTGGACCAGGATGTAGTCAAACTCCACCTTGTTTCCAATGACAGGAACCCCAAATTTTATTGAATCTCCCAGCTTGAGCTGATGGGCTTCCTCTGCAGGAATACGCCTCCCATTCACCCACACACCATTAAGACTCTGTGAAGGACAAACATGACATTTGGGGTCTGGATTTATGGATTTATGATTTTTGTTTCTAACATTTAAAATGCATGTATGATCGCCATGCTGGGCATGGCCTTTTTGATATTCGATGCGTACACATTTTTGTAAATAATTGGAAACCGTACCTAATGTATATACTTGTATTTTATTTTACTCTTTTATAATTATTGCACTGTAAGGAGTTGCCCCAAATCTCATTATACAATGTATAGTGACAATAAGGGCTTTCTATTCTATTCTATTCTATTCTATTCTATGATGATAGAAAGTAAACATGACACAGAACAGAAACATTTACCTGTAGATTAGGCATATAAAATGAGAACTTTGCAAGTTTTCCTTTTGTATCAAAAATGTTAGATTCCATGTTTGAGCTAAGAGGCCTCAGTTGAGACTTTGCATCCTGCAATGTGGCATATGCACACAAAAACCCTGTGATGGTATTGATTAAACTATAAATTGTGTACACCTGATTACACATTCCGAAAATAACTGCGGGAACATGCAATTCAACCAGCACATGGAAGTCAGCTTAAAAGCTTCAAAGACAGTGACTACAAAATTAGCAGCAAACTATAGACAGAACTAAAAAGGTATGAATAAAACAGGAATAATTTGAATAAACAAACAATATCAACAAAAACTTCGCTACCTTCTTGTCTGTCACTGTCCATTGGCCGTTTTCCCTTTGTTTGAAGATGCAGTGCAGTCTGGAGATCATCAGGGGACAGCTAGGAGACAGCAGCTGGTAGGTTACATCCATCCTCCGTCCGATGGTGACCTGGACACGAAACATTCCTGTCACCACTTAGAAAAACTATAAATTCAGTTTAGTTTTGTTCATGATAACATGTGGATATTCCTCAAGAAAGGCAAAATGAAGAAACCTTAAACGAATATGTGAAATATTTCTCAATAAGGAAGAGCTAACAAGCTAACTCTACCTAGAAGTTAATGAGTTTTAGCTAGTTTAACACAAATATAGCTAGTTAGCATTAGCAAACTGCACCTCGGTGTTCTCGTATAAACGCAGCCAGTCCGAATTTCTTCCGACTCTCCTTAAACAAAGAACCTCCGAGTCGGAACATTCGTCCTCCTCCGCCGCAGACGACTCCGTCGTTGCAGTTTCCATCTTACGACGATACGTCGGCGGATAATCAAGACCTGAAACACAACAGTCGCTATGTTGTTGCTCCGTCCATTGCTAACGTACTGGCGGGCCGTCAAGTTCAAGGGTGACAGGGCAAACACGGAAAAGGATCTGTTTGTTTTCAAAATAAAAGTATCAGCTGTTAGAACTAATTACATCATTCATTCATTCATTCATTTTCATGTACCGCCGCTGTATCCGCCGTAGCGGGTCACGGGGAGCTGGAGCCTATCCCAGCTGACATATGGCGTGAGGCGGGGGACACTCCGTGTACGGACCCACATACAAAGACATACAAACACGCAGAGGAGGTGGGAAGAAGAACCCGGAGAGAATCCACACATACATTATTATTATTATTATTATTATTATTATTATTATTATTATTATTATTATTATTATTATTATTATCATTATTATTATTACATTTAGATATATAATTAAGAAAAAGATATGTACAGTAATAATATCAGACCAATAGATTGATGCTTCATTGATCTTAAAGAAAATTCATGATATATATTATACTTTGTTAAAAGTTTTAATCAGAAATGTTTCAATCAATCGCTCTCAGTACAGCACATAAAAGTTAATAAATAAAAATTGATTGCATAATTAAATCCCAATTCCACTTGACTATCTATTTCCGCAGAGGTGTTGAATGGCATTGACACGTTTACAAGCAGACATCCCGTACCCGCCCACTCGTGCGACCCGTCGTATATAAACGCGCGCACCCCATGCTCAGGGCGGGACTTCCTGTCTATTCCGGAAGTTAGGGTGCGGAATCGGGACAGAAAGGGCTTGGTCGTTGTGTCAGTGGTGTGTCTGTCCTCCTCTAGATAGCGGATAACCGGTTTGACGACACCGCCGCTGCCGCTGCCGGAGCCCCGTAGATGAATCTCCTCCTCGGCTATGCTGCCTTGAAAGTACCGGAGTATCCACCCTGCCAAAATGTCCGATGTCAACAAGACTGTGCAGAAATGGCACGCTAGTTTTAAGAAGGGCACAGACTTTGACTCGTGGGGGCAATTAGTGGAGGCTATAGATGAGTACCAAATGTAAGTTCAACGCGCTCCCGGTGCAGCGGGCTGATCCGGAGCGCTGCCCGGGTTGGCATGCTTCTTATTCCATCTGCTGTATATATATATATATATTTTAAATCCATTTATCCTGAATTATGCAGCGTGTGATTGAGACATCTGGTGAAGTTGTAGCCTCCCAGCTGTCAGCCAGCAGTAAACAAACCCGGTCCATCCGTGACGTGATGTGGCAGTTTGTTGCAGAGGCAGCAGGTTGCATCCGATTCAACCACCGTCGGGAGTTGACGGAGAGTCTGTCGGTGGAGATTTCATCCCCGTGGAGTGTGTTTCGTGATTGTGTCATACAGGACAGAAATGGGGCCAGAATTCCTCGGAGTATTGAGAAATAGTCAGCCACACCCTCTCATTGTTGAGGATGGGCTTTCCAGTGAGGGGTGTCTCCTGATTCAAACAGCAGCCCTGCATTTTTATGCCATTTGAAACCTGCTTTGTCATCTAGTTTATGTTTTTATTTGAAACTGCAGCAATAATACAAAATCTAGATCCTGATGCAGGGGTGCTGCTGGAGACATTTATTCATGGGCTTTGCTCCAGGGTCCCCGACCCCCACGGTTCAAATCAGACACAGCTGTGTGTGTGTGTTGGCGGTGCACTCGATAAACTGGATTAAAAAGTCATTTTTCTGGATTAAAAAGTCATTTTTAAGTCGACCCTGCGCTGCCCGGTGACTGAACATTCGAACTACTCTGATTCATTTATCTTCCATCAGTGTATGAATGTAAAAATGTCTCTTTTCAAGCTGTTTCTAATTTATTGGCATAGATGTTTCCACAAGAGGGCAGTAAAGAGTTATATGTTTCAATAAGAATGAAAATAAACGCAAAGGCTAATATTAGTTTGGTTTCAGCCTAAACATTATCAGACAGGAGCAGTTCACTGCTGACAACTAACCTGAGCTAGTGTCAGGTAAACAATAGCTGATAATAATTAGCGCTATCCGGGGCCAGCATTATCAATAGTAAATGTTATCTTTGAAAGCCGCAGCAGCAATAAAGTAATACTTGATACTAATATTTACGAAATAAGTAAACAGGGTTTGTTCATCGTATCAGTTGAAATAAATGTGTTCTTAATAATCATTATCTTCACCTTTTTGTATTTACTAGCTTGAGGTTCAGCAGCGCCCCATCCCAGAGCTCTGTTTTCCTGGCCACTAGGGGGCGCACACACCCACACAGACAGTTTATACCTCTTTCATTTGAAGTTTTTGCTGCAAATATTTCATGCATTTCTGTTCTATCATTCAGTTTAGCGAGACAACTGCAGAAAGAAGTCCAGGCTACAAATTCACCCGACTTCACTGAGGAGCAGAAGGTAACAATCCTATTTCTCTTAAACTGTAATCCAAAGAGATTTCCTTAAAGGAAAGTGTGATTTATTTATTTACTTGTTTGTTTAGAAAACTTTAGGAAAGATTGCAACATGCCTGGAAATGAGAAGCGCCAGTTTGCAGGTATGTGTCCGTATTTTTAATTTAGATATATATAGCCCACTGCAATTCACAATATAGATTATCCTCTAAACATGAATCACAAAATTCTAATTTCACATTACACATGTTTCCAAGATATTTCCAATATATTCCTATATTGTTATTATTAATAGTATTGGACTTGAACATTTTACTCAGGTCTTTTAAACAGATGCATTAAATGTGTCTTTTTTCTTTAGTGCACACAGTCAAAGGAGGAGTTCAAGTTAGAAGAGCTGAAGAAACTGGAAACCAGTGAGTGCTCTGAATTTAAATGGATTAAATTTACTTCTCATAGGTTTTTCTATCTACTCAAAACTCAAATTAATCTTTTTTTTTTCCCCCAACAGTTATTCAAAATGTGCTCACCTACAACAAAGAATTTCCATTTGATGTCCAGCCAGTGCCCTTAAGGTAAAAATGCATTATTCAATATCTTTTAGTAACTCTCCTATGGCTTAAAATGAATTTCTGAACAAGAAACGATTAAACGTTTTCTCTCTGTCAGGAAAATCCTGGCTCCGGGCGAGGAGGAGAACCTGGAGGTGGAGGAAGAGGAGGATGCCGCAGCAGGAGCAGGTTCTGCAGAAGCTTTTCCCACCCGCGCCCCCGGTACTGCACACCCACGGATTCCAGACGTTTACATCAAACAGTTACTATGAAGTAGATACAAACACTCTTTATTTATGATAATGTTGATGTCTGCTGGACGTGTAAACGGGGAGCTATTTGCTAGCATGATCATATTCATCTAAAAGCTATAGCAGAAGCTAACAGTGTAGCGGTTTTGAAGTTAGCTCCAAATATCTTTTCTTACTTTCACTATTACGATATTTAAAATAAATCCCATGAGCGTGCGGAAAAAAGGTCAACGATAACGTTTATAACCTTTGTCCTCCACAGGCACTCTGTTGCCACGGTTACCGTCGGAGCCTGGGATGTCTCTGCTCACGATAAAGATTGAGAAAATTGGCTTGAAGGACGCCGGGCAGTGCATCGACCCCTACATGACCGTTAGCGTCAAAGGTAACCCCCCCCCCCCCGTCCCGGAGTGCTCGTGTAAAATCTACCTTCACCGACACTTCCTGTCTGCCTACAGACGTGAACGGCGTGGACTTGAACCCGGTTCAGGACACTCCTGTCGCCTCCAGGAAGGAAGACACCTTCATTCACTTCAGCGTGGACGTGGAGATCCAGAGACATGTGGAGAAATTACCGAAAGGTAACCGACAGTTAATCCGAGTTAATCCATAAACTAACAACGGATTCCTGCATTTAAAGGTGAAACCGTGCTGTCCTCTCTTCCAGGAGCAGCTATCTTCTTTGAATTCAAGCACTACAAACCCAAAAAGAGGTTCACCAGCACCAAATGTTTCGCCTTCATGGAAATGGACGAGATCAAACCCGGCCCCATCGTGATCGAGCTGTGAGTCGACCGGTCTGTGTCCAAACGGCGTTCTTTTTCGAGTCGTGACGTTTGTGCTTCATCTCTCTGGTCTCCAGGTACAAGAAGCCCACCGACTTCAAGAGGAAGAAGCTGCAGCTTCTAACCAAGAAGCAGCTCTATCTGCACCTCCATCAGACGCTGCACAAGGACGGTTAAGTCTGAGCACACGGTGAACGCTGAGGCACATCCTCGTCATCACATCCAGCAATATTAAAGGTTTCTGTCCTGGTTTATCAAGAAGAAAAAGACAACTGAGCCAAACGTGAGTCGCATCAGCGCAGAGCGCCGTCGTTAGAGGTCGGAGGTCACGTTTAAAGGAAGCACTTATACGTTCAAGTGATTTAAAAACGCACCACTGTGGTGATTTGGAGGAAGTTTGCTCGTGCGGTTTGTGTCTTGTGGAGATAACAACCTGTATTTAACTCCTCCTGAATTTATAAGGATTATTTAAATTTTGATCACATTAAAAAAGAAGACAAATTTTAAACTGCTCTGACATTTTTTTCTGAAATTGGACTAAAAGAAAAACAATGACTGGTGCGTTTTTAAATCCCTTGAATGCTTTTTTTTTTTTTTTTTGCTTTGCCTTATTTTATCATGCGGTAAAAGTCTTCCTCGGCTGGCTGACGGACTATAGACAGGACGGGAGTCATTTCAGGTGCTTCAACCGAGTCCTGACGGAACCTGACTCGCCGTAATGTTTGGATGGATGGACTTTGGATCGGAGTCCTGTTTATAAAGCCGTCCTCTGACTAAATAACAGGAACTGATATCAAGACGCCGAGGATTTACGTTCATCGTGAACTTTAAAGTGTTTTATGAGTTACCAAAAAAATCATACTAAAGAATTACAAATGGGTTGATTAGAGGTGCAAGGAGAAATAGCGATTTAAAAAGATTAAAGTCATTGAACAGTGATTTGAATTGAAAATTCATTCATGTAAAATTACCACGATTTATTTCAAAAGGTTAAATCTGACTAGCAACAAGATTTAACAAAAATTTTCTTTACATTTAACTTTCATACATGACTCAAGAAAATGTGCCTCTCTGCAGCGGCTAAATTCTTTATTGTTAAATATGATGCTAAATTAGCAGTAGCATTCTAGGTATGAGCCACACCCACAGCGTGGAGCACAACGATTGGCCGGCTGCTTGGACAGCTTGAACTTTTTTGGAAGCACATTGCTTAAAAACCTTAAAGACTAGATATTTTATAAGAAAGTGAAAACTGTAAATTGATTACAGCGTCTAGGGATTAAAACAATGCACCTGAGTGTAAAAGTGATAATTTGTTTCTGTATTTTTACGGCAGTAACTTTAATTTTACATCTATAAAATAAAAGAAAACCTAACTACTATTATGTTTGAATAAAAGTCCTTGGTGTTTATTTAAAGGCATAATTCCTTTCTGTCGTGATGAGTAATTTTTAAATGATTCAAGTTTATCTTGTAATCATTTTCATTGGCAGACTATTTCGCAGGTTTGATTCCTTTAGCAAACAAATATCTATTTTAGTCCATGACGTTTTAACCCATCAGCAAAGGGAAGTTTTCTTCATCCTGCTCATCCTCAGTGGGAGCGTTTAATTTATGCTCAAGGATGTTTAATGAGTGTTTCTAATCCAGTATTCATTTGCAAATGAAATTTTTATAAGGTATATATCATATGTAACCAGTACTGACATGGGACGAAGTAAACAAGATGCATATTTATCGCCAGGAAGTTTTACTTTTTCAGAATCAACTAAATGACTTTTGTTTTGAAATTTCACATCGCCCTGTTATAAAGGGTTATTCCCCCCCACACACACACACGCATGCTGACGTTCAGATATCCGTCACTTAAACATCATTTTAATACTTGATTTTAGATTTTATTTTTGTAATTTCATAGTATTCGGGTTATGCACATGAACTGTAAGATCAGATTAACTATGATGTGAGACCGGAGCGTTTAGTCAGGGGAGAACTGTCAAACATTTACTTCTCATTTCTAATAAACTACAAACTGAGCACTTTGATCATGTAATCATGTTTTATTTCAGTATTTCTACATCCTTACCTGTTCATGTCATTTTTGTTTCTGTGCCTTTTCTTCAGGCTTGTTCCCTGAAACGGATTTAAAAGTAATTTTCTCTGGTTTATAAAATCCACATAGAAATTTGCATGAAAAGTTTTCTTGGAATTTCCCGTTTTAACTCAAATCACATTTGGAGTGAATCCAAATTCTTAAAATTGTAGATTTAAAAAGTGTAGAATGAATTATTGTGGAAATCATCTTATTTCCCCTGCAGTGTTATTTCAAAGGCTTTCTGGTATTTATTATAGGAACTGCAGGATTAGTAATCTAACACTGTATTGACGAATAAATCATATTTAATCATTTTTGAGACACTGATGAGTGAATCCTGACTTTTTAAAAAATGACCCCAAAAATGTTGGCTAGGCGGATCATTTACTGATCTAACGAGGCAAAAAAATGATTCATGTGGTGGAAAATCCATCTCCGCTTTTACATTCTTTATTATTAAAAGTTCTACCAACATAGTAAAATAAGTTATACATCCGGCCATCAGAGTACACGTTTGCTTTACAGTCAATTCTGAAGCAACAAACTTTGGGAAAATTATGGTATTCCTGAAATGTTAGACATGAACCCGCCCTTCTATTTTTAAAAAATAATTTCCACAGGAAATGACATTAAAATCATTGCTATTTTTTTCTCAAACAATCCTCTGGCTTATAATGAATAATTATTGCACAAGGAAGTGGTAAACCTCATTCGTTCTGACACAATCACTGATGATGCTTCCATTTTAGGACGTGATTTCTTTTTATAAACACAGTTTGCATTTTTTTTGTTTTAGAACTGAAATATGAAAATTCTCTCCACCTATGCTTGGACTGGCTCAGGGGTTAACGTGATGGTTGGGGGTAAGTTCAAGTCCTCTCTACCACAGCTGGTGGTGGGTTTTTTTTAAGGCTTGGCCATGGTTGGCCTCACTGAGTCCTGAGGGGCCCCCTGCTTCCCGTGCGGGCCCCTCCCGGGGCCGGCGGGTTCTCCCGTCAAGTTCTGAAGGGCGTTAGGCGGAGCCTGGCCGTAAGCGTCGTGTGCGGGGTGTGGAGGGACGCCTGGAGGCAGGTTGAGGGGCAGGCCGGAGTGGTCGCGTGGTCCGGGGTAGCGCATGTCTGGAGGGAGGGGCGGGCGGGGCCCCAGGGGTCCACGGACACCTGAGCGGCGAGAGGAAACGGAACCTTCATGCCTGAGAAACAACAACGGGACAACTGAGGGGGGAAAAAGGGCGGAGCTTACCGAGCGGCGGCATCGGGCCGTAGGGATGAGGTGGGAGGGGACGGAACTGTGGCGGCGGGGGACCCCGAGGATCGTGTCCGGGGCCTGGCCTGGGGAGGAATGCGTGTCCGTTGGCGGGTCGAGGGCCGAATTCTCCCATTGGAGCAGGCGGGGGCAGGACCGGGTGTCCGTTGGCTGGGAACGGAGCCGGACCGTGAGGACCGGGCGGGAGGTTGTACATGCTGGGTCGCGGCGGTCTGAAGGATCCGTGGGGCGGCAGGCGGCCAGGAGTCGGGAGCTGGTCATGGGGGCCCACCCCCGGTGGGGGTCCTGGCACCATGGGGCCTGGAGAGTCCCTGATTGGAGATGCCAGGAAGGAGGCGGGGCCCTAAAGGGGAAGGACGACGATAGAAAATGAGATCCGTGTGCTGCTTTTTCAAACGCGGGTTTTAGAGCGTCAGCTTGTGATTCGGTCATGCAGTGAAGACACACAAACCACACAGTGGCCCCCCCCAACAACAACATCACAAGATCACATGACCCACGACAACATATCAGGATTATTTCTATTAATACAAAAATCAAACCACCTTTACAAAAAAACTCCAACTCCGACACACAAACTTTATTTCAGCCTCGGTGCAGTGAGAGTAGATCAAACCACACATTCAGCCCAAACAGGTGCAGTCAGCCCCGCCCCCCCGAAACCAAAATGCCTGGATTTGCTCCAGCGTTTGCAGCAGGTGTTTGCATACACCCTCCCCCAGGAGACAGCCTCCGTACTCACTGGCTCTGGACTCTCTGAGGAGACCTCAGCCCCCGACTCTGCTTTAACCTGTGGATCTACTTCCTGTGTCTGTTTGAGCAAGGATACACGTAACTGGACACGAAGGTCTCACAGAGAAACGGGTGGAATCAGAAGGAAAACACTTACCGATACGTCCATGTTGGTGGGGGAGGAGCTACGGGGGCCCGTCATGTCTGGAAGAGGATGGAAGAAGCGCAGCGTTAGGAGACAAGAAAAAGAAGGAAAAGTGACGTCATCAAAACACGCCGTGCAGCAGCAAGACGTACCCATTCCAGAGATGTGTTTGTTTTCATGGTAACGACCGTGAGGTTCAGATGGAGGTCGTGGACCTGAGCACAAAACAAGAACCATGAAGAACCAAAGCCCTCGAGACCCGAGAGAATGTTCAGCGAGAGAACGGAGAAGAAACGAGAACAGAGGAGACGCCGCTCGTCTCGACTCCACAGAGGACGATCTGAGAGGAACCAGCTACACCCGATGAGTTAAAAGCCCCTGAAGATAGTCGCCAACTGAATTACATTTAACTGTCAATAAACGATTCAAAATAATTGAAATTTATCATCCAAACATTGTGGATTGTTAATTAAAAGCTGGTTCATCAGGAAATCGCTGCTCAGAGTGAGAAGCTGCTTTAAAAACGGAATTTAAAAAGGGCTTTTAAATCAACAGGAAGGTCAGGATATGAAAAGAGTTCAAAGGTCAAAGGATGAAACACCCAGAAATAAAAGGAGGAACTCAGGAAGGTGAAAAAAGCTGGAAAATAAAGGAAAGTCAGGTGGAAAAGAGGAAAAAAGTGAACACAAGGTGGCGCTAGAGGGATGTCGTCCAGCAGTGGTGAAGCGATCCGCTGGGACTCACCATACGGGTCGATTCTTCGCCCCACCGGGGCCGACGGGGGGCGCCTGGGACCCTCGATCATTAGAGGGGGGGACGGCGCGCCCCCGCTCACAGGAGAGGGCCCGTAAGAATCACCTGTCATGATCAGACCATCATTTATACGAGGAAGAAAGCAAAGAAACAAATCGGAGGTAGCACAGCTCCTCCTCCTCCTCCCATCAGCCCTTGGGGCAGCGAGGGGCAGGTGGGGGCGCTCACCTTGGCGAGGTCCTGCAGGATGTCCAGAGTTGGGGATGAAGAGAGGAGCGCGACGCTCGTTGAGCTGGGAGGTCAGAACCGCCAGCCTGTGGACGGGGAACCGACACGTTACACTTCCTGTCTTAAACAAACTACTTCCTGTTTCAGCACAAAGATGAATTCTATTCGTCAGAGGATCTGAAAGCGGTGACTGTCTGGTCGTCACACTTACTTTTCTCTGAATTTGGATGATTCCAGCTTCTCCTGACTCAGAGCTCGCTCCGCATTCCGAGCGTTGACCTGCAGACAGGGAGACAATCTTTAATCTTTATCTCGTTCATCCTCAACAGACTCGACTGTTCAGCTCCTGCAGGAACGTGTGAGTGAATTAAATCTGACGTACCCAGTTCGAGTGAGTTTTATTCTCCTGTTCCTTAATCTGCAAAAGGAGAATTCAGATTTTAAATGATTTTTTCCACCATATTTGCTCATTTTAAAATAGAATCAAGCCCGATTTGAGTCCTACCTGCTCTTTATAGACCTCCTCTGTTTTCTTCATCTGCTCCTCCATCTCATTAATGCGCTGTCGTAAGACCTTCACCTGCTCCTCGGCCTCCATGGCTTTTCCTCCCACCTCCGACAGCATGTTCTCTTTGCTGCGCCGCTCCAGCTCCTCTTTGGTTAATCTCCTGCGGAGCCACGGAAACACGTTTCATCAGGGTCGTAAATTTAACGCGCTGAAAAGCGCGACTGGATTCCGCTAAAAGGGCGCTGACGTTCACTCACTGCTGCAAGGCGTTCTCCTTCTGCTGATACATTTCTACCATAATCTCATTTTTCTGCTGGAGGACTTTCAACTGGTTTTCGACATGGCTTTTCTCGTTCTTGATTGTCGCAATGGCGTGCTCCAGCTCCTGGTGTTGCTCTGTTGCGGAACACAAATGTGCATTTAGAGATGGGGGGGCAGGAAAGAAGGACAGGCTTCTAAAAATGTGACCTGCGTACCTTCCAGTGACTTCCGAACCTTTTCTTCGTTCAACAGTTTGGACATGAAGCGATCACGTTCTTCTTCGATGACTGAGAGCGTCGTTTGGACCTGAGACATTTTAAACAGAAGCAGGTTAACGTTTCTGTGATCAGTGTTTCTCACCGGAAGCGAAATTTCCTTGTCGTTCTGACATCTTACCCGAGAAACATCCATCATCTGTTTGATCCGGTGTTTAATGGCTGTCCTCTTGTCTGAAAGAGACACCGCAGGTCTGTTATCCATCTGACACGATAATAAATTCATCTATTACTGCTAGTTTATCTACGTAGAAGAGAGCTGGGCGAACCACGTGCGACTTCACCGTTGGCTAAAGCTTTGGCGTCGCCTCTTTGTGAATCGCAGGCATCAAGATCTGCTAGAAGTTCAGACAGAACCTACAAGGAGACGTTTGTTCAGGATGTGCTTTACATTTTCACACAAGGGTTGATTTGTAGAAAGCGATTAATGAGAAATGTGGTGACGTTTACCTCCACGTTGTGATCTTTGAGCACCACAGAATCCTCCAGCTCTTTCTGGGACTTCTGATAGACTTTAATCTGCTCGTTCAGCTCCTTGTGTTTCTCCTCCCAGTCCTTAATCGTCCCCTTAAGCTGCAAGAAAATAAAAAACAGTAAAAATCTGAATTAAACTAAAATAATTTAAAGATGTCTAAGATTAAAATTAGAACTCTCTTAACTCAGTTAACTGCAGGCTGTCTTACCGTTTTACTCTCATCTTTTAGCGCGGTTAAATCTTTCTCCAGACATTTGTGCTGAACGTTTCTGGCGTCTTCCCGTATCTTGGCCTCATCCAGGAGGACGGTAGTCTGCAGCGAACACACACACACACACACACACACACACACACACACACACACACACAGTTGAAAAGTTAAAACCACAAGCTGCAAACGATCTTGCGATGTGCAGGAGATTACACAAAGACTCGCACCTTAGCGAAAGCTTCCTGGATCTTCTTCCTGCTCAGCTGCAGCTTTTCGTTTGACTTCTCCAGTTTGTTGATCTGTCAAAGGAACCGTGAGGCATCATGAATTAAAGGAGGGCGTTAAAGCTGCTGTACATCAGGAGAGGAGAAAGTATTTCATGGTTACCCTGGTTTCATTCTGCAAAGAATTTTTCCTCTGTTCTTCGAGTTCTTTGACATATTTATTCTTGTCTTCTATCAACTCATCGTTCAGTTTTTGTGCTTCTGAAACCTTGCTCTGGGAAAAAGAAAGAAGAGAAACTTCGTTCTTAATGAGAAATCATTTCATTAACTCACAATAATATTTAGGAAAAACAGGCACACTTTCCCCATTGCTAAAGTGAAGACAGACAAAAAAAGAATCCCTTGTTCTTGAGATCTCACCTCCAGGTCTTGGATTATTTTCCTTGAACTAGTTACTTTTTCTTTTGACTGCTTTTGATTTTCTTTCAGTTGTTCAGTCTGAAAAAAAAGAACAAAAAGAATTTAGGAAAGTTCCAGAAATAAAATCTACACTTCCTCAAAAGCATATCATGAATGTTTCCTCAGATTTTACTGCAAGCTCACCTGTTTCTCAAGTTTAGCCATTCTTTCAAGGGCATCATTCTTCTCTTTTTTAAGAGTCTGCATCTGCTCTGTCAATCTTTTTTCATCCACTGTATAAAAGTAAAAAAATAAAATAAAAGGAATAAACAGTGTGACATTGCATTTTGAGATCATTTTAATGTAGTAGTCATCAAAACCTACCGAGGTATTCTCTCTTCTTCACCTAAAAAGATTTAGAAGCAAGAAGGATCAGTCTGATGTTCATTTGACTCATTTAGAAATACTAATCACATAATTTTTCTTCGTCGTTTGGCAAAATCTACACGAAAAATAATCAGCAGAGCGACAAAACTTACTGCCAACACGGTTCTCCAGAAGAACAGGGCGAACGACACCACTCCAACCAAAGCGGTGACGACAACAGCCTCCCAGGGACAACCGTACAAAGTTTCACCAGGCTTCCACTCTTCAGGGAGAAGAGAAATCATCTGGAGGCATAAACAATTACACATAATCAGAATCAAGTGGGAGTGGAAATAACAAGTTCAGCATGTCTGAAAATATGTGATAAATTAGGGAGACATAATCAAGTTATGAAAAGGATAAAATTAGAGCTGGAGAAGAAGTCGATATTTGTCAAAGTACAGCAACACATTCCAGACCAAAATTTAACTGTTTCATCTCACAAACAACAAAACAAATGAATTACACGTTCTCACTCTTCATTTCTGACAAAAAAAAAAAGTAATAATGTATATTGAAGCGTTACATTACTAATCAAATCAACCAAAATCGACCAAGATTTTCCTACATCATCACGGCTTTACCAAGAACTGCAGATTACACTCAGACAAAGAAACCTTTGAACCGAGCGTGAGGCAGATCAGGCAGGAAACAAATCACCAAAGCCTCTGATGAAATCCAGGGATTACAATTAAAACACACTCCATCTTATTCAGTCAGCTGCAATAAAAAATGAACCTTTAATCCACGTTGCGTTTGTCTGTATTCAAACTGTAAGATACATTACTGACGAACTAACAAAATAAACAAGTGACGTGGACTTTAAATGTCGTGTGTCTAAATTAAAGAAGCATTTTGTAGTTTGATGAGTGTCTCTGGATGATTAGCCAACGATGAAGCGGACGTGCTTTAGCCATATGCTCATTAACACGTCAGCAGACAATGATAGCTCGATCAATAGTGAATTTTTTCACTTACATGTTGTAGCTGATTGAGAAAAAACACGTAAACGTGACCGGGTTCCATTGTAGGTGTCGTTATTGTATCACCATCCATGACGGACAAAAAAAAAAAAAAAAAAAAAAGATGAGAAATATCCCGACTGTGCTAGTTTGACAGCTACCGGATCAGCTAGCTAAACCGCTAATAACAGCTAGCACCTACACAAACTCCACTTATGTTTAGCGCTAACCGTTAGCATTAAACCATAACGTGACGGTGATTGAATATAAATTATATATACAAATAAATCTGTCGTTTCAAACCCAGGTAACGTTAAACAGTCGGGACAGACGACAACAGCGACACAAGTTAGCTAACGGAAACGGTCGTTGTCTCCCATTCACAGTCAAAACAGGACAACAGCTTCAGTGTAAAACGCGTTTTAAGGTCTAAATAAACTCGACAGCTCTGAATTCTTCTGACGGCTGTATTTTCAGAACATCTATCAGCGTTTCAGGTCCAACACAAGGCCCGCCGGTCGCGGTAGCGTCCAGCTCGGCACCGGCTGTGTTGAACTTCAGCCTGAGCGCCGCTACAGTCAACAGGAGGGGGAGGGTCGTGGGACGTTCATGAACAATCGGAAATTTGTAAGCTGTCAAGTGTATGAGAGCAGGAGTAAGCCAACCACTTTGAGAGCAATTAATTAAACAGCAATGTGTAACTTTAAAAATTAATTTTGAGTGAATGATATTAATTTTAAATCATTACCTTACTTTACAAATACTCGAGTACCTTATCTTTTCATACTTTGTTCAAAAACGTGGAAAAAAATTCCTTACGTTGCCAGTATTTTTGCAGATATGCCGACAGTTTGTGTGAACTGCAGCATCGATTTGCATTATTAGCTTACAGACATTAGCTGTGCATTTAAATGTGTGTATATAGCAGCTTAAAATTGTTCTACTTACCACAATGGTCCACTCTATAGTCTTATTCTTCATTAATGAAAGGATGCAGCTCATGTAAACAATTCCAGTTGAGAACAATGCTGCTTCTTCTTCATGAATTTCAGACACCGGTTCCACGGACTCCAGAGAGTCTGACAGGATAAAAGTTATTCAGTTAATGTAAATCATGAACAGGTGAAGTCAGAACGTTGCTGTCACAAATCTGCTCTCGTTAATTTTTCTATAAAACAACTTCCACAGTAAAAGCCAGTTGAGTAATTTTTGTCTTAAATTTAGAGACTTATTTTCTAAAACAGAATTATTGAATACAATAAACAAGTTTCTATTAGCTGTTTATATTACTGACCTGAGGGGGAGTGCTCCACCTCGACGGGAAGGCCCGTGTCTGGTGGATTCTGCAGGGTGGTTTGAGGAATTTGAAGCATCTCTTCCGATTCACTGAAGCCCGGCTGATTGTCTTGATTACTATTGTTGTGTCCGCCATCCTGCTCGACGCTGACGTGAGGTGAAGTGCGGGCTTCGTCTAAAACCACCAGCTCTTCTACAGTCTGTGCTGGACTTTCCACGTGTCCTGTTGCTGTCTTGTTGTCGTCACTCTCAACAATGTCTTCAAGACCATGGGGTGCCTCATCTTTCACATTTAATTCTTTTTCATCTGACATACAAATATGGAGAATAAACAAAATTAAAGAAACATATGGTCAGTCAAGGAGATAATTTCCAACATTTTTGAAGTGAGACAAAATTGAAATCATGTGGCCAAAGTATATTATAAAGTGCTTGTTATTTTATCAAAAATGTTGAAGTAATACAAAAAAATCTGTAGGCTGTACACTACACAAAATCTTAATTTCTAACATTTATGTATTTGTGACAATAGTTGCATTGTCACAAATACATCGGATTTATTAAGAAGCACTTGAACACATCGCGGCTGAGTAAGCAAAGGGTCAACTAAAGCGCAGGAAGGTTCCTGTAAGATCAAATGACTGCAGCTACAGACTGGATTTCAATCTGAGACTTATGCAAGTTAAAATGAAAACAACTAAAACTGGAAAAGCAAGATATATCTAATCCGTGGCACATTTTTTTCTTGCTGTGAGAAACTGCATAAACATTCCCTAAAGGAATAAGATTCCATTACTGCACATTTCTGGTAATACTGTACATAAAAAGATGACTGATAATTTCACAAACCAGGGCAAATATAAATTTCTGCTTTTCTGGTTCTAACATTACAGCAAAATTTCAATAATCTCAGGAAATTGAAGCTGATCGCATCATTTTTGATGAGCATCAAGAAAAACAAATGAGTCCAGTAAAAACACATTTAAATATTCTACCTTACACTTCTGCACTACTTCACTAAAGGTTGTGGTTTATTCTTGGCATGCTATTTATAATTTAACTTGAATAATTATTATTCACAAATCTGATTTCCTTTCATCTGGTATGTTTTTTTGTTTCCATCCTTATTTTTGATAATTTTTCTTGGTGCGTACAATTTTATTCTTTATTTTAAAACACCCTGAGGTGAATTTCTTGCAAATACTTGCAAAGAAAAGAGCTGCATCTGCAGATCATGTGCCGATGCAGGTCACTATGTTTGAGTGAGGTGAGTAAACCCTGCAACTCTTATCAATGCTTCAGCATAACATAAAAACCTAAACCTACCTTGCTGAATATAGGACTCTTTTTCCACTGCCAGAGGTGTGGTGTCACTAGCCGTTGAATACTTCTGTCGCAGACTGAACGCCAGCTCCTGGAAGTCGTCCAGGATTTCCGTCTCCTCGTCTAAGGCACTTGTGTCCACGTCTTGGTCGTAGCTGCGTTTTTTGCCTTGGCTGTTGAGCATCTTCTCGACCTCATCCAAGATAGCGTTCTCGGAAGTCTCCAGGATACCTTCGAGTGCGGTCTCGATTTCATGTGTGGCACCTGTTTGCAAGCGACGCGTGGCCTCCAGTTCTGCATCCAAGTCCGAGAACATGGCTTCCAGTTTAAAGAGGTTCTTGAGACCCAGGAGCTTCTGGATCCGCTCCATGTTCTCCTCTGTGAAGTGGTCTCGAAGCAAAGTCAGCCTCAACACGCTGTCGCTGTACTCAGGCTCCGGCGTCGCCCCCGTCGTTTCGGGTAAAGGTTCGACGGGTTCTGCTTTGTCAGACTCTGGGAACAAAAGTGCATTTTCATCGGCAAGTAATTCCTGATGCTCCTCCTCTCGCTCCGTCTCCTTGTCTTCCTCATCCTGTGATTCCACCGGAAGAACTTCTTCTACAATCTCTGGTTCCTCAGTGGAAACATTCAACATTAAACCATCATGCATCCGATTTGTTGGGCTGTCCTCTACGCTTTCCTCATTCTTGTCTGCATCTGAATCCTCTGACCTCGTCTCCTCCGGGGACCGGTCCTGATGGCTTTCAGGTTCCGGACTCAATAATTCTTGATCCGTCCCGGCGTTGTTGTCTCGCAGGTCATCAGCTGAATCCTCCCTCTGCTCCTGATCGGCGGCGTTCTGAGCGTCGCTCCCTAAATCTCTGAACATGTCTGCCTCTTTGGGCTCAGTAGGTGTTTCTGCAGCGTCATCAGAAACAGCAGCGGGATCATCCTGAGGCGCCGGATCCGCCGGTGATGGGCTGGTTTCTGTTGGTTTGAACGGTTCCTCCCAACCTTCCTCAGGTCTGACCACTTCTCCATCAGTCTCATCATCATCATCATCATCAAAAGAGAGTTTCTCAGAGTCACTGCTTGGGTCTGTACGTTCCGTTGGTTCAGATCTGGACGAAGGATCCTGGAAATGTAGCTCTGCGCTCTTCTCCTCTGGAGATGTTGGATTTTCGACGTTATTCTTAGTTTCCTCAAAGCTCTGAGGGTTTTTTGAAGCGGCGTCTTCTTCCTCTTCGTCGTCATCATCTTCTCCTTCCTCCGAACTCAAATCCCGCTCCGTCACCTCTCCACCCGTGACAACCGAAAAAACGGCATCTCCAAGCGAGCTCCACACGTTCTTGTCCTCTCCAATCTCCAGTTTATCTTGATGTGTTGAGGGACTTTGGCTCCGTTTGAGGTCATCGGAGGACGGAGCGTTCACACTTTCTTCAGAGTAAGACAGAAATGGAGTTTCAGCTTTAGCTTCAGGGTCTTCATCAGGAGGACTCTCCTCATACGCATCTTCTTCCTCTTCAAATGGTGTAAAGTTTGTGGTGACGAGATCATCAGAGACGACGGCATCAAAAGTTGTTCCAAGGGTCGTTTTTAGTTCAGGGATTTGAAGTTCTTCTAAAACTGAAGCCGATTCTCCTTCTGAAACGTCATCGACTTTGTCCACAGATTCAGATGTTATGGAAGAATCTTTTGTTTCACTTCTTTCCAGAATAATTTTCTGCACGTCCGAGTCTTCATTTTCTCTTTGTGTTTCTTCAGGAACAGCTTCCGTTTCAGACAATTCGAATTCAACGTCAGGATCGATTTCAGGTGAAGAGGCACTTGGATCATCTGGGACAACATCAAAATCCTCTGTGTCTTCATCACCCTCAGTTTCTTCTTCATCTCCACCTTCCTCATCGGCTGGTGGTTGTGTTTCTATCTGAGGATCTTCTGCCGTTTGGATTTGGTCCGACGCTGCTTTATTGTCTCCATCGTTCGCCTCCAGTGACGAGCCTAACAGTGAATCTATGTCGTAATTTTTAAATTTATCATATCCAGTGTCAAAACAGACAAAATCTGTTTCCTGAAAATGAGACACAAATATTAAATTGGAAAAAAATGTGTTTGGATCTGAAAGGTTTGAATGATAGTTTTCATTTCAGCAAAATATTTTCATACCTCTGTTGGAATTTCAAGTTCTTTTTCAGTATAATTGTGGTTAACAGCAAGAAGGTACTTCGGGAAATATCCAAAGTTACTTCCAACCTATTGAGAAGAACACATGGAGGATTATACCGACATGGACAAACCTAGATGTTTGCACTGCTGTTTAAATATTAAAGATAAGACACTCACACTTCCGGCCCATATGTCTCCTCTTCTGCCGGACAACTTGTAGTAAACATAGATAGTTTCTGATTTCTTGACAGACAGGAACCGACAGTCTGGTCCTGAGAAATCTTTCAAGGCTTTTCCCCGACACAGGAGCACTGTAAAAGCAAAATATAAAGTGTTAGAATAAAAACGGCAGCTTTATCAGTTATTTTTGACATCGACATTGTGCAGGCCTCTCCTTTTACAACACCAGAACTGGTAACTCTAAATAACTCAAGACACAGCTGAATCAACAATTTAGTTTCTTAAGAAAAAAGCAGTTATAATCATTTCTAACTTATCTTTTCAGGTCAAAATATTGCAGGTATAATACATGTAATATCTTTTTGACCTGCAACAGAGGCTGTGTCTTGAATTTCATCCCGTTGTGTGATCGAATTTGACACCGCTGCTCTAAAAGATAACCGATGTCTGGTATTCAACAGTAGGTAACAACAAAACCGAACGGTTTTGAAATGATGGGTGATACTATTGAAGCTTTTTACTTGGTATACGTCTGCATTTTACAATCTAATGAGTCTAATCTTTCCTCTTTTACGACTCAGAACTGATATGCTCCCAATAAAACAATCACTTTTCACCTGTAGTAATTTAAGAGAAACATCTGGATAAATTCAGTGCAGTTCAAGATAACTTAATTCTAATTTCACCTCAGATCTGATGTTTCTGTCTCATCTTTTTATCTGACATAATCTGAAGAAACCACACTGATTAAGATTTGAATTAATAAAATAGAAATGCATGCATTCATTTCCAAATTCTTGAGTTTTTTGTTGTGGAAACTGTCTATTATTTTTTAAGCTGAGAGAAATATAGAAATCAGAATGTGGGGAAAAAACCACAGCGTTCAAATCCATCAGAAGGTTGTCCTTCTTCCTAGAATCCCCTCCGGGTTGTGTTGTCTTAAATCTGGAAACGCAAACTTGGTTAACAGTACATTAATATTTAATCAACTATTAGTCACCTGAATCTAATTCTGTTTGTATGTCATTTACAGTAACGTTAAATCTTATACAGAATAATAAATCAAATAAATAGCATTTGCCGCAGGATTACCACAACCAATTAATGTTAGCATGTAGCTAATGTTTACTACTATGTATGTATGCGGGTACTAGCCGGCCGGTGGCTAATTAGCTGCTAACATTAGCCTCCACTTAACATAGAGGCAGGCCGCAAATTCTAGCAGTAGTAGCTAAACCCTTTCTAGCTAAAGAGTGACTGACTTCAATATTAGCTTCCCTTGTTTAATCCGAACAGCACAGATAAGTAGCATGAAGCTAACCGGTGGAGGATATCAGGGTAGTGATTATCGATTAGCAACAGGTCCGGAGATAAGGCGGTTTATGGCTAGCTGTAGCATCGGGATGCGGCAGGACGGAATCCTGAAAGTCCCGACTGAGCAAAAACGTTATCAGTCACAACAAAACCAGCGAAACTTACTGCTGCATTCCTCATCGGCGCATCTTTTAAAGTCGGAGAAACGTTTTTCCAAGGCTGCCGTGCAGATAAAATTAAATAAAAGTAATAACAAGCCTTGTCGGTAAAAGTGTTTTGCTGCCATGCTGGCAATTTCTGTTGCCTTGGTTGGATGGATCCTCCTGTCTGAGCTCCACCAGCAGGGAGAAGAAGGAGACACGTCAGCACAGCAGATCCGGATTGGGTGTAGCTGGGATGGGTTTACACAGGATGGAAGGCTGCGAAAAAAAATAAAAACAGAAATCAAATCAGTATCATCTCTTCTGCAGATCTCCCAGGAAAAAAAGAGTTTGAAAAAGCTGGTGAATGTCAGAGTTTCTTCTTTTTGCAGATCTGAAATGGTGCAATGTCTTTAAAAGCAGAGATTTTTTTTTTTGTCATGTCATTGATGTGTGTCTTCCAGAAGTTTGGATCCTCTGCGAAACGGTTCCTCTTAGTAGCTTATCTGTTCCTTTTATTACTGCAGGGTTCAGGAAAGAGCCATAAGACCTTGTACCTGGATTGTGCTGGATCCAATTTGTTGATCGCAGCCTCTTCTGCTTCTGCTAACACTTGGTTTTCACCTTCCACAACTGCTCCAGTTGTTCTTTTAACTCCTGGTGCTTGTCCATCTTTTCACACTCCTTCCCGGTGGTGCTTTTGACCAAGATTCCTACCACGACATCCCCTCTTTGTTCTTGGTAGTATGCATCAGAGGTAGTATACAAAGGTAGTATAGATACTGCATAGAATATTTACTTGATGTTGCTCCGATGTACCGATGTCATCTATCTCCTTTTAGACATTAGTGGTCCAAATTTCCTCATAGGATCAAAGCTTCCTTGGATATGAAAGCACCAGGTTACCAGGCAACTTGGTTGCATGTAACCTCTTTTCTTTGAACTGTAGCTGTAGTAGCAAACTATCAGTTCAAATGGTGGCAAAGAGAGCCTTTTGACCACAATATTTAAGGCATAAATCATTAAAATAAATCCATTTCTGATGCAAAGAGAGGAAGAACCAGAAAAAGAAGCCCAATAGGAACAATAATAAAAACAGTGGAGGCATACTTAAAAGAAATCGTCATAAAATACTCTCTAAATACACTTTCTTAACTTTCATTTATTTAGTATTGTCGGTTTATTAATTACTATTTGGTACACGTTTTACTGTCATACTTACAGTAAACTTAAAGAACCTGAAAACATTTAAAAAAAGAACTACCTTTTTGTCCCGCCCTTTCCGGCTATTGCAACCAATAGCCGCGTGGCATCTCTCTCTACTTCCGGAACCACTGCGAAAACACGGCGGCGATTAAAAACTCGTGGAAATCACACGAATCTTTAAGAGATTACAAAACAGTAGAAAGAAAAAAGGAAATCGCACAAACTAAATGTTGGATCAGAGTTTTATCGCCCGATACAGGTGAGCTAGCTGTCAGCTGTACTTACCTTTGTTGCGATCCACGTTAATAAAGAAACTAGCTAGCGGTAGCATGTTAGCATATATTGTCTTCTACTGTATAATAACGATACGAATAATGATAATAAACGATATACCTTAAACATACCTTAAATACGTGTTTTCCAAGTTTTTCTTCCTGTTTTCATGGGGGTTTTTTTATTAGTTGTCTTAGCGATTTAGTTAATAAGTAAGATCAATGGATGTCACCCGTTGACATGATCATTTCTCTTCCTACAGGTGGAGATAGTGCACAGAATATTAGAGGAGGAGGCAATAATCTGAATTGATATGCCGATTATGGATCATTTGGAAATAGAACCAGAACCTCCTGAATACTTAGAGGATGACAGTGGTTCAGATGAAGATAACTGCTCAACAGGAAAGAAAAAATCAGCTCTCCCCCTGGTTCATCCCGAGTGTGAAAGTGAGTTTACTGTGTCTGCTTTTTTTCTTTTTACTTTGTAGAATCTATTTGAGACTTATATATCATCTAATATTAATATGGACTCTCATTGCTCTCTCAGATATGCATATAATTATTAGCAGTATTATGAAATAACAATCTTGGTTTCATATTTTAGAGATACCAAAAGAATTTGGGTTCCACCAGAGTACCAGAGTTTGTCTGCAGCACATCAGAGAAGCTCTGCTGCACCACAGGTGGCAAGAGGCAGCAGAATACATGGCGTGTTACCCACAAATGTTAGAAAACACGACCAATGGCACAGCTCGGCAGGTTAAGGAGGTACATTTTGTTTTGGCTACCTATCATTTTGTGTTTTATGTTTCCACATCAATAAGATTAACGTTCTTTTTTGCAATCTGCATCCAGCTTGTTTGGAGGATCAGCGCTGAAATCCTCCACCATCACCCCAATGCAAAGATGGAAGACTACAACAATATCTACGAACGGCTGAAACACTCAGGGTTTAGGCATTACATGATGGTATGTTCTGAGCTCTACCTGACTTCACAGATTGTCGTTACACTTTTATTTCATTTTGCTTCTTATTTGCGTCTCTAGATCTCTTTGGAACACGCTTTTCACATCCTGCTGCATGGTGGCATCAAGGATGCAAAATATCAGCTGTCTGCAGCTGAAAGCTGGAGGTATGGGAATGAATCGGCAGCTCAGTATCAGAAGACTAAACTGGTCCAGGCCTACAGGGGTTTACTGGATTACATCATCTGGTGTGACATCAAGTCTCCACACACCAACTTTGGTAAGATGATACTCATTTTACACCCAAAGCGGTTATTATTCAGTTCCATCTGTTACAGGATCTGGTGTGTAGGGACACTGCCATCTACAGGCCAGACAAGGAAACTACTCCTTTAAAAATGCTCTCCTGTGTCTGAAAGTTTAACCACATCCTTATGCTTCCAGATGATCCTGACTCTACTCTCAGCAAAAACATGCACAACTCCTTCAGATCGGCCTCTGTGAGTCTTAAAGAGATTTTGAAAAGTCCTGGCGTCTGGGATACTTTCATACTAAGTTACACTGAGGTGAGCACTCGTACCCAACTGCTTCATTATTGAAATTTCACTTTGATACCACGAGATGAAACGGATTGCATTGGAACAATTAGCCTTCAAGAATCCTGGTGATCTAGTATTTGTATGGTTAGATTAATAAAGAAAAGAAAGGTCCCTGTTTATTGTGTCATCATATTCGGACAGATGTTGGAGTTTTATGGGGATCACAAAGAGGTTTTAAAAGTCCTCAGTGACTACGCTTATGACGACACCTTTCCACCCAATCCCAACGCACACGTTTATCTGTACCAGTACATGAAGCGGCAAGAAGCTCCAGAGAAGAAAATGATGAAGGTGTTGAAGGTAAGGATCACTTGATGAGTGAGTAATTATTTATATAAGTGCATTTTTTATAATGTAAATTCTTTATGCTGCAGCATCTTCACGCATTGGTTCCGAGCCACGAGCTGATGTTGGAGTACAGCGCTCTCCTCCTTCAGTCGGGTAAAAACTCACGTCTTTCTTAGAAATATCCACCATCTGTCAAAGTCAGTTCAGACATAAAAGATAATAAGAATCAAAATGAATTTATGTGGAGTCAAAGGAACATTTTTGTTGACAAGAATATAATGTGCAGAAAACATCACATTGGATCCAAATACCTTTTTTATGTCCATTATTTCGTAATTTTTCTTTTTTTTCGTAGTAATTATTAATGTTTTTTGCTTTTCTTCAGGGGAGAAAAGTGACATCCAGAAAGCTTTAGCGGTCGTTCTGGAGATGCTGGACTTCGCCTGCTGGAGGACCAACTTGGATGTTTGGAAGCGTTTACGAGACATCATTAAAAAAATAGAGTTGAGGTATGTATATACGTACGTAAAAGTTTTTAGAGTATTATAAGCACGCTTTTACAATAAATTTCACAGTCTTGTTTTTGTGTGTCGACGCCTTGCTTTTGGTTTCGTGTGTCAAAGCAGTGAAAACTGGAAGGACGTTGTCTCTGAACAAATGGCTGTCAGGAAAGGCTGGTGGCCCCAGCTGCACTTCACCAGCCCCCACGCCTCCAGAGACTGCGAGGAGAACCCGGAGCTCCTGGAGGTGAAGTCCTCTCTGATGGAAATCCTCTGCCCGGGTAAGAGTGTGTGACTAAAATCATTGCTAATATGTTGGATGATAAAGTATAGAAAGTAGTAGATGCGAATGTCTTTCTCCTTACAGGCGTCAATCTTCATTACTCGGCTCGACAGGTGAACAGAACGATGGAGACTTAAATTGCATCCTCAGAATTCTCAGTGAAGAACAGAACTCCTCCGATGAGCTGGTGGACTTTGCCTCGCACCCAGTGTCTGCTCTGGAAGGGGTTTTTGTTCTCTTGGGGATGTTTTTAAGGTCTGAAACCTCATTCTCCTTCCCTGTTTGCTAAATTTTGTCTTGAGTTTAGCCCACATTGTCCACTAGGGGGAGCTGCTGCTCAGCAGATTGTGCTGCGAGCATCTGGAGGTTATGGCCACCGAATTTACTGAGACGGCTGCGATGGTGAATATTAGTGCTGATGTTTAATTCATGGGTTCTGAAGTAGATCTTCATCCTGCCCTCTCCGGATCTTCGACCGTTGCACGGAGGGAGGGATTTTTAGGTCACGAATGAGTTTCACATCACACCGCCTGAGGGATTCTCTCTCAGTCAAACCTTTTGTCACATCAGAACGACCAACACAGACCTTCCGGCAACATCATGCGATTTGGTAAAGCGGAGCAGACCGCTGTCAGGTGGTTTGCTGCTGTTAGCGTCGGCGTGTTTTAGTCAGTTTTTATATCTGCTTGTTTTTATATCCATCACTGCCGACCTTGATTCAGAGGGCTTTATATTTTTGTATGCTTTGATTCCATCTGATTATCTTCTGTAATTAAAAAAAATAAAAAAGACATTCTTGTCATAAGAACCTTTCAGAATCCCGGCCTTGAAACTCTCCGCTCCTTCTCCTTCAGACCAAACTGCAAAATATAAGTCTTACATCCAGCAGCATGCCAATTTAATAAGTGAGAGTGTACTGATTCTGTTCTTCTTGCCGTGCAGCGACTCAGTCAGCTGCACTGTGTGTGTGTGTGTGTGTGTGTGTGTGTGTGTGTGTGTGCGTGTGCGCGTCGCTCTGCAGTCATTACATAAACCGGAGCCCAGAGCGCTCGCCCCACCGGAGGAGCAGCTGCAGAAAGGATCTGGGAATACAAAGCACATGTTTGCAAATCCCAAACTCAGGCAGCAGCAGCGAGGAGGATGAAGTCAGCGGTCACTGCTTCAGATCATGCTCTGATTCTGACCTTTAAAAATCTTTTTTCGTCCCAGAGATTTGAATATTTAAGTCAGATGCTCACGGTTGAGGCAGTTTGTGGCTCTCTCCACTCCACTGGATGTTTATTTTCTTCCTCATGAGCATGTTAGTTGAGTTTAAAACATCTTTTTTGTTGCTGGAGTTTCTTGTAACTCTCGCCCACTCGGGGGTCATTGGCTAAAGGAGTTTCTTGTGCAGCTGTACTTTTCTTTCCCACTCCAGATCACCAGAGATATTCAGTTTCCAGGTTCTGACTGAGGAAAGCAAACTGAAGTCTGAGGGCGTTCTCACGCTTCACTTAAAACTTACACCTCTGTTTCCTCCGGGGGATTAAAGTGTGTTGTAGTCGTAGTCCAGGGAAATAAGAATAAAGTTCTCCGAGGTACGATACCTATAATTTATGCATCTATATGAATCAAGATGCACACATTTATAAGAATAATTCTGGTTGTTTTGGGGGCTTTTACAGTTCAGTGTGTGTAGATTAAAAGATTTACGTTGCCGTTAATTCAGGAACAATGTGTGGTTAAATACATTAATAAATCAAATATTTGGGCAAGAATTGCTAACAGCCAGTCCGGATAAACACCACTTGTTGCTAATATTGGGTAAACGTGAATATTGTAATATATTATTTATAGGAAGATTCTGGGAAATGCGCCATCGGCTTTCATTCTGATAAATATCTAGTCATCTTCCTGAGGCTCAACAGAATGAATGTGAGGCTTTCAGTTAGCTTATCTTAGCATAAAAATGTTAGATTTCCGAGTTTTGGATCAATAAAGTATTTTATACTGGTATGTTAAAAAGAGAAGCCGGAAAAGGTGAAATAGATAGCCCAGTTCTGTTTCTAGAAAACAATCAACTTGCTTTAAACAGTAAATCTTATGAGCATTTATTCATTGAATCTGCAAAGAAATCTCAAATTATTCTTTAAATCTGTCAAATTTTTTGCCAGAGCTTCCTACGGGTGTAAGATCAAGGGGTTAAAAATACACTTTTGCATAGAGTACAAATTTTAAATTCTGTATTTTCTTATATATTTGACGTCAGTCTAACTCGTGCTATTAGCTTTAACATTAACAGTCTTTTATACTGACAGGTATTACACATTTACAACCTGCTGAATACATCCACTGGTGCTACTGGAACCAGAGCAGCTCCACTGGTTTTGAGAGGAAACGTGATGATGTACGTTCACCGGGGACGGTACCCCGAGGCCGCAAGGACACGCTGTAAAATCTATCACATCAAAATAAAAGCATCCTCCCTCTGAGGGCTCATCTGACGACTCTAACAGGCCCTTTGTGCCTCCTTGGAGGAATTTTCGGACATCTTTGGAGGCTGTGAACTGACAGGTTTGATAATGGTTGTGTAATTAATCATCAGCACCAAGTTTAAAAAAAAGCCAAATAAATCATGTAGGGAGAGATGTTTTAATTTTATGCCTGAAGTAGAAAGGCTGAGGATGTTGCTTTGCTATGTGACTTTAATTGAGTTTTCCATTCTCTTACAGTCACACACACACACACACACACACACACACACACACATACACATACACATACACACACACACACACACACACACACAGCCTGGTGACTCAGGGTCTCGCTTGGTTGGTCTGCAGGGCTCTGGGGATTTGTAACCTAAAATCCAGACTTGCACAGTGACAGCATAACATCTCAGTAACTCTGCAAGAGGTTTGAGGTCCAGGACGGTTTGAGAGTGTGATAACTCAGCCGTGCAATTTGGATTTAACACACTGATGTGTTTGCCAGCGCTCCATGTCCCGAACAAGAGGGAGTGAAACGGGAAAACATGAGGCTGGAACCACAGATCAAACTGAACAAGATTCCCCAGCCATCATCACCACAACCACAAACTGCACGACAAATTCATCAGTATTTGACTTATCCTGTGGTATACCAAAAGAAAGATAGGAAATTAGGAAATATTGATCTAATTGTTTTTATAGATCATATTTGGAGATGAAATGATGAGAGAGAGGTGCTGAGAAAGAGGGAGTGAGAGACCACAATTTATTATTATTATTATTATTTTTTATTATTATTTTATTATTGTATTATTATTATTATTATTGTTATTATTATTATTAATTAGTATTAATGATAGTACTAATAATGGCATTGTCACAGCCGTGGATCGCTCCATGGTAACCTGCGGGTAAAGAAATCAGGCTAGTAGGAGAGACATGAATGTGTTGAGCTCACTGCATCATGGGAAACCAGGGGTTTTCCCCTTTTAGCCTAAGAGAGTCTTAACTTTAAGTTTCATCAAAGGACGCAGAGAAGAGCCTGATAACTAATGATGTTGCCTTTGGAAAGCATCCTGATGTCTTTCGATGGACTCTTGATTCCGACAGAAGAGCGACAAAAATCACCCGAGGGGAGTCGAGGCTTGGGGAACTTCCAGGAGAGAAAATAGGCCAAAAAATTAAATGAAGGCTCCCCAAAATATCCTCCCAGTTCTGTCTGTAAAGTTAAAATGCAACCCCAATATCTTTGTTCTTGGAGTGTTGCGGCAAAAAAAGCTTTCAATAATATATTAGGTGAATAAAGATAATCCAGGGAAATGCTGTTCGAGTCTCTTTGGGCAATCTCTGATGAGGCCGCTGCTCCTCATGACTCCTAGGATTGATCATCTTATCCAGGGTGAATAGAATAAATCTGAAATTATTCACATGTGATCTCTTGATCGGACAGCCGTCGACAATTTTGAGCGAGACCAGCAATGTGAAGACCCTGACGTGTAAAGCGTCCTGACCGACAGTGCGTTCACCTGAGGCTATGGAGGTTTAATTTATTGCGTGCCTGAGCGTGATAAGTGGCAATCCAAATGTTGTGACTTTCCTTCAAGCTCTGCAGAGGCCAGCCAACTGGAGCGCAAGTGGAAAAAAAAAAAAAAAAGAGAGAAAGCCAGAGTGATCTGAAGCATGAAGCACAACAGAATTCCAGGCAGGCATCAATTATTGAAGCAGGAAAGACAGCGACGGCACAATCTGCTGACGATACCTCTGAAGGCGGCTTCGCTTGACGGTTTTTTGACTCAGAGTGAAATATTGCATCTATGAGTGAATGTAGTGAAAAATGCAAACGACATTCCCTGCATGAGTTTGAGATTTGCAGCGTTCCTCTTCCTGGTTGCTTCTGTTTGTCGTCATCGTCAAATTCTGCAGAATGTTTTTGATCAAATATTAAAACGGCTTTTATGGTTGAGTGTTTCTCTCAGGACTCGTCTCTGGACGGTTACCAGCAGAGTCTATCTGGAGTTCTCTGAAGCAACCTTTAACCAACCAACCGACCGACTGACCGAACAACCAAACAACCAACTAACTAGCCAGTCAGCCAACCAACCAAGCAACCAACCAAACAAACAACCTCCATTAATCTTCACTAAAATCAACGGATATTTTTTCACGATATTGAGCACACAAACATCGCAACTTGTAAATAAAAATGATGATCACCACCTTATCGTTCTTTACTTAGTTATCTTTAATTCTTAATGTCTAGTTAAATGTTCCTTCTTTGTACTGAGAGCTGCCTTACCACTGGTCATGTCCAAAGTGTTATTACTGCCCTCTCCTGCAGGGGGCACCCCAGTCCCCTGCAACACACCACACTGTATCCAGGAGCTTCTGGTTAGTTATGTATTAAACTGAATGGGGGGGGGGGGGGGGGGGAAGCAGAATGTGTGAATGCATCCAGTCTGCCTTCATTCAACATGTGAGTGTCTTTTTTTTATTTAAGTGATGTAATCTTTTAATTTATGCCCTTTTCTTGTCCCACTGCTGAGTGTTATGACTAAACACAGGCGCATAAATGACTCCTTTCAGCAAACGTGTAATCATAGATTTTCAACTACAAGGGAGGCATAATGGATATTTACACTGTTTAAGAGGGGATGTCATGGTGGCGTTATCGTCCACCGACACACCCACACACACACTCATCAAACCCGAGGCTTGTTGCCACCCTCACAAACGACACGCCAGGTGGGTTCCACTACTCTTTGTAATGGTTTCCTTGAGACCACACAGTGACTCATGATGTCCCTGTTTCTGTGTAATTCTTTGTGAGAAGAGATGAAACCAACCAACCAACCAACCAACTCAACCTGACCCCACTCCCCCACCCCAAGAGGAGTCTTTATTCTTCATATGAGGGGGAAGAGCGGTGCGGTTGGAAAATCTAATGAATGTGGGAGCTGGGCGGCGTGGCCTTTTGGTCTGGATGGCTCTTAGTGGAGATAATGTGGTTGAACTTTTCAATCTAGAGTCAGGTGAATTTATTTAGTTGTTGGGCTCATTGTTTGTCGTAGATCTGACTAAATTTAGGGAAGAATATTATGAACACAAGACAAAAGCAAACGTGCTAACATGCAAATCTAAGCTGGTCATTCCTGTTGAACATCAGCCCACATGAGCTTGTTAGCACTTAGCTCAAAGCGCTCATTAAATAAAAGACAACAGTTTAAAGAAAAGATGACCCACATTCAGACTCACCTTAAAATTATCTTTAAAAAACAGAGTCGAAAAACTATGAAATGGCGTAATTTTTCCACACGGTCAATAAAGGTGTAAAGTTTAGCTAAGGAAAATGTAAAGTGTGTAAAATTAAGAAATTTACTGCTTCCTCAGCCGCCTAAAATAATATATTTTGTGGAAACACACAATATGAAATCTATATAACATTAAGAATAATCAAACACACAACTACTTAATACGTGTAAAGGTTGACTTCAAGTTAGTAGCCGTAGTTTGACAGATATACTCCAAATAAAAAAATGACTATCCACATTTTTTGTGAGGGAAATAAAATTTAAAGAATAAACAGTATATGATGGCAGTAAGTGTTCTGAGCTAAATACTAACATTAATTGGCTAAAATCCTCCCATTGATGAAGCTTAAGTGTTCTTGTTTAGAGGTTATTTCCGCATTAGCTTCAGTTAGCACACTTGTTGTTTTCTCAATATTATTTTATTGATTTCTTAATTGTTGGGCGTGCACGCAGTTGCGTAAAGCAGATTTAGATGGATTCATAGATGCCCTTTTCTGTCTATAGATGTAAATTATAACAAAGCAGAATAAAAACCACAGCAGTTGTTTCAAACTCGGAGTGTGAGGGAAATAAACTGGATGTCAGGCTTTGGATTCAAATAAAAGGAGAGGAAATGTGAGCAGATATATCGTCCAATAAATCACAGAGTAAATAAAACTGTAGGAACTGTTTGCTGATTACTCAGAGGGATTTGACAGAATGAAGGGATCGAGCTCAGCATGCTAATTCTTGAATCTTATTTGTTTCCCGACTCAGTAAATGATCCAGAAGCCAAAGCTGATCATCAATCCAAGCTTTTTTTTTTTTTTTTGTCGAATCTGCCCGCTGGTAAATTTTCCTCGCCTGACCTCACTCAAAACTTACAGGCTGACATTTTCTCTACGCTGGCCTTTAAATTTGTGTGTCTTTGTCCCCTGTTGGACTGTGTGTTAAGTCAGATTAACAAATGGTAAGGCCGGTGGCGGCCTGAATAACAGCATTAACTGCAGAACAATGGCAGCGTGGAACTAAGCCCTTTCACAACCTGTCTGACAGCTTGTAGCGTTGATGTCATCCTCTGACTCAGGCCGTTACCGCCGCCGCTCTCGCCCTGGACGCTTGGATGCATGACATCACCAAAATGACACACATCAGTCTTCCCTACTGCCGTTCATTATTCTCCTTTTGTCTTTCCGTCCCCAGTCGTTTGCATACTCATCAGCTTTCCAGTCTGCGAACAAGAAGGAGAGCATGAAGGACATCATTAGACCTCCAAGGAGATGCCAATGAATGAAGAGATGTTCTGAGGGCCACCATTGTTGGGTAGGAGAAAAAATACGCTGATTTACTGCAGTCAGGAAGAGAGAAAATCATTTTTTCCCCCCAGAAAATCAATAAATAAACTCTTCCTTTATAGGATTAAAATTTTTTTCCACTAAAATCCCACAAGATTAACTGAAAAATTCAGAGTTATATAAAGAATAATGCATGTCTTTAACACGAAAACTTTGGAATAAATATTATTAAATATTTAATCATGAAAGATTCTGATATGAAAGTCAGTTCTGACGAACACGACAGGTATAACTAAGTTTTATTTAGCATTTCTGCACAATATCTCAATTTATATGATTTAAAGCTGCAAAATAGACAAACTCACACATTTTTGTCTGGTAAATTTGACTGAAATATAAATTTCACAGCAAAAAAAAATTGACATAATCTGGTTATAAGTCTTTATAATGTGACATGAGGACTTTACTTTCACACAATCAGGCTGTTACTCATATGTAAAGCAGCTGTGGTGTTATCGTAATGATCTGTTTTAATGTGGCGTTGACGCACAGAGAAAATTCCACTGCAAACAAATGAGTCTTCATATCAAACTGCATGACATCACAGCGACGAGACGTTTCGCTTTGTGTATGTTGTGCATTTGCATAAGTGAGGGAAAAAACTTTTTAAACTAACTTCAAAAAGTTTATACTTCAGTTCCAATTTTTAAAACTTTGATTTATGTGTGTAAAATGTAAAGAATAAAGATAAATATATTAGAAGATATGGACCAAAATCAACTCTGGTGGGTTCCGACTCCCCATAATGCTGCTTTACTGCTGCATGAATATAATCAAAATCATAATTTAAATATTGATCCTCCTGACAAACAAACAAACAAACAAACAAACAAACAAACAAACAAACAAACAAACAAACCTCTGCTGTAGCTACACTGACCCTCTTGCATTGTTTAACAGGTGATTCATAAAAGGTCATGCATTTATTATTCTGCACACCTGGTCTGTGGTGCGTTCACAGACCCTCTCTGTCAGTCGGGAAATGAAGCGTTCTACGTTTTGACAGCAGCTCCTATGGAATAAAGTGCGGGGGGGGGGAGGTCAACAGCTTGACCAACTGTAGCTGGAGCGATAAAGAAGGAGAACACCACTAGTAACTTCATGTTTTAATGTTGAGACAAAGCCCCCACCTCCCCACCTCCCATCCCCACCCACCTTTGCACTCGCTTCACATTTCCTGTCATTAATTTACATTATTTGCCGTTTTAATGCAGAACAGCTGCCAACAGAGGTTAAACCTCTCCAACCCCCCACCCCCACCCCATCCCACCCCACCCCAATCCCTCCTGGGACGACCATGCAGCACTGAAAGGCTCTGGCTCCCACACAGCCACACAGCAGGTGACCCCCCACCCACCCACCCCCACCCCTATCGTCCTAGAAACAGTTGCTATTTGGACACGATTAGCGGCGGGTGCAGAGAGAGCCATTGTTATTTATATGAAGTGATCCCTGTGTTTATTCCAGGGGCCCGGGGGGCCGTAAACCAGCGTTTCTGATGAGCCGCTCCGCTTCACGGGGTCACCAAGAAGTTTGGTTTACAACCTATGAGAAGACGCAGCCCCTTTAATAAACAGACACTCACTGTGGGCGATGGGTATAAATATCTGCAGACATCATCTAATACTCTCAGCCATGTAAATCCATCCATGTGTGTGATATGCTTCCATTCTGGGATAAGGTCAGAATGAAATTGCGCTTCCCCACTGCAGGGAGAATGACAGTATTGGCTATTCTGGAGATCATTATCTCAGATTTCATCACGGCTCGAGGTGGATCTTTAAAAAAACGCACACATCCAAGCGCTTTCAGCAGATCGCCGACCTTTCATCGCCACGTTTTTTTTTTTTTTTTTTTTGCACGACGTGAGCGTAATGACTACACGCAAGCCAGTGAGAGTGAATGTTTAAATTTTCTGATCCTATCTAGACAATATTTGGTTGTTGCTAAGTGACCGTGAGGATGAGTCACCCCTCCTCAGGCAAAAGGACATGCCAACTTGAATGAATAATCCTGAGCAGACTGACCCAACTCACAAAAACCAGAGGGTTGTTATGAGTTCAGTGATGTAGCTGTTATTGTTGAGTGTAAACTCCACTTCTGCAGGTTATCTGTCACAGCTGCCGGCCTCGGCGGTCAGGCCTCCGTTCTTTAAGAGGAGGATTTTTTTTTTTTTTTCTATTCCAGCAGATGAATGGAGATCCTTTCATTTTCACTGCTTACATTTCAGCGGCTCTAAGCCTTCAGCTCCATACTCAAGGTTGAGAGATGGATCCAGAGGAGGTGCACATCACGGAGAAGACATGATTCTGTCACTTGCATTGGGGATACTTTAATTTTTTAAAATAATTTTGGCAATTTTTGACAATCAGAAAACATTTCAATTGCTCTTTCGCTACTTATTGATTTAAAAACCACAATTTTGCCAATGAAAATACCTTTATTGTCACGCTAAACCCTAAAACAAACTCATCAGACATCAGAGCTGTGGAATAAATATCTCTCTGTTGGGTTGAAATGTCAGCTGAAATGAATATAAGTGAATATAATTCAATTCAAAGGCAAGGAGAAATGAATAAATGATACGTCTTAAAAGCGACAGTTTGAGTCCAGGCCGTTAAAACGTCAGTCGGAGCCTCGGTGACAAACGGAGTCGCTCAAAAGCGGAAATCCTGAACTGAATCACAGGCAAACGGCTGTCAGTTTAAGTGTGAACGCTGAAAGCAGACGTGTTAATTATGCATGTAAAGTGAAGGTTGTATTAATCAAATGAGAAGACATCTTGAAGGCATTCTTGGGTGAAGACCTTCACCAGTTGGTGTGTGCATGTAGAGCAGAAACAGCTGCTTTATTGCATCTGATAATATCTGATAATTGCCATCAAGCCTTTGCGGATGCAAGAATCCATGGTGGTGGTGGCGGCTGATGAAACTGCAGGGATTGATAAATTGGAAAGCACGTTGCTACCTACAGGAAGAAATGGGAGCTGATGGAAAGGGTGAGCGTAGAGAGAAAAACAAATCCTGTCCATGAGAATAAACAATTTGTTCAAATATAGATAGGCCACGCCCGCTCGCAACGGTCAGTGTTAGCAAACTGACATGAAAACCAAACCAGCTGATAAGTCGGATGCATTTAAGCCCCCACAGACTTCTGTCTTGTGATTGGCTGACCAATTTAGGTCGTGTCGCTCTACTATTGGATGGATACGACCTGCCGATAAGAACAGCTGATGTGTTGATTGACAGCTCTGGACAATGATGGCTGGGAAATGATGAGCGAGCCTGAGAAAACCCACAAGCCTGTGCGTGCGAAAGAATACTCTGAATGAACGACCTTAATGTCAAATGTCAACTGATGCTCAACCACCGAAAGCAGATAAATAATCAGTTTCACTTCTCATTTTGCGTCATATTGTAATTTGTTTGGTTTTTTAAATAGGTACTCCTGTATCCACTCATGACGCCCAACGTGATGTTTAACCCTGATTCGTGGTTACGTGACATTTAGGTTCTTTTGGCGTTCTGGATTTGAACCCCGAGTCCACATGTCACATGTTTGTCGACTAAATTTAAGGGAGGAAATCCCCTTTCCATCTGATAAATGTCAAAAAAACACACGTTAAGAGAGCGTGTTATCATCATATATCAACCGTACTGATGTTTATTCCCTCTGAACGGGCGTTATTTTGGACAGCTTGGCGCCGCTCGTTCAATTAAATCATCTAATGAAGCTAATGGAATAGATTTTAAATGAGAGTCAGAGGGATAATCAACCCATCAAGTATCAAGACACGAGACACGTCTGAAGGGGTTGTGATGTAACCGTTGAGTCTGGAGGCTGATAAATGTGCAAAAGTAAAAAGGGACGACCGGCTGTTGGGTCTTTGGCAGCGTCCGTCCCTCGCCATCGCCCGGACATGCTGCTTTTCAAGCTGTTGAGGCTGCAGTAGGCCCATCTGTGCCCTTCATTCTTATAAACCATCAGCAAGAACGTTCCTCCGTCGCTCAGATCCTCAGCATCTAAAGAAAAATGAAGTCCAACGGCCAGATGGGACGAAACAGGGGAAGCGAAGGTGCTGCGTTTTTGCATATTAAAGACTAAAAAACAGCAATTAGTAAACAGCTCATTTGTAATTCAAACTGTCTCCTGGGTTTTTTTGCTAAATGCATTCATGTATGACAGCTGGTATCCAAGGTTACATCAGGTTGAGATCTTCTTATGCAAACTCTGAAAGCATGGACTTTGCACCTTGCTGAAGGCAGGAAGTGGTTTGCGTCTTTCATCCGGGGCCGCGATCAGTCATGTTTTCCACACCGAGAGACTGACAAAAAAAACCAAAAAAACAAAACCTCAAATAAAAACAAAAAACCAGACTGTATTTGACACCGCAGGTCGACATTGTCTCGTATCGTGTGTGTCATCTCCAAACGGTACGCAAAACCACACACTCATGTCATGTTTTCCACACGATGACATTTCTGAAGCGAGATTGTCGCCTCGATCCGATGCGAAGATCTCTCACAAGGGAGAGAAAAAAAAATGGTCTCATCCCGTCGAGGGTTTAAAATGACATCATAAAAGACTCTAAACCCTTTGGTTTAAGCCCCCACCTGCTCAACACTACCATCAATTATTTCCTCGTCCTTTCATCCTGTGAATCGTCCTTCACTTATAATTACAGGACAAATATACTTTGATTCTTGAAAGAACAGACATTTAAACATCAGATATTTCTGAATAATCACATGATCAATAGTACGTATTTAGTGATGAGTATGCAGTCACGTTTAGTCACAAAATCAGTTTATCTTATCATTAATTAGTGACAGGAAGTACGTTTAGAGAGACTTCCTTTCAAATAAATGACGTTTTTCGCCTTCTGGGGAGAGTTTTATTCAATGCCAGTCAACCAGTTTGATCACGATGCATTTACTGCTAACCTGTTAGCATCTGAGCTCGGCCTCCTGATCATCATCATCATCACCAAAGTCCTGACACAAATCATCATCTCATCGGATCAGCTCTTCCGTTTTGATGGTATAAACGTATAAATATCCGCCGCTGGTCGGCATGGCGTTGAAGGAGAGCAGAGGACACTGGTGACAGTTTGACAAACACCGGGCCTAAAGAAACCAGCCGCACCGGCACAACCGGTTGAATTTACATAACTTCTCAGATCACACCGCATCCAGTGTTTACATTCCCAACAGATCTTTCAGAAGTTGCTCCAAAGCTGCTTTTATTAGAATCTCTCCTGTCTCATATTTTGTCGTTAATAACAAAACTTATGGACACATTACTTGTAATTAAAATCATACAAGGTGCTTCAGAAAGGAGTAGACACACAGCAGTTCTAAGCTCTTCCTAGATTTCTGTGATGAACCAGAAATTTCTACAGATAATATGATTAAAAAAAAAGTGCTTTTAGTTTTATGTCAACACATTTGTCTGAAAAATCCAAGGTGACTTAAATGTTAGGTTAATTTAAAAGCAAGAGTGTAAGAAATGTTGACATTACAAGTAAAAACTATTACAAATACGACATTAAAAATACAAGTTTTGCTTTCAAATGCCTTTTTAAGAAGTGTTTCCAGTATTATATTATACTAGTATTATATAAAAGTAGAATTAAATAACTGCAATTTAAATATTTGTATTTTTAACCCTGAACTTTAAAACTTAACTCAGTGTTTGTCCAGTGATTCTCAGCCTGGCCCCTCCTGAATAATGACATCATCAACGGGGTATAAACGACGAGACTAAATTCACTTAGAATTTTTCTTATGATTTCAATTTTTGGGTTTTATCTTTAATAACTTTTATTTTGTAAAATTGTTCTATGTTTTGTGTGTAGGCTCTTAATGTGAAAGGTGCGCTAACCGATAGATGACCTTTGAAATAAGGCGGCAAAGTTAAAAAAGTATATCATTATCCTCATCGTAGCCATAAATTAGCTTTTATGTGCACTTAAGCCTGAGTGACTCGACTGCAGCGCAGGAGGAAAATTACTCTTTTACTTTCTCTGAAAAATACATTTTTAAATTTTAATTATGTAGGTCAAACTAACAAATTGTACCCTATAGATTTGTCTTTTATTGATTTAAAATGATCAGTTTTGCATTTCTGTTTTGAATTTTATGAATGAATAAAATTTGACTTTTGAATCTTTTGGCCACTGCGTTAGATATGAGGGAAGAAGACGCTCACGTTACACAACATGGAACCCTTCGGTGGCGTCTGAAGGCAGAGGGTGTTTATTCATTTACCCTTCATCACAAATGAAACCAGAGAAGCGGTGACCCTTTATAAATAACTGCACTGGGGGCTAATAATAGACGTTATAATAGATGTCCTGCATTGTTTCAGCTGGCCGGTGGGGATAAATAGAGAGCGCAGATGATATTTGGGGTTTGAACCCTTTTACCTCTACAAGGGGGTCTTATCATATGGGACCCTGCAGTCAGCCAAGTTGGCACCGGCTTCACGTCCCCCTGCCAAAGACACCCTCTTATCGAGAGCGACGATGCTCCCTCCCTCCCCATCATAGACACGAGATGTCTGTCTTGTCTTGTCACTTCTGACATGACAAAAGTTTTTCTTCATACAACATACATGTTTAGGAAACGCTGCTGTAATGTGTGTGAACTATCCACCCAAATAAAAACAGATGCGTGTGCTGTGCGCTCTGGCGTGCATTTGGATCATTTAATCCGTGCCGTATGTGCAGAGGTGAGGGGGATATGTCAATGTGGAAGTGGTTTGTTTGCCCTTAAACCTGCAGATATCATCCAGCTGGCTCAGCAGACCTGCAGATGATTCACATGGAAAACGCTGAGCAGAAACACCAGCGGGGAAATGTGAAGATAGAGGGCATGGAAGCACTTCTGCACAAAGACACGGTTCGATTCGAGACGGGACATACCGTCACCTTTATTCCACTGATTTGGATATTTTTAATTTTTTCATCCTGGCATACACTTTGAATTGGTGTCATAAATGCACCAGTGTTATTTGAGATATGAACAAAGGCCCTGTTGTGTTCAGATAAGCTCACAGCCAGAGCAAGCCAAGACAAGGACCCTAGAAGGGAAGCAGCCAAATGGAATGGAGCCACTTTTAATCTTATTATCTCAAAATGTGCCCAATAAAAAGGTCTATTAAGATATCAAAGAACATGATTCATGCTTATGTACAAGTTGACATTCATTATTTCACGGACAATAGTGTTGTTAACTCTACAACCCCTAATTTCATCCCTTCTGAACTTAACATTTATGTCATATATTTTGTGGAATCTAACGCATTCATTGATATTTAACTGATTTATTTTCTCATAAACTGTCTTGCCTCTCCTGTATTACCATAAAAACATTTTTGGATCTGAAGAAAATTATAAACGTTTTTCAAATTTTAGTTTTACAAAACATGATACAGATTTTCATATAATTTGATATATCTTCAAAGGTTATCCTGAAAAAAAACAGCTATTAGTACATTTTGAGTGATTTTTTTTTTCTTGAATAATTACCAAACTACTCGTGATTCTATATTCTAGGGGGTGGGTTTTCATGGTTGTGGAGTCTAACTGGAAGGGTCAAACTGTGATTACATAACAGGAAACGGTCTTGGCTCAGGTTTTATCCTCTTGAGTGCTCTTTGAATTAATATTTTATAATTGCAGCATTTCTTACTTTATTGCTTTATCACTAAAAAAAAAAAAACAATTGCAGTAGCTCCGGATTCATTACATTTTCCCCAAACGTTAAATATGAATTTCCACCGCCTCTTCAGCTCGACCTCTGATTGGCTGACGCGCCTCTGGACGCTCCAGACGCGTCTAACTCGCTTTTATTTGCCTTCCTGCTGCCAATGCAGCACATCCGTGATTGGCTACCTGTCTCTCCTTTCTGGCCACCTCACCTTACTGTACGTTAAACGTTTACAACGGCGCGTAAAGGCGCAGCGTCTCTCTCTACCTCGGGGCTCCCGGAGGGGGGGGGGAGACTTCTGATTGGCTGGCAGTGACATCATCGCTGCGCGTACGCGGCACCGGAGGCAGCCAAAAACCAGAAGAACGGCCAAATCCCTCCCATCACGGGGCCGGACCTCGACGTTAAAAAAAAAAAAAAAAAAAAAAAAAAGCGTCAAATTTAATATTAATGAAGTCGCGCAATTGGCTCAGACGCGCGTCAATCCGTTTGCGCAACTTCTGTAGGCTGGCAGACTTCCTTCAGTATTATTTCTGGGGGTTAGCAGGGCAAAAGTGTTGAAAAATGTTGCCGCTCCACATCACCGGGACGGACTGAATGGAGGCAACGCCGTCAGGGAGCGGAGATCATAAATCCGTCTACAGGGAACCGCGACACACACCGGTAAGCGCAAAATCCGAGGCAAGTTGGGCAATTAGCGCATAAGTTCTTGTTTAAATGCACAGTCATAGAGATTTCAAACGATTTAATTATTAATGAAGAGGGAATATCTCGTTGCTGCAACCACGCCGGTGTTAGAATAATGCTTCATGATCCTTATTTCTAAGGCGCTAAGTCAGTTTTATTCCAGCTGTTCCGTTAAGACAAAGTTGGCGATCCGCGCACCCCTGACGCGTTTTTTTTTTTTTTTTTTATTCCTTAATGCGCCGCGGAATTAAATGTTCTCCCCACCTTCATCTGATCTGGTCCGTCTGGTCCAGAGGAGCCATATCACATTCTCAGCACGTTCTCATGCCGGTTTCCTTCAATGAATTTGGACCATGAATGATTCCCTGCTTTTGCTGAGGCTGCAGCTACACCACCACCACCAGCAGCAGCTACAGCAGCAGCAGCCACAGTCACAGGACAGGCGGGTGGTTTTTACATAACATGCCATGATGACATGCTTTTTAAAAAAAAAAAAAAAAAAAAAAAAAAAAAAAAAAAAGAAGAAGAAGAAAATGGGGATTAAAAGGAATTCCCAACACTATTTATTTTTTTAATACCCCTGCTTACCTTTGGTAGTAGAGACCGAACTGCGGCGTAGCTGTGATGCAGTATTTCATCTTTTCTCTCTCTCTCTCTCTCTTTTTCTCTCTGATCTGACAGACCAGAATTGTGATGATAAATTCCACACACACACACACACACACACACACACACACACACACACACACACACACACATATACAGCATCTGGATGCATACACCACCAAGCCATTCGGTTACATCAGACCGATGATTTCACTGTTTATTATTAGTGGCCCCGTCTGTCACGCCTATATTTTCCCGCTGAGTTGGGTGTCGCCCCTGCAGGTGTTGACACTCCTAATATTTGGCTCCAGCGAGCGTTTTTTTTTAATTTTAGTTTGCATGTTGATCAAACAGACCTGAGGTCAGTCTCTGTCGGTTCACAGATAATCCTAATACCCGGATGCAAACCTACCCACCTTTCTAAAGACATTCACGTTTTTTTCTTCCTTGTCCCCCAGAGCGGCTCGTTGACTTCTCCGTAAGCGTCCCCGCCCTCGGCCTCCCCATGCCTCCATCTCCCCTCGACGACAGAATTGTGGTGGCTCTGCCCAGGCCGGTCCGACCTCAGGAACTCCAACTGCACCTGGATACCAGCTACCTGGACTCCACCTCCACCAGCAGCGGCAGCAGCAAGACCGTCATCAGCACCACCGTGGTGAAGATCCGGGCGACGGCCAATCTTGTCACGTATATGCCCTCATCCAAGGGCTCCACGCGCTCGTTGTCGTGTGGATGCAGTAGTGCCAGCTGCTGCTCTGTGACTACCTATGAGAAGGACAGCCAGAGCCTCAGCCACAGCCAGGTGAGCGCCAGCAGCCCCAACCTCAGCTATGCCGGCCCCGCCCATACCCCTACCCCTATGGTCAGCAACCACGAAGCGTTAAGCGCCCCGAGTCTCACGCCGGGCACCCCAAAGACCCTTTCCTCCGCCGTGGTGAGGGTCATCCATCCCAATGAGCTGGCCAAACGGATGAGCTGCTGCCCCGTGGGTCACCCCGTGGGGCCCGTGCCGGTCATCATCGACTGCCGGCCCTTCATGGAGTACAACAAGAGCCACATCCGGGGGGCGGTGCACATCAACTGCTCCGACAAGATCAGCCGGCGGCGGCTGCAGCAGGGCAAGATCACCGTTCTGGATCTCATCTCCTCCTGCCGCGAGGGCAAGGACTCGTACAAGGGCATCTTCTCCAAAGAGATCGTGGTTTACGACGAGAGCACGGCCGACCCCAACCGGCTGACCTTCTCCCAGCCGCTGCACGTGGTGCTGGAGTCCCTGAGGAGGGAGGGCAAGGACCCCATCATCCTCAAAGGTAAAGGCCGAGCGGGTTCTGTCCAACGTGGGGTCGCTGATAAAAACAAACGGGCTTCATTTGGAGTTTAGAGGAAGTAAATGGGTTGGGCGATGTTGGCTTTAGCAGCAGCAGCAGAAGCTGAGAGGTAATAAAAAAGTGAGATGAAGCCGGCGCGGTTACGTTAAGCCGGCTAAACTTTGACCTTTTATTGTTTCGGTCAGCTGATATTGCCTGTAAACAGATGATTGTAGTTTTAATGCAGAAGCTTTCGCCTTCATGATGACGCCGACACACACAAACACACACACACACACGCACACGACACACACCGAGCGTGTTCCAGGGAGTGAGAAGCAGCTGTTGGTAAATAAGGCGTTCTACCCAGATAGCGGTCCCTGGGCGGCTGCCATGTTTTTCTATCTTTGGTGTGTCTGTTTGAAGCCGGAGCGGCGTGTTGCGTTGGGTTAGTGTGTGTGTGTGTGTGTGTGTGTGTGTGTGTGTGTGTGCGTGTGTGTGTGCATGTGTGTGTGGGGAGGGGGGGGGGGGGGGGGGGGCTGGGCTGCGACTGTTTTCCCGAACGCATCCGAGTCTAGCCGGAAGATCACAGCACCTTGATCTCCTCTTTTTTTTTTTTTTCCTCCCCCCCTTCCGTCCCGTTGCGAGCACTTTAATGGACGAGGCTCCCCCCACCCCCCCCCTCCAGCCTCTCATCCTCTCATCCTCTCATCCTCCATCGTCTCAGCGGGACCAGCAAGCAGACGCTCTCTTTCTGTTTTTTCTTTTTCCTTCATCAGGTTTTAATCCCTGCAAAAATGCAAGACGTCCTTTTTGCTGAGGGAATCAAACGACTCTGACAGTCCAGCGTCTGCCATGTGGATGTGTGATTTAATGGCTGACAAAATGTGATTAAACCCAATCTAAAAGCATAAAAATTCTGTGTTTTTTCTTCCATAAAAATTCATATTTCTTCACTTTTTTTAAATTTCTTTCTTTAAAGCAGCATTTCATTTTTGCAATATGCAGCACTTTCCTTCGCCGTCAACAATCGGTAGCATCTGTGACATATTTTGGAACACGCTTGAACAAACGCTGCTGAATAATTGAATCACACGTTATTTGCTCAGTTTCCAAACGTGTCTGAGTCATGATCTCTCCACAACATGCTTGTTGTTTGATTCTTTTTGCTCCACTGGAACCGCAAAGATCTCCTCTTACTGCTTTACTCCAGTCGGTAGCGTGTTGAAGTCAAAACGTCAGAATATCTATAAACAGCATGTCAGAAAGGTTTAGGGTAAGCGCTGGAAACGGCAGGTCCGTGGCGTGAGAGGCCTCGCCGTTATTTTTTTTCCGAAAGAGGAACCTAGAATGAAAGCGATAGACACACTTTCCAATGTTTTTACTCTGGGAGACGGTGACAGACGGTCACACTCCACAGATTCCATCTCGATGTGGTTTCTGTGATTCTCAGTTTACTGTTAGAGGTGTTGGTCAGCTGATCTGAGAAGAAAGATGAGTTCGGTTTAGAGCGCGTTTTGGCTCCACGGCGAGCCGAGCCGCCCGGACTGACAGTGAAAGTTCTACCGCCAATGGAGGACTGGTTTAGCTCCTTGTTTTGGTTGTCATGAAGTCTTATTATCTTCTTGAGACTTAAAATCGGAGTTGTCCTCTGCTGGAAATGAAAAGACAGACAAAAAGTCATGGTTGTCTGTAAATATTAAGGGGGGGGGGGAAACTGGCACATCATCAGTTCAGATCATCTCTGAACGGGGATGGGAGATGGATATTGTTCCCATGTTGTTTCATCGGCGTGGATCAAACGGATCGGAGGCGATCAAACTCAAGGCCCCGGGGGGCCAAATGTGGCCCGCCATATCATTTTATAAATAAATAAATATGACCAAAACTAAATATGTCTTTATTCTCATGGATAATTTGATCCTGTGGGTTTTTGTCATAACGTTAAAATTTGATTTATGTTATATCAGAGAAACAAGCAGACGTAGTTTTTTCTGTGTAACTGTAATGTTTGTAACTTGAATAAGAAATAAATTCAGAGTAATTTAACACTAAGGATTAGTTACATTCATTTTACATTACATTGAGTTTTACGTTTAATAGTTACATCTGGCCCTTTGAGGACAGCCGTGATGCTGATGTGGCCCTCAGTGAAAATGAGTTTGACACCCCTGAGATAAATAGATAGATAGAAAATAGTTTTGTAATATTTTCAGTAGTTTAGTATCTTTTTTATATCTTTGGAGTGGAATTTCCCCTCACTGTCCACACTTCCCCTTCCCTTATGTACTGTAGTGTAATTATTACCACGATGCCTCGCCACAGCGAGGTTAAACACTAGATTACTGTCTTTGTTCGCCGTCAACAATCGAGCTGTGTCACGGTGAAAACACCGTCCCGACAGTCCCCCCACCCCACCCCCCGTCCCCACCTGACGGGCCACCATTAGGGGAAGTGTGATGACCTCACATGGCATGATGTCAACTGGGAACAATACTTCAACTGATTCGGTGTGTGTATGTGTGTGTATGTGTGTGTGTGTGTGTGTGATCTGAAACGTTCCACCACCACCACCCCTCCACCCCCCACCCCCCCACCTCTCTCACTTTTGTCACAACTATTGTGCAGAAGGGAAACTTTGTCTGATGGCATCGCCGGCGACAGACGCAAACCTTTTTATTTGCAGAAGCGCAGGTGTGAATGGAGAAGTGTGCTCAACATTCAGGGTGAATATTTACCTGCAGATTAATGAGGGGTGAGGTGGGGGGGGAATTCCTGTTTTTAGAGGTTTCTCTCTTCTTAAAATTAGGTTTAAAGTCTGGAAAGACTGCAAATGCCTTAACTTAAATGCAATATCACATTTAGTTTTAATACCCTGGTGTTGCTTTTATTGGATTTGCATCCTACTTATCCTACTGGGCGCTAACGCTTGACATGGGGTGCACAGAAGCGTGTATTTTTAGCATGGACGGCCTCCAGAAGGAGTTGAATCTTTAACCTTGTTAGAATTCATTCTAGAAGACGCGATAGGAAATAAAATAAACATTCAGAATGTGAAAGAAGAAAAGAACTGATTGTCTTCCTGCTTGTGTTGGCAGGAGGCCTTAGCTGCTTCAGGCAGAGCTACGAGAACCTGTGCGAGCACTCGCTGCACCTTCACGAGGGCTTGGACACCGGCGCGGCCGCCGGCCTGACGGGGGCGCTACCTCACTCCTTGCCCTCCACCCCGGACATCGAGAATGCGGAGCTGACGCCGATCCTTCCCTTCCTCTACCTGGGGAACGAACACGACGCCCAGGACTGCAACCTGCTGCAACGCTTCAACATGGGCTACATCCTGAACGTGACCACCCACCTGCCGCTCTACCACTACGACACCGGCCTGTTCGTCTACAAGCGCCTCCCCGCCACCGACAGCAACAAGCAGAACCTGCGGCAGTACTTCGAGGAGGCGTTTGAATTCATCGGTACGGAAATGTGTCTGGAATAGTCTCTGATTGTTCGACAGACGTGTACAATATAAGTTATTGTCTATCTCACCGAGGGCCAGATGTAACTAATAAATGTAACTCAATGTAATGTAATATAAATGTAACTACTACTTAATGTCAAATAATATTACAGTTACACAGAAAAAATATGTTTGTTTGATTCTCTGTTATTTTTGTCAGGTTATGGAACCCACATAATCCATCAATCAAGGATCAAACTAAGCAAATAAAGAAAAATAACATCTAACACAAGTTAGGACGTTAACTTTGTCCAAAACGTTTTTGTTAAAGTTAAAATGGGCTGACTTACTGCATTATGGGAAATGTAGTTTTGACCTATTTATTTTTAGACAATCTTACCTTTTATTCTCTTGCGGGCCACATAAAATGACGTGGAGGGCCACATTTGGCCCCTGGGGGCCTTAAGTTTGACACGTGTGTTTTAGTGCAAATATGAAGAAGTAAAGCATGTAATGACTTTGGTTTCCATCCTGATTCTATTTCTTTCCTTTACGTTGTTCTTGTTTCCCCTGCAGAGGAAGCACATCAATCAGGTATGGGTCTTCTGATTCACTGCCAGGCCGGCGTTTCTCGTTCCGCCACCATCGTCATCGCCTACCTGATGAAGCACACCTGGATGACCATGACGGACGCCTACAAGTTCGTCAAAACCAGGAGGCCCATCATCTCCCCAAACCTCAACTTCATGGGTCAGCTGCTGGAGTTCGAGGAGGACCTCAACAACGGAATAACGCCACGAATCCTCACGCCAAAGCTGATTGGCGTCGAAACCGTCGTCTAAACGGGACGCTCCGATCCGACTGCTCTCACTTGTGCTCGCTCTCGTTGTTTTTTTTTTTTTTTTTTTTTTTCTTCCGAGAGAGAACAGCTGCTCTGTGAGCTGGTTTTGGAGTCCCAGGGCCGCTGTGTTCTTAGTCAATCTCCTCGTGCTCAATTTGGACTCTCTGGAGTTCCAGAGCTCTTGGTCAGTGGTCATAAGAAATGCCAAAAAAAAAAAGTAAAATCCCTGCTGTTTGGACCTGGCCAAACTCCCAGAGGAGAGGACGGACGAATCGGGTTTGACGGAGACGGACAGATTGTGCAGGGAAGGCGACCGATGAGGGAAAAAGAAAATCCTTTTTATTTTGGAAAAGGTACTCTACGCGTTATAGGAGTAATTACCGAGAAGGAGAAACTCAAAACTCAAAAGTTTGTGTTTGCAGGCTCAGGCAGGGGTTGACCATGGCAGTGCCTGTCAAAAAAAAAAAAAAAAGTACAAAAAAAACAAAAGATGGAGACTTGTGTGGCGTGTTCATGTCGTTGTTCTATTTTTATACAGGGATTTACGGGGTTGACCACGACAAGCCCGCAAGCGGCTTACTGTGCAATAATTTCACAGTGGAATGCAAAACGAGACCTTGATCTTTATGTGTATATATCGCTCACCATGACGAAAACATTTCCAGCTCTTTTGCTGAAATGCCATTTTGATGTTGATGTAATTACTGTCGTTGGGTTCTATATGGTGCAAAACGGTTAACGCTGTAATATTTTGGCGCAGACGGAAGTTTTACTTGTCGGGACGCAGCTCGTCTGCGTATTTTCCAGGATATGCAGAAACACAAATTCATATTTTTGCTTCTTCATTTTTGCCATTCCTGCATATATATTTTTTAGCAATATACATATTACCAGACAGCCATAAGAGCTTGTTTTTATGCATGGCTGCTGGGCGGATGAGAGAAAACCTTGACAACGTGAAACAGGGCTACTGTTGTTGAATTTCACCTCCTATTTCTGTCGTCTCCTGCTTTCTTTCGCTCCCGTTCATCCGTGTTGCCGACCTCCACACACACACACACACACACGTGTGTGTCGTTGCCCTTCATTGTTGGTCGCGATTTCGTCCATTGTGAGGTACCAGAGAGGGAAAAAAAAAAAAAAAAAAACCAAGACGAGAAACAAACGCTTACTTTCTTAGTAGCAGAAAAGTAGAGCAGCGTGAGTCTAGTCCAATCTTTTACCACACTTTATCAAGCTCTTCTACCTTGCATAGGCAAGCGCTGCTGTCACATGCTGTTCTAGTGCCTGTATCGATGCCTTAATTCATGTGTCACCACTGGACCACCGTGCATGGTGCACCATCACCATCACATGCAGACAAATGTGAAATAAGGTTGGATTTGAACTCCCAGAAGGAAAAAAAAAAAAAAAAGCTCCTCATTGCAACACTTTTCGAGCTGTTTCTGATTCATATGCAGACTGTCATGACGTTAGATTATAAAGGTGCACGGCGGAATGTGAAGGAGTGCACCGCCGTCAATTGTAAACCAGCTCTGCACAAAGTTGCAGAGGTGCAAATGAGGATTTGCAAAGTTTAAAAATGTTCCCAGTGCTTCTTTTTCGTGCACTCCGATTCGAGATTATCGATTAACCGAAATCTAATTTTTGCTTCTCGCTTGTTTAACGTTTTAAAAAAGTTGAATTTTTTAAATATTTAAGTAGGATGCATGTATTTAAGGTGTAGTTCACTTGCCTTTTTAAACCACCTGCACAGCAAACAGCACAAAAATCCCATGTTTGTGCACGACGAAATAAAAAGTTAGCATCAAAACCAAATTCTAGAGTAGTTTAATATAAGCCTGGAACACACCCCCAAAGTCTGATCTGTGAGCTCATTGGTCTCTTTTGATTGATCAACCTAAGGGCTTTCAGAGTTTCCAACATAAAGTAGCATGTAGTCCATCGCCGAAAGTGTAAACATGAAACCCAAGCCAAAAACACGGAGTCCAAGGTCTTCGTCGAGTGTTTTGTAGTTCCTGTCGGGCTGAATGGAAGCAGCTTCCTCGTGAATTATAGTTTTCTGTTCTGTTTCTCGTCACATTCTCAGCTCTCTATTGTTCGCATGAAGAATATAAAGACGTAAAACGAAGCACAGGGCTGACGATATCAGTGGGTTTTTGGAAAATCAAACGCGTCTTTTGCCAGCGAGACGAGGGAAGACAACGAAGAAAAAAAGAAATCCACAGTGCACTCTTTAAAGGCTTTACAACACCAACACTCGCGACAATAAGCTTCAGAAATCATGTGAAAATCCATGCTATGCAAATGAATTTGTAAAAAAAAAAAAAAAAAAAAAATTGTGTCTTTACCCAAATGTCATGAGAATAGTTTCTTTTTTTTAATTTCTTTTGGTTTTTTTTTTGGAGGTCTTTGCAAAACTTGAAATTTGAGCATGATTTAACGTTTGCAGCCTCAGATTGAAGTGAGATTTGTGTGACGAAGACATTTTTTTGCGCGTGGCGACACGTCCCCTACTATTGTTGCTGTTGTCCATTGGTGTCCACTGGTGCTCCACGATATATTTAAATAAGATTTAAAAAACAAACAAACAAACAAAGGGGTATACGATGACTATTTGCCACACGTTTGTAGCTTGTGCATTTACATCCAGTGATTTGCAAAAAAAACAACAAAAAAAACAAAAAATGAGAGTGAGTGCTTAACATCTGAGCCAGTGTTGAATAAAAATAACGTACCTTTTGGTACCACCTGTTGGGGGGGGGGTAGGGGGCACATGGCTTTTGTATGTAATGACCTATCTGACTGATTAACCGTCATACTGTACATTACTCTCCGGTTTTGGAAAAATGAAGCATGCTGTGTGCTCCTGGTTCTGTGAGGGACGCTCGCAGTCATTATGGTGCTGTCCGTCTTTAACCACGCCGGTCTTTCTGCAGAGGTCAAAGCCTGACTGACAGCTCCAAGAGGCGTCTGGGTATCTGTTCCCTTTTATGTGGGACCGCCGTTCTGTATTCAGACGATATCGAGCTGTCACGTTTGATGTGCACTCTATACGACCGGACTTGTTTCAGAGTCGGGCTCTGGCGGAAACAGACTTCGCTCTACAAGTCTCTGTATCTTTCTTTGTGTCTGTAGTCAACAGTTGGATATATACGGTATATAAATATATATCTATTTTCTTTGTATGCATATATTCATTACTATTTTTGCACTGACCTACGGACAGATGGATTTATTTTTTTCCACAAAAGGGTGCTATTATAACGGAGGCCTTCTCCCACACCTTTTTTGCATGACTTGCTGACAACTCCTCTGTCGTCTCTCTTACTCTTCTCCCACTACTCCTTGAACCGTTGCAATTGAAGCACTGTAATTTTTGTAATCCCTACTTGTGAGCTTTGAAATAAACAGGGAGGCTTCAAGTTTGCTTTGGCGTGCTGGATGTTTATTTTCATGTCTTTGGCCTAATGCATTCATTCATTCATTCATTCGTTTTCTTCCGCTTTATCCGCTGCAGCGGGTCTGCATAAATTTACAAAATATATTCATATATATTCATATGATTCTGATACAAAGTGAGGATGTGTAGTAAATTCAGATCTATAATTGCATGAAATGACTGTGTGTATAATGTTAAACTTGCATTGTGTTGCGGTTTTATGATTTAAACGGATATGCTGCATTACCACTGGAAACCACTGGGGGCACTGCAGTTACAATTTAAGCAACAAAGAAGAAACAACAGAGAAGAAAAAATTTTAAAAGATTCTCCATCCTCAGGTCTCGACCTACTCAAAGGCTGCTGAGAAAATACCACTGTACTTTATTGACTTACAGTCGCCATATTTTCATAGACATCAATTTGATGTTTGGCAAATAAAACGATCATAATTCCTAAATTTTTAAACCAATATTTCAAAAACCAGACATGTGTAGTAAAAGCAGAACGTGATCACCGTGTTTAAGGTGTGCTTCAAACATTTATGTGCAGTCAGTCTGAGGTCTGTAGAGGAAGAAGAAGAAGCTTCATCATTCTAATCGAATCCAGGAAACAACAGGAGCTCACAGACGCCCTAATTAACAGGATCGATAACAACAAAACAAACCGTCCGCCGTGCGTTTTAAGAGCCAGCCTCTTGACATTTGAGAATCCGCTGAAGCACACAGCCGGAGTTGTGAATTCTCTGCACTCCCCTCCATTGAACCATGTGTCACATAGCTGCGGGAGTTATGGGCCTATATTTACTCCAACGCTGCAGCCGTCTACCGCCTCCTGCCCTCGCAGGCGAAAGGGTGTGTGTGTCTGTGTTTGTGTGTGTGTGTGTGGGGAGGAGGAGGAGTTGGCCTAGAGGTCAAGATCTCTCCATAGGAACATGCACAAAAATAGTTTTTAGCGTTGTTTCTAATTACAAGTGATGAGTGCCCCGCCTCATTAATCCTTTCCTATCAGCACCAGGCAGGCTGGCAGCACCAGAATAGCCCTGATCTTTGTGCTTCTGCACGCCGCTCTGCTGCGAGCGCCGCATGGACGTATTAGGCAAAGCAGGAGAGGAGGAGGACCTACCTTTTCCACATACACACACACACACACACACACACACACACAGAAGGACTGGTTACCGTCAAAGCTGATCTCTTTGTTACAGGAAGACGCACTCGGACGTCATCCCACCGAGCGTTCGCCGGACGCCGCAACAGCAGCGTCTGGTTACGACCTCTCACTAAGCAGATGTTATAACAAATGTTCATTATGTAGCTTTAAGAAGGTTCATGTGCATGTTTATGATTTGTCCATAAACAGACGTATGTGTGAATGAATGGGTTCAAATCCCTGCAGCACAAATTCGGCCTACAAGCTGAAATCAAGACATTTGTGATTCAGGCCGTTTTGGAACATGATGTTTAACAATCCGTCTGTGTTTCAATCTCTACATCCTCCATCTGATGACACAAGTTCTGACCCTTCACATCACCGGGGCGACAGAAACCAGCGGAGCGGTGAGGGATGGAGTGATGACACGGAGATGGAACGGCAGAGCAGGAGAGGTCACGTCCCGCTTCACAAAGTGCCCCGATGAGATTAGAGGAAGACCCCTGATGTCGCTGCTAATGGGCAGATGCAAACGTGACCCCTCCACACACACACCCGTGGATTCCAAAGAGGGCATTGATAACTTTTATAAGGATTTAGATGAATTGGTAAAATGGTAGGAAACATGGATGTTTCATCCAGATAAAGGTAAAATCATGAGAATAAACCAACACCAAGCTGAAAAACACGACTTCTTCTTCAGCTCCTGTGAAGACGAATTATTATTGAGTGACGCTAAATGTGAGAAGAACCTTAGAGTAATGATCAGCAGATCCAACAAAGGAAAGCAGATAATGAGAGCAGCTATAAGATGGTTTGAGTACCTGGGTGAGGATGGAGCTCACAAAATGTGTAAAGTGCAAAATTGGATGCCCTTAAAATGTACTTGACAGTCTAAAGGCTAAATCAGTGTGATCATGGTGAGTAAACAAACAAACAAACAAGCAAACAAACAAAAAAAACCCCATAAAGCTGTTAGAAAATGCTCTTCAGTTGTTGTTTCCACTTTTATTTTGAAAGTTTCTTTCTCCATATTCACTTCCTGTCCCAGTTAAATCATCTTCGCCCCTCCTTCCTGGTCACTCACCTGTCTTCCCCTTTAAGGCTTTTCTATTCGTCTTCCTTCACTGATTGGCTGGCCCCGCCTTGATTCATTTCACCTGTGCCTCATTGGCCCCGCCTCCTTTCCTTGGAAAACCTTCCCATCAGTCATCTCAACCTGTTCTAATGGAATTTTTAGTGTTTTTGTTTGTTTGTTTTTTTATTTTTCTTCTAGTATTCTTCTGGATTTATTGTTGCTGGATTATTTTGACCTTTCACCTCTGGATTATTGACAATCACTTCCTGGAACCTCTTCATTGGTTCTGCCTTGCTGGTGGATGCTGAGGAGGACTCCATCGCTCTGATCTGACTCACTCCTTGTGTCCCCGGAAGCAACGGATCCCAACATGGAAACATACAGTAAGCCTTAATTTAAATAATGCCTCATCCGTGAATATCAAATTCAGCTGCAGTTTTTACCCTAAATGCATTGCCATGACTAACGCCGTCGTGAGTGTTCATGCCGGTCCGCTGACCTCATGTCCCTCTGTCACGTGACTCGAGCGGTCAGGAGCCGTTTCCTTGCAGACGCTCTGACGTCATGACTGAAAACGCTCAGGTGAATCACTGACATTAACGTCGCTCGCGTCCGTTAACTTTCCCGATGAGTCACTTCCAGCACGCGGCGTTTGTTAAAGCGATGACTCCATCCACATTTGATGCTTCTCACCGTGTATGTCCTGGATTCATCCTGGCGTGACGCAGGTTCCATGATTAAAACCGGATGCAGTAATGGTATGTTTTAAATAATATCTGTGTTGAATCAACCATTAAATTAGAAAATAAGGTTGTATGAGTTATATTCCATATCTGGCGGTGACACTCCTACAGTTTACAGAAACATGTGGGCTTTATTACATTTTAAAAACCATCAAGTTCTACTTAAAACATTGCATCCAAACATTTTAATTACATGCAAAATGTCCAGTTTACCGCATGGGTTCCATATAGAGTTGCATTTAATGTAGTTTCTTTAATAATATATCAGATGAACTGAGTGTGATTTTATTATAGGAGGCAGAATAAAACAACTTTATGAATAATAAACACTGAAATAAGCACATTGTGATTCAAAGAAGTTTTTTTTATAAGTAAATAAACACATTCTGTGCATTTATTTTAATTTAATCTCAGACTAAATAATTCATCATGTGACATAAATCCATAAATTGAATCAGACAAATTAAACAGGGTGTCACATTTTATTTAGTGTTTCCTCCACTTGTTGATGAGATCGTGAAGCCGAGCTGCTTCTTCTCATTGTATCCCATCATCTGCAGGGGAAGAGCGTTGGGTCGTGTCGGCCTGGGGCGGGGGGGGGGGTCAGTAAAGGTTTTTGCATTGCTTCATTTCATCAGACAAGTACAATGTTAGAACCTTTTTTTATTCTTAGAAAAAATTGTCAAAATCAGATTTGATTCATCCGACCACGGATTTCCTGATCTATATTTATTTATGCTTTGACATGTGATAAAACGAAGTAGCCACCTATTTTAAACAACAAATCATAATAAATGCCTCATCATAATTTCACTTTTCATTTCCCGACACACAGCTTTTCTTCCTCTTGACACACTTCCTGTTCCCACTTCTCTTTTGAGCCTCAACCGTCTGCAGACATCGTGCTGCCTCCGACCCCCCCCCCCCTTCTCATCTTTCCATCCACTTTTTTTTACCCTGGGAACCCCCCTGCTTCCCCTCCCCACCACAGTCTTCATGACACATTCTACCCACCTATTATATTGCACCGTGGGGGGCCTGGCAAACCCAAACAATAATTTAGATCCCATTTTACCGGAGCACTTATCAGCTAAGTGCTCTCACAAGTAGTTAAACAAGCACATTGGTGTGATGTTGAAATCTGATGGATGATGGAGACTCATGTTCGTTCTGCAAATGAGCTGCAGGAATTATTTTTGTTATCAGGCAAAAGATTGTGTGGATGAAGAAGCAAACACTACATAGATCAGTATTTAATGAATGAATCTCCAGTTTTCTTTATAATAATCCAAACTGACCAGCGTATCCAGCTATAGACGAACCTAAAAGAAATACCAAAGCAAAAAAAGTCACCGCCGTAAGAAAATAACAAACTTGGATCGGTTTGAAGCCGAGGTCACGTTTTTGCTGAAAATAGAAAATTTTTCCCTTTTTTTGTTCCGGAAAATTTTAGATTATCTCCGTCTAAACGGGTCAGACAAAAAAAAAAAAAAAAAAAAAAAAAGCTAAATGCTGCAGTGCGTATGCCAGACCAGTAGGTGGCGATGTAACCTCACAGCAGTGATGCAGCCAATCAGGCTCCGGAAGGGTTTTGATAAACACGACAGAATCATCAGCGTAAAAACAAAACCTGACATTTATTTTATTTGTTGTTTCCGCGAGCGTAAACGTTACGGGAACCATAAAAGGGCGTGCGTGAAGCGGGGCTGTGACATCATCGTTTCTAAGCGCCCGGAGATGCTAGGGTCAGTTGGTAAATGGTGCAATGTTCGGAGAGCAACTGAAGACAGTAAAATCAACAATCTAAGTATTAATAGCGTCTGACCTTTTGGTCAGGCATGCCCAAGTGTACATGTGTACATGCGTGACACGACACGCACATGTAGCGACTCAGCGTGTGGCTGGATGCTCGGCGTGGAGGGCGTGAGCGAAGGTGCAAAGCTACGCTCGTGTCAGTATCCTTGACTTTCCCGGCGACAGAGGTTTCATTTTGCAGCGAGCGTAACCCAATAGGCCCATCAATTACCTCCGTTTCCTTGGCGCCCTGGCAAACAACAGCTGCAGAGTTTAATAAATTAGCCATGCAACTCAATCACGGGGGGTTAAAATATCCCAAAGCCTGAAAATTTAGCAGGATGATGCCTCCTCCTGTTCTCACGGTGTCCTTCGGCCTGAGAACAAACGCTGATGGAAAATCTATCGGTGCTCTTAAACCTGTTGTTGTTTCAGGGAGCCGGTTTCAAAATGACACACGCCTAATATCACCCGGCAATAATAAGCTGCTGCAGGCTGCGTTTCTGGTCGTAGGGTAGGGTTTAAATTTAGTTAGGAAGGCTATAGTCCTGAACACAACCGGTAACATCCTGTTGGAGGTCATGGAGATGTCTCAGAAAGCTGTCAGTGGATTTAAATGTTTGGTTTTAATTTAGATGTTGAGATTTGGAAGAGTTCATAATTTAGAGGTGGATCTGGATGCATTTCTTCCTTGATTTTCCATGGCAACGGTAAAAAAAAGAGAGAAAGATTTATGGGTTAGAGTTCACCTGTTCAGATGATCAAGTAGGGATATTCACTCACATGGAAAATTCTGCTTTCGGTGTGAATATGCCATAAAATGCAGAATGCTATACCAGGATTCGCCACTAGGTGTCTCTATTTTCACTCCCACTGAGTCTTGATTGAAGAATTTTATAAAGAAGGTAGAAATGCTAACCTTAATGATGTGTAGGTGAGTGTAGATGAGTGTGTCAGATTATCTGTTTTTCAGCAAAGTGTGTGTGTGTGTGTGTGTGTGTGTGTGGGGGGGGTGTTCAGGTGTTTTCGGTTACCTGGATAGACAGGTCAAAGGTCAGAATGAGTAATGCCAAAAGTCAGTAAGAAAATAAGAAAAGAGAGAAGTCAACCACGTGTTGACTTCAGTTTGTGTGTCATGTTTTTCACATTAAATGAAATTAGTTTTTTTTTTTTCTTTTTTAATATTGCTTTGCTCATGCAAATTAAATGCTGCAGGACATTTCAACGGCAAATTCTCCCAAAACAAGACACGCCACTAAAGTTCACGTCACACCCACTTGAAATTCGAGACCTTTAAATATAATTTGCAGGTTTTACAGCCACCAACTGCCACGGCTGCGGCTTTAAGATCCCTTTGTGCTGATCATTAATAAATTAGAGGAGAAATAATCTCATCTTCTCGCCTCCAGGAGAGAATTTGTTCTACTTTGTTCTTTTAGTTCGCTTCTTTCAGGATGGAAACATCAGTGGTGCTGATTCAGGACTTTTATAAATAGTACAGACTGATAAGAGCTGCTCCCCTGCAGCCTTTATAATGGAGCTGAGTGAGTGAACATCGCCCCCTGGTGGTGAAAGGAGGTATTACATAGTGGAACTCCTTTAAACCTGCTTGTGTAGGATCAAATACTACAATATATAGACAAAAATATAAATATGTAGACTAAAAAAAAAATCTATGAACAATCCACATCGAACATATTAAAGCTTTTTGGGCTACATAAGAGAGGAATAGGAATTATTTAGACTTTTTGGATCCATAAAAGGAAATATGCTGAAATTATTTTACTGCAAGTTCTGTAAAATAACTCATCTGATTCTGGAATAAATTGTTTTATTGATTATGGATCAGATTGGTGAAAACATGGCCCGACCGCAGCCCAGATCCGGTCTGTCCCAACCCCTTCCCACGTAATTTGTTCACCAGCCTCGTCTCACCGGCCCTCCTCTGATGAATGCATGTTTATAACCGGCTGCCCCCTCTTCCTCCTCTCTCTCTCTGCTGTGTTCATGTGTTTCTCTCTCTTCTTCAAGGTGATTTACTTTCCTCTGATATGACAGGATAAGGGAAGACAGGCCGGGTCGTGGCAGGACGGCGGGACGTGGCGTTGGGCAATAAAAGTGTCATTTTTCACCACGTTCGTAAACAGGTAGAGATGTGGAGATGAGCCTTTACCTATTATGGGCTCCGTCCCGCCCGGGCCCAGCCAATCAGGAGAGTGTTTTAACAAGCAGACGTCAGTTGTTGGGGGTCTGGACTTGCTCGTCCCGCGGTAACCCAGGTTGACAATGGACTTGTTATGGTGGATCCTGGGAACAGCCTCGGGTGTAACACTCATCAAGCTGTCTGCTGAGGCCCAAACTTTGGATCATGAATATTACAGAGGTTATGGGGTTATGGGACAGCTTTATTGCTCTGACAAACACCATTTCTCAAAAGGGTGGAGGCGAGACGAGGCAATCTGTCCACTTTGGTTTGCAAAACAGGCCGCTGAACTTTTTATTTTTCGTTAAACTCCATTTGACTTTTTGAGTCACCTTAATGCCGCTGCTGTTGCAGCAAATGAGCATCTATCTTTAGAGGCTGTGATTCAGCAGCAGGAAATGTGTGTGTGTGTGTGTGTGTGTGTGTGACGTCACACCGACGAGTGTGTGGTGGCGCCTGCATGTCCTCTGGACAGGGATGCAGATTTTTGTCGTGATGCTGGCCCCAAGAGGATGCAGAGAATGAGGGCGCAAACTGAGTGCAGGAGGAAGACGAGGTCAGAAACCTCTCCTCCATCTGCTGGCCGAGCTTCTCCTCCATATGCATGCAGCTCATGTCCACACCTGTCTCTTCACATGAGCTACAAGATGCATTAATTCTCCTGCAAACTGCACAGAATGAACTCTGTGCAGTTTGTTTGGAAAGGGAAACAGCGCCCTCGTGTGTACAGAAGGAGAACTGCACTTTTCTATTTGTTCTTTTGGGTTTTGTGGTGTCAGGAATGGAGAAAGTTGTATTTAATGCCCCTTATTAAACATGAATGAACAACATGCAAACCTTTTAATAGAGGGAATTACTCGTATCTGTTTGAAATGATCAAATCACAACATCAGTGTCGTCTTCATCAGTTCATGGAATCTTTGCCCAGCGGCAAAAAGGAAAACCTTTAGAAGCTTTATTGTGAAAGAGAATTTGTCTCCTAAATGTTTGTGTTTTTTGTATTTCACATTAGTAGCTCTGGGGTTTAAAACAGGCAGAGCAGAGAATCCGATAAAAACCATACAAGAACTTTCCCTTCAGTTCTGCCGTGGAAGGAAGAATCTTTTCCTCCCCTTCACTCCGGAGTGACAGAGACGGATCGGACCGCTGAGGAATGACTGGACAGGATGGAAAACAGGATTGTGAAAGCTCCCAGGGTGATTTTATGAGAATGTGGATACTTCTGGGTTCAGGATACCGCAGCGGACGATAAATTAGATTTCATTTGGATATCTGAACGCTAACATTCAACAAGTCCTGAATATCCCACTGCTATGAAAACGGCTTTTTGTACAGCAGGAGACTCGGAATAAACTGCTTTTATATTTGATCCTGAAAAAACTTTGATAAAACATTCAGCGCTTTTGGAACCAGCAACATTTACATCTGCTGATTCTGAAAAGGCGTTTTACTGTACGTGTTACAGCGGGATCAGAACATCCATTAAAATAAAAAAAGAACATGTTATGGAAGGAAGAATTTTTTCCTGTGGAGTGACAGAGACAGATCGGACCGCTGTGGAATGATTGGCCAGGATGGAAGATGGGATTGGGAAAAGCTCCTGGGTAGATTTTATGAGGATGTGGAAAGTTGTGGGTTCAGGACAACAAAATCTAAGATAAATTAAATTCGAACAAATCCTGAAAAGTCCGACTTTTTTGTTTGATCCGGACAAAAATCACAGGTGTGCCACTACATCCGGGTCAAGTATTTCCTTACTGTTTCAGTCCAAAAATAAAAAAATAAAGATGAGCAGTTTTGTTACATCATGAAACGCTTGAACCCGGTTTAAACAAGCTGAACTTCTGCGGAATCCTGGATATGCTAGGCTAGGCTAAAAGTCGCTGCCACATGCAGCCTAGCTTGCTAGCATTTAATGGTCGTAGATTTTAGTAAATTCACAGTATTGCTTAGTTTTACTTCATATATTTCTTGATTTCTCCACAAATGCTTCACCTTCTAACATCTGAATCTCTTGACGTGAGACTAGATTCCCATCAAACGGTGACGCGTCTCAGGCCTCGACGCACCTCCAGCGACTCTCACGGTCGTTAAACGGCACTTTGTTCCCGGAGTCTCACTTTCTTCGTCCTTTCATTTCACGCCTCTCCCTCTCCACATCTCCAGGGATCTCGGCAGACTCGTAAAAAGGAGCTTTAATGGAGACGGATATAAATCTGAAAGTGACAAACTCCAGTCGCGGCGGATCGCAGGGCCCCGTGTGTACGTTGTGAACCGCTGCGCAGTAAAAACCAAGACCTCCAGGGCTCCTGTGTCCCCCCCCCCCCCACGACCCCCGTGAGACCCCACAACCTCTGGGCCCCGAACCCAGGCAAAGACATTCAAGTGTTCTTAGAAGTCTGGATTGGTTTCTTTAAACTTTAACATCAGTTTTGGAGGAGTTCTAGAGTCAAACATTTAAGAGCTTTATTGCTTGTTCTGTTTCAATTTCCTGGATTTATTAAACGTTTTTGGCAAAGATCTTCGCAACGACAGTTTACAATAGTTCTTATTTAAACGGATCTCCGCAAGATCTTTATGATCTTAAACAGGTTCAGGCTCACAGCCAGACTCCGAGGGTGACGATACGGCGGCTGAAGGAAGTCAGAAGTAAATAGAGCTGAATTTATGATCCTTCAGCCGCGTTTAATACGGAGACATGAGGGGTCGCCGGTTCCAACAGAGCAGACAGAAAACCACTATAAAGGATATAAATGGTGCTGAAAATAAGAGCAAATTTGGAATTAAAATAAACATTATGTCAAAGCTTCATTTTGCTCAGTTTGACTGGTTTTATCTGTACTGTAAATGCAGACGGGACTGGGACAATTTTTATTCTCATCCTCTGGGAGAAATACAATAAAAACTCGTTTATGCGTGGAAGGAAATCCAGTTTTTACTTTACTACACATCCAGTTAGATCGTCTCAAATCCTGCGAGAGATTCTATTGGGTGGGGGCCGTGATTTGAAATGATTTACAGAATGAGTTCAGCCTCCCCAGATGAAGGCCTTTTATTTAGTCCTCCAGCTGTGATGGGATGTAGAATCCTTAATGACAACCAGGAAGAAGAATTAAGTCAGGATTTCACTGCAATGCTGAGATCGGAGTCAGTTTCCACCGGCCACCAGATGGCGCTGCAGTTTCCAGTTGAGAATATAAACGGATAAAACCAACTTCTAACTGTTAGAACAAGACTGGGCTCAAACTGGAGGCCGCCAATGTTCTCTGGATTCCAGCTAGAATAATGGAATGATGGATTTAACAGGCCCACTTCCCAAATTAATAATCCTGTTCCACGTTGCAGAGCGTATCAAATCTGTCAGATGGTTTTACAGCTTCTCCGACTCCTCCTTTTCTTTCCATTCCGCTCCCTGCTTTCCGTCCAGCAGCTGCGTTTTGACTCATTTACTGCTCAGCTGACATCGAAGCTCCACAAAAACGGATTAGAGGACAATGAAATCATTTTTTCTTCTTCTCAGAGAAGAAACGACTTTCGGGGGGAAATGATGGATTCGGTCGATGCAACAGACAATAAAACGCATCTTTGACTTTATATTGTGTTGAAAATCCAGACAGAGTTGAAGTGGAATGGATGATCACAACTACATTTCTCGCCTTGGGGTAACCATGGCAACGGTTGCACGTTTATCTCATGCATTGAGCTCACTGGTGACATTCTGACCTCCCTTCATTCATAAGCTTGTGCACATTGTTATCATTCAAAAAGTCAAATGAAAGGTGTCGTTATTCATTTAGCCTACATTCTGGTATGCATTTTAATTTAGACCACATATAACACATAACAAAAGTAAGTTGTGATCAAAATTTTAATTGACTGAAGGACGTTTGGACGAAAGTTTAAGCAGTAATCAAAACTGCAGATCCGTATCACTGAAACAGACACTACAGAGGAGGAAAAAGGAAAGATTTATAATGTATAAATTCATTAAACTCAGTGTTTGATGTAACTTTAGACTTTTAAGACGTTTAAAATTTAGATTAAAATAATAAACCATATTAACAATGGTTGTATGTTATGACGTTATGAATATAAGAGGTAAAAATAATGACAGCAAAAACTGCAAAAGTCAAATGAAAATAATTAATATCAGTACTGGGGATTTCCCCAAGGCAGGGTTTAAACTGTAGACATTAGTAAATAAATAATCAATACTTTTGACACTTTATATTCCATTATATTAAAGTTTTCCCTTCATTTTATGAACCCAACTGTTCCTGTTTCGTAAAAAGGTGGTGGAAAGTAATTTAGTGCTTGAGTCACTGTGGGATGAAATTGAATTGAGGTACCAGGAAGCCACTGGATGTAGTGAACGTGCTGGTTCGGGTCTCCCCGCTGGAAACAGAACCGTTTTATTATCACGCTGTCAGAAAACCACGGCGTCAAACTTCCAGGAAATTTCCACCCACTGTGTTTCCGTGCTTGATCGCGCTGGGTGGGCAGCGCTGGCACGGAACCGGAACGCATTACTCCTGCGTGGTGTTAATGGACTTACTTAACTCCCGGGTCCTGACGACTGTTTTCCAATGAATTGTCAGGGGGCCACAAATCAGCATCTGGGGTTGGGTCGTGTGGGTACCTGGAGGAGGAGCGTGGGTCTGGTGGGCTTCCATTCGTCTGCGCGCATACGCATCCAACACCCGGTGCGCGCCTTTACGCACACTCACACACACACGGCCAGATGTTCTCCCACGCAAACACACCAGTACCGCCTCAGTAAATGAATTAAGTAATCGCGCAACCTCGCAGCCTCTGCATTAGAGAGGAATTTCCATATTGGAGCATCTGATACTCCCCGTTCGCTGCGCTCTTACGCCGCTAATGCAGGCTCCTGGCGGGCCGGGTCGTAACCGGATAGCCGGCGGGGTCCTGCTGGAGCGGATGAGGTGAGCAGAAGTAGTGGTCATCCGCGCTATATGAGGCCTACTTTTTTTTTATTAGCGCTCATTAGGACACAGAATAACTCTCTACGCGGGTTTTATTTAAGCTATAATCCACCGGTGGCTGCGGTTGTAAAGATTTAGAATAGCAGCGAGGTGTTGTTGGGTCCAAAAGAACCCCAAACCAGAACAAATTAATGGGAACCGCAGCGGCTACGGCCAGACTCAGAACAGTTTTAGAAGATGATTTTTTTTTTCCCTCCGCGTCAGGAGCTGGTACATCCTTTACCCACAATGCAACACGCTACTAGTGTGTTACGCTAACTGCTAGCTTGAATCGGACGTTTCCTGCTCTTTTAAATAACTAAATGACATAAAAGAATGATAAAAATATCAGCCATTATGTGACAAAATTTACTAGAAATACATTATAAATAAACTAATGTAACTAAATTAAATATAAATAGAGCCACAAAACATGTGTACCTAACCAACCAATCAGATTGAAGATATTGTCCTCGTCAATATCTCAAATCTGATTGGTTGGTTTGGTATAGAGAAGTTTATCACCATAATTTCACAATAATTTCACAGAACGTTGATTAAAAAAACATTGTCAAAAAATTGGAAAAAATTTAAAAATTGGAAAAATAAAACCAAAACATGCTAACATGAAATGTAGTTTTAAGTATTAACAACATCCATTTTAAATATTTACACACTGACCATAGATGTAACATCTGGATGGTATTTGGTCTATAACTGTCACATAAACCTGTTTTCATAATGTTTTATACCTGATCGCGTTTCAACTGTGTGACCAATCAGCACTCAGAATCCGATCGAGCTGTGTTGAGTTACAAACCAGTCGCTAAAGCAACCGTCTCTTCCCACTCGCCTGCCTGCCTGTCACCCCATGTGGCAGGATCATTAAGCCATTGGTGGCTCCAGCGGCGACTGAGGGCCACACGCAGCTGCTTGGCCGCGGCTACGATTCTGTTTAGATCCGCAGGAGAAGAGCTGGAAAGGCTGAGTCAGAGCCTGGCTGCTGATAAACCGACGGAAAATAAAATCACTCGCAGAAATACGCTGTATTTTTTAAGAAACAGGGGGCAGTCAGGTGTGTTTGAGGCGCAGAGCAGAGATAAAGGTCAAAGGTCACTCAAGCAGCGTCCATTCCTGCTCACTCTTTAAATCTTCTTTCTGCTCCAGCGTTGAGTTGCGTTACAGGAGCTCAAGATCCATTTAAAAAGTAGTAACACTATCATGAAATAATTCTGTTTGAATCATGAAACATCAGAATTATCAAAATAAAATAACTCATTTTTTCTTTTATAATCTTCAATTATCCTCTATTTACATTCATAATCAGAGTTAAAGTTTGACTATAACTAATCCAAAAATATTAAGGGTAATCTGTCCTTAAACCAGATTACCTTTTTTAGACATTTGTGAAACCGGATCTAATCCAGGATGTATATTGTCTTCCAGTTGTGAGGTAGAGTATATTGATATTAATTTAAAAAATAAAAATAGAAGATGCTAGTGAAAATGTGGATTGGTACATACATGCATATTTATGTCAATCTTTTTTTTTGCAGCAGATTTTGTGTTAATTGTGTTTTAATGTGACGACCCTTGAACTTTGCTTGTGGTCAAGCTTAAATACTGTCGATGGCAATGGGACTGTTTTCTACTTTATGATGGAATTTCTCTCATTGATGTCTTAAAATGTGTTGGAATATCTTATTGACTACATGTGTAAAATACCGTAAGTGCAGTGGGTGAAAACATGAAGCAGCCATCAGTTAAATGTGTTCCAATAACTGCAGTGTCGGTATTCGTCCACTAGGGGTCAGATGTTCTCATCAAGTTCACACACACCTCAGTAAACAGTTAAATAAACAGATATCCATGTGATGTTGTTTGCAGTAGTAGTGATGAATAGATGATGAATTAATATCAGATTCTGCCTAAATAAGATCAAATAATTCACGTTGGATGAATTTACAGAAATCTTGATGCTCTGTTGTGAATTCCTGCGACTCATTGTTGCTGATCTCAGACCAGGGTCAGTTAATCATCATTTATCTCCACATCAGACGAGTAATCAGAGGCCAGACAATCAAGGTGATGATGAGGAGGGGTCAACAACATGTTCCTGTTTGAGGACAAGGCTAGTTCCTCTATTAAAGATGGATACGCTCCTACTATATATATATACTGGACATATATACGTATATATATGAATATTTACCAATTCAGCAGGATTTCAGGGAGGACTGTTCACATTTTCAAATGTGACTGATTTAATGTGAAATTTCCCGCTTCAATTTCTTGCTTTACTTAAACTTTTAATCAAAAGAATCACTGACAGATAATAAAATCATAAACAAATGTGAATTCTTCTGCAATTTGCTTTTGTGTGTATGAAATATTAGTCATTCTAATATTGTACACCATCATATTTCATGGAATCTGACTTTACATCAGAGCATTTGTACTTTCATAACAATAAAGAATCCGACGACTTCCTCTGGGTAAACATAGAAACACAATAGGAATAATTATAGACACCATTTTAATAGCGCGCTGCTAATATAACACACACACGATGACAACCAGAAGAAAACAGGAACGGGCTGGCATGACGAGAAAATCATCTGTTTGTTCCCGGCTAAGAATAAAAGGGAAAAATGTCCTGTCACCTCTAAAACACACACACACACACACACACACACACACACACACACACACACACACACTGCTGAAGTGAAAGGAAGCACATAACTGCATCATCCCAGGCTGCACGCACACACAAAAGCATTGGTGCACACACAAAGGCTCTCAGATTATTTTGGCAAGCAGGGAGTTTATTATTTTGTTTTATGGGGTTGTGTGTGTGTATGTGTGTGTGTGTGTGTGTGTGTGTGTGTGTGTGTGTGTGTGTGTGTGTGTGTGTGTGGTGGTGGTGGGGTTGTTTTGCAGTACTGCCTGTGATACGGCGACTCTGTTTGTGCTCTTGTGAGAAAGGAAGCACCAGTAAGATCAATACATCCTCTACGTAGATATCCAGCAGAGAGTGACGTGCGTGCGGGGAAATGAGCTGGTCCGAGGATACTTTGCTTGTTATGGATTTGACATGAACTTGGCCCCCGGCCCCTCTGAATGTGATGAATGTATTATTTAATCTTCCTGTCTTTGTTCGCCTCCTTCTGGCCGAAGCCGCAATGATTCTCTGAGCAGCCCAGTGGATGAAACAACATCTCCACTTCAGGCCGGTGGAGTTTGATGAAGTATAATAATGGCTGTAATAATAGAGGCTCTCCGTGTGAACCTTTCCCACCGCAGACATGCTAATGGGAGCGCCGCTGTATTTTAAGCACATGTGAGTCCACAGCACAACACATTCAAATAAACACTCCTGATTAATGTGGCCTTGACAAAAAATAAAAACAGCTGCATTGATGAGGCCCAAACTAAATTACTGCCATTTATTGTTCCACTGGAAAACGCTATGAAATCAAAAATATAGGAATCACACACACACACACACACACACACACACACACACACACACACACACACACACACACACACACACACACACACACACACACACACACACACACACACACACACACTGTTCAGTAAGGTATTTCAGGAGTATTCAGACATTTTTGTCTTTCTGGATCTGGAGTATCGTAATGTATAGGGAGGAGGTTTAGGGCCACATTTCAGGGATTTAAGTGGGATCTGGCAGGTGGGGGTGGGATTCTAGAATCAGGTGTAGCAGCAACAGTCTGACTAGAGAGGAAATGTCATTCATGAAGAAGTATTTGACTTATAATTGTAACCTTGGACCTGAAAGAAGGACAACTTCAGTCCTCAGTGATTCAGCTCCTGCAGGATATTCATCATACGTCCCATTACAGCCAGATTCCACACCCTCCCCCCATCACTGCTGGTTAAATTCAGGATTAACTTTGATTCTAATGGGCCAGTCTGGACCCACATGGTACGATCTAGACCAAAATGGTCCGTCCCGACCGATTCGAGTTAGCCTGAGAGTCTCTTTCTTACCCTGACTGGTGGCTGTTTTTGAATTTCGGTGCTGATGTGTGAAGAAGGGCACGTACAGATGTACTTACATGCTTACATGTGTTTGCTGGCACATGACTGGTAGAGACTGGTGGGGGGGGGGGTCTAAAAATAAATCCCCAGGGGCTGCAGACAATGACAGGGCAATATTCTTTGGGGGTTGAAGCGCTTCTGGAAAGGATTCAGACTCAGAGACAAAGAGACTGATTTAGACCTTTTGTTGTTCGCCTGAGTGGGAATGATATTAGTCACCTTTGGGTCGGTGATATTTTCGTCAAGACACGCAAACATATGGAGAAACAGAGCCTGTTTCATCTACGGAAAAAGATTAAGAAACGCACGCAAGGCTGGTTGTGGTACCAGCGGGATTGTGGGAAAATCTGTTTTTTATCACCGGTTTGACTTGAAGTTATTAGATGATAAAATATAAGAGAAAAACATGAAGACAGTTTTAGATAATAAACACTTCATTAATATCAGTCAAACTGATTGTTTTAGTATCTTTATGATTTCAGTGGAAATAAAGTTTTGCTAATAAAATCAGCTGTTTGGCACCATTTTATATTTCAGTTGTTCGTTTTCTACATTTTAAAACAAGTCCCCATAGTTTAAAGTAGTTTAGGAGGATTCTGCAGCCTGATTTGTTCTGTGAAGCTCCAGAAATGTTCAATCAGATCAATAAGCTTTGCTGTGAGAACATAAAGGTTGAAAAAAAAAAAAAAAAAAAGTTCTTTTTTGGTGAACTGTTCCTTTAAACCTGTCAAACACATCAGTGATTAAAGTATTCACCACATCAGTGAGGGCTAGGGAAAAAAAACCCACAGTCTTATATAAAATAAGTCGTTGCTCCGTTGCACCTCGGACACAAAACCTCTCTGTGATCCTCGGGTCTGCGAGCATCACTTAGCCTCAATGCCTCAAAACACAAATGTTAAATGGGACGCTCCATGTGCAGTGCAATGGAGCTTCACCGCGGCTCGGCTGCAGCCGCCGTGACCTGAAGCCGGCGAACCGGCTCCGGCGCAACCAGCCAAGGTCCTTTCAGGAAGGAAAGAAGGGCCTGAGCGGGGATGGAAAAAATTCTTTGGTGGGAGAAGCAACGAGGTGCGAGGAACGTCCTGCAAATGTCTTCAACATGACACTAAAAATTCTGAACAGAGTCGCTGCTATTAATGAGAGCCTCGGCCGCAACTCATGCCGTCTCACAAAAGGGCAGATGACCTCCTGTCAGCTGTGGCGAGCAATCAAACCAATATAGATTGTTGGATTACAAGCCCAGAGACGCTGCCAGGAGCTGATGTCTCCGCTGGGCTGCCCTGTTCTTATCCTCCTCCAGGTCCCGACATCTATATATCCCTCAATCCCCCAGATCTGAGCACATGGTAATTCTTATAAAAATACCAAATCCTCACCACCAACAGGCGTGGGAGTGACCGACAGACCTGAGCTCGTCAGGTTCGGGCATCCCAGTCGAAAAACCAGCTCCTCCACAAAACACCCTAAATCGGTTTTCACTCCTCTGAGCCAAAACCACCAGAAGAAGGAAAAAAAAAAAAGCCACATATTTTGAAAATTTGCAATCATAAAGCTTGTTTTTTTTTTTTCATCTCTATTTAAAGACAGGGTTAGACTGTAAACCTCCGATGAAAGCAAGATTAGGTTTAAGGTTAGGGTGAGCTTTAAAAACAACTTGTAGGTGAAGATTATAAGAAAATCCACGGTTTGCAGCTCGGGCCAGGAGGGATCAAGCTCCTAAATCCGGAGCTCCGCCTCCTCAATCAGCCGGATTCGAGCGACCGCAAGCCGCGGGCACCGAGAACCATGTGGATGTTTGACCGGACGCTCGGCTTTGGTTGTAGGACAGACCAGCAGAAGTCTAGATAATCACATATTCCTGCAAGAACAGGCCATCCAAATTAAAAAGACATTTGTTGGGGGGGTGGGGGGGGGGGAAGCGAACATCGTCTGTTGGCTCGGATCTCTTCCACACACACACTCCTGGGAAGGCAGTAAATTTCAATGTATGCATCTTTTTTTTTTTCTTGGTTCTTTTTTTTGCCCCAAATGATCCATTATATGACAGGGAATCAGGAGCCTGGAGTTGAGTAGTCTCCCATGCCTCTTCACATGCATACCTCAACAGCAAAGCCCCCCCCCCCCGCAAGCTCCCCTATACTCCCCAACTTCATGCAGGATACAGGAGATTTGTATGTGCAGAGCTTGTGCTCAGGCCCTGATGTCAGAGATGACTCAATCCAGAACGCCGTGACTCCGAAACACCATCTTGAAAATCCTGAATGGAGAAGAAACCGGGAAGAAGGGATCTGTCTCCGCCGCTCCGTAAACATGTTTTCCCTATTAAGATAAAAAAAGTTTTCTCATGCGCACGTCAGTCACGAGAGTGGAAAACAAGACCAGGATGTTCCGAAAGGCGGTCCGACATTTTCACTTTACTTCAAGAGGAGTGTCGACTTCCTCTAAAAACCCACTTAACTTAAACACATCGACGTGTTTTGTTTTACCCTCCCGCCAGCCCGGGCCTTCAGTATCCCCGGGGGACGTTGAGATTAGCTAGAATGTGATGAGATGGTGACAAATATCCGACACTCCCCCACAAACCAGCATCCCAAACGCACCCTCGGTTGGAGGAGTGTGGGGTTGGGGGGGTAAACGGCTCCGATTGGACCGGGAAACAAAACAAAAAAAAAAGGAGACTCGGCCAGGAAGCAAGATATCCATTTCATGCCCTCGTCTGTTTGCCCGCCACCTGTTAGACATGATCATTACCACGAAGCGAGGCATCGGGGCTAAGCTGGCCACATTTATATCAACAAGCTGGGATAAAACTGTCTAATTATCCCCCACGGCCTCCGGCCTGGCTGGCCCCCGGACTCCGGGTCCCATTTGCCAGCCTGGCCTGCATCCAGACTCTGCAGGCTGGTATGTGAAAGCACATCCTAATGACAGCCCTCTTTCAATCCCTGGTCTTTGTAATTGCCCTGGGTAGCTTATACACATTACGGGGCAGCGATCCAACCCAATAGTTAGAAGGTCAAGGAGCGGGTTTGGTGGAATCGGGGGGCGTGAATTCATTTGAGGTACCTGATCTAGATGAATCTTAGGAGATAGTCTAGTTTCGTGAAGACTCGGAAAGGCAATCGAGCTCTGAGCGAAAACGGTCGATCTTGAACGATTCTTGAAAACTCGAGGGGTTAAAAGTCGTAGAGTGTCGAGCTTTGATGATCGCTCATGATTGAGGGCAAATGTATAGCTAATGTGAGCAATTTGCACCTGTGCAAAGCTTATACACATTACGTGGAAGCGATCCAACCCAATAGTTAGAAGGTCAAGGAGCGGTTTGGTGGAATCGGGGGACATGAATTCATTCGAGGTACCTGATCTGGATAAATCGCCGGAGACAGTCTAGTTTTGTGAAGACTCAGAAAGGCAGTCGAGCTTTGAGCGAAAACGGTCGATCTTGAATGACGCCTGAAAACTCGAGGGCTTAAAAGTCGTAGAGCGTCGAGCTTTGATGATCGCCCATGATTGAGAGCAAATGTAGAGCTAATGTGAGCAATTTGCACCTGTGCAAAGCTGACTATTATCATAACAGTTTTGATGGCTACAGAGGGAATGCGGTGGGTGGGGGTAGCGAGAGCCCCGTGGGAGGTAGCATTAAGGTCTTAATTAGGACGCGGGGGGAAAGATTCAAAGTAGTCCGAGATGACGAGGGACGCCGCGATGGGAAACCGGAGACGATCGTCTTTCCCGGTTCAAGGCTAATTGCTGAAAGGGAATCTGACGCGAGACGCGCAGGGAAACCCACACGCCGTGAAATAAGACGACGTGAGGTCATCTCTAAAAAGCTGTCCGACTAATTCTGCGTGTCTTTGGTGGCTTGTAGTTCTGCGTTATTAAGACACCGCAGGTACTATTAGGCCACACGCATCACGTCTTAATGTTAAAGTTTAATCCCAAACAAACAGCTGATAATGATCAAGGCGGTCGCTCCTAATAGAGTTATTCAAAGAGGATCTCTGAGTCTAGATCATACCTTCATACCACGGCCGACTAAATTGTCAATCAGCAAAAGCGCTGGACTGTTTACTTCCAGGAATCTATTTGTCCGCAGATCTCCGATAAAGCGGCAGCTGTGGAAGATATTATTACTACAACTGGTCTGAAACTGAAGGCCGGCCTGGAGTTTTGAACTAATTCTCACTGCATTTACGATCAGCCTTGGATTAGGAAATGAGCAGCAAGATGATTTTTATATGTCAAGATGTCTTGAAATAATAAGATGGTTCAAAACTTGGAAAAAAAGAACATCAGAAAATAAAAGGTGAAATATGAATTGTTCTTATGTTTCAAAGCTAAGGTGTTTAACTTTGGCAAGCATAATAAATAACTTGAAGAGCTCATTTAATCATCTTTCGGTCACAAAACCATTAAAGATCAAGGTCAATCTGGAAATCTATGGCAATTTCTACACTTTCCTAAGGTTAAATGGAACATTTTAAGTATTAATTTTCAATATAAATCTATGATCTTATTTTTAGAGTTTGTAAATGGACTGAAATGTGTTTAGAGTGTGTGTTTGTCGTGTTGTCTGTCCTGCCAGAGACAACAGATGGAAATTAAGTTGAAGGTAAATCTACAAAACAGCCTTACGACCAATGCGTTTGTGCAGAAACCGTCATATAAATACAATAAATTATTTTATATCTATGACAGAACTGTTACTCTATTTTAGCTGTGGACTCAAAACAAGGTTTCCCAATGTCTGGGGTTGAGATTCAAAAAATGATTATAGAAATAGTCTTTTCTGGTCAAATTCAATATAAATCTGAATAAGTTTTTTAAGGTCTAGCATGTAGATTATTTCCTTCCTGCATTTAGAAGATGCTAAGAGGCAGTTTTTGTCTTGTATAGTTGAAACATTCCAAATTAAACTGAGGCCCTGATTGGTTTAAAGGCCGCTGCGGAGACTTTCTACGAAATAAAATAAGCGCCCCCCCCTAATTGCCATATCAAACATTCACTTCACTGACATCATTTTCAAACACATCTTGCAGATACGACCCGTTTGGGTCCGGTTTCGTGTGAAGTAAGGCGCAGAAATGATTCCCGCGGCGCGTCCAAACTTTATTGAGTCATATTTGCAAAAGCCTGCAATAAAAAAAAAAAAGTGCAGGTGCTGCGTTTTGCAGACTTCTGTTCAATTACAGCTAAAACGGTGACGCATCGGGGGGGTTTGTTCTGCCGGAGGTGACGGTCGACCATCAGGACGTCGTCTCCAAACCGGCTCCTGCATGTCCCCCCGTGTGAAAAGACTGAACCCGGATAGACCGTTTCCACTTGAAATAGGAAGACTGGGGGGGGGGGTCCTCTGGGAGAGGCTAAACTCAAACTAAGGCTGTGCCTGATGGACCACAGGATATGCCTGCAAAATTTAGTCCTATCAAAATGACGAAAAAGTCTGTTAGTGCCCATTCATATACACTGAATGGCTTGTAATGTTCTCAGCTCCTCAGGAGGATACTTGCAAGGTTGAGGAAAGACTACAGGAAGAGCAGAATGGTTTTGACATAACTTTATTTTAGTGCGCTACAGGTTTTCTCTCCTCCCTGCAGTTTAATGTTGTATTCCATTGGGTCCCGGAAGGAAGCAGCCCAGTAAATCCCTACTGCTCGACTTAAAAAAGGAAACGGCGTCTGAAGACAGGTGAAAAACTGGAAGATAAATACATCCAGGGCCCTCTTGCCCCCACCGCGCTAGTTTCTCTCCAGAGGGTCACCCCCACCTCCCCTAGAATGTAATGGTGCAGCCGTTTGGTTTAAATTTAGCCAGAAAGGAAGTTGCAATGATGAAATAACACTTACTCACTTCTGAAAACATATCCCATTTTATTAAAAGCATAGCATGTTACAAAGCGATGGCTGGTTTTTAGATAACCCCCGTCAGGTGGCTTTTCAGGCCTATTAATTGGGGAGAAAGTAACTGGGAATGCTGGAAAACCACACAGGAGATGCTCCCGTGGGGACGCTTTTTTTTTTTTTTTTTGCAATGGTAGGTGAATTAGGAAGTCTTCACTTAGCCGGATGTAATGAACTGAGCCGATGTGCGCCGCTGTAAGGTTAAACATTTTACCGTTTTTTTTTTTTTTTTTTTATTTGAAGGAAGGAGGTTGGGGGTGGGGGGGGGGGGTTGCAAGGTAAACAATGAGAAGTCCTGCAGCCGCCTCAGCTGCTCCCAGCGCGCTTCAAAGGGCTTTCCATATGTTTTTGAGATTTGAACCCAACTCCGGTATCGCCATTTAAAGACGGTCCACCCCCCCAACCCCCCCTAGCTCTACCACCACCACTAACACCACCTCCCTTACATTAGTTTTCATGCTAGTCCGAGTTAACTCCAAGGAGAGGAACGTGCATTGAGAAAAATGCATGGATTAAAAAAAAAAAATGGGAGTAAAATAAATCCTGATGTTCTCGGCGTCGGGATTTTAGACGTTTTTATCGACGTCCAGGGTTTGCTTTCCACAGCTCTGCAATATTGTGTTTCTAAGACAAGTTCGTAATCGCCGGGGTGTGTCTGTTTTTTGGGGGGGTTGGGGGGGGGGGGGCGGGGGGGATAAAACATCCACCATCTGTTCCGAGTTCTTGTCATGCTAAGACGGATTCTGGTGTAGATGGTATCCAAAACACCACCTGAGTGGTTCGGGGAATATAATCCCAACGACCGCGTGATAAATGGAAGCCGCGTTTTGCTCCCGTTAGCGATTTTGTCACTGCAAAGCTAATGAAAAAAAGCTAAACTCGTACAGCTAGTCCGCGAGTTCTAGAGAGATCAGATGCATTAATAGAATAGTTTCATTGTCATCTTTTAGCTGAGCTCATTATTCTTTACTTAAAGGTAATCAGTGAGGCTCCCGGCTTCACCAATTTGCACGACACAATATTTACATATCTGCTTTAATCATTGCGGTTCATTTATTTCATTTATTTTTACCCTATTACAATAAACATGCAGGAGTATTACCAGCTGGCTAATAGGATGAGCAATTACACTATAAACTCAGAATTAGCCAATTGCTTTGGTATGAGGAATTTCTCCCCAAATACAACTGACACTAAGACAGAGAGTGAAGTTTTCACGAGGGTGTTGCACGCTGAATCTTTACTGGGGTTGATAGATCGTGACAGAACAGGAGGGATCCAGGAATCTTGCAAAAACTCCAGATAATATCTTGACCTTATATATTTAACATCTGAAACGAGGCCCTGCCATAATGTCCTAACAAGATGTAAAGCAAATGTGCAGCAAAACATAAAAAGCGCCATGAAACCTAAGTGTTTCAGTGTCCAAACATGCTACGAGTGCAGACCATCTGTTTTCCCTCCTTACATTGGGAAGCCAACGCAGAGGTCCACAGTGATGCGTGACCTCAATAAATATTGCAAATCCACAGAGACTTCCCCCAATTTGTCCACTGGTGATTCATCTGGGAACTAATAGTGGAAGACAATAACCAGTCGGACGGGCCCATCTGAAAGACATCAGTAAACAGGAGAATAAATCACGCTGACCCGAAGAGATGATGGTAGGAAAAACTCCGTCCACAAAATCATCTTGTGGTTGGATGAGTGCAGGCCTGGCAGCGGGATGATGTTAAGGCTATTCCCAGATTCTTAATGTTTTGGTTAGTATGAATTATGGGACCCCGTCCTTTCAGTGACCTCACAAGTAATCATGCATTTGTACAAAAAGAGCAAACCATTAGTTTACACTGAAGTACCGACGAGCGTCTCCTGCTAGCTGAAGCTAACTCAGCCGTTCAGCTCCGCCCGGATTCACCTGTTGCCCACCTGGATGACTTGGAGAGCGACGGATCGATGGAAAAATAGAATTTAAAAATTTCTTTCACAAAAAAACCCCAGATATAATCATAAATGTCTGTAGGAAATGGAAATAAATATTTTATAACTGTAATTTTCCACTCATGAGAGAATCATAATCGTTTTTAATGAAAATTAAATTGACAGATGGACTCTGCCACGGAAAGATGGAATTGTTTCCATGTTATCCAGTTTAATGGTGCTTGGCGTTAACAGTTTTTATTGGCCGCAGCTAAGGAGGTTGTAAACACAAAGCTAGCACGTTAACTAGTCGAATGGGAACCATGTTTAAGGATATTTTAAAGTGTTGCATATCCTGATAATTTGCATAAATGTTGCATTTTTTTTTTTTTTAAATGGAGAAATAGAAAATTTCTGTCCACATTTGTACGAAAGTGTTCACCAGTTTACAGTAAAATATGAAATGTGTCCAAAATTAGAGAAAGAAACCAATTATATCACCTTAAAATTCTATACCATGTCAAAATGTCATTAAATCTTGTCACACATGGATAATACAGAAAAGCAACAGATGTTAGAACTTTGATCACAAAACTTTGAGCGCGACTTTTTTGGATTTACAATCTAGATTAACCAATCAGGTGACCTGAGGTTGCTCTCTGATTGGTTGGTACGATATAGGACGCTATTATATACTGTATTATCAATAATATATTTGCAGAAACTAAAGTAGAACTTGTCTAGAATTAGGTAAAAACACTTATTTATCTTAATTTACTCCTGATAATTTAGGATTTCTTCCTTAGCGCCCTCTAGGGGGAACTGCAGGAACTCACCAGCGGCTGAAACACATGTAGGGCAAAGACTAACGATCGACACGTCTTACCTGTTAGCCTTTCATGCTTCTTGACCTTAAATTGCACGTCTGACTAAATAAAGACATGATGGATCTTCGGCAAGGAACCTCCTCTCCCTCTGTGAGTGCATTTAAATGAATAAATCTGCTCTCCTCCTGTCTTCTGGCCCAGTCTTCTATCTGGGATGTTGGAGACCTACCAGCAGCATTGAGGCAACACGACAGTGTGTTGTGTTGTTTTTGGAATTGTGCATTCCCTAAAACATTTTTATCACCATCTGCCACTGGTTAGTTGTGCGATTTTGGGAGTTAGTCGTCTTGCTGTCTCCAGAAAGCCACATGCTAATGTTCGGAGCTAATATTAGCGCCGTCTAATCCAATCAGATCCCTTCTAAGGGAGTGTTTCAGATCTAACGTGATCTGTAAATATTCATTTTATTTTACAAATGTCACTTATCAGACCAGCTTTGCTTGGTTTTTGATTGTTAGCGACAAACTAACGAACCTCCTGCTGGTTTTTATACTCAAACATAAGGGCGAACTCCACAGATATTTTTCTTTTGGGGGGGGGGGATTATGATAAATGCCGATGAAGGCTAAATCTGAGTCATTTCAGCCGTTACTCCTTCAGCAGCAGACGTATTAACACTCAGCTGTAAACACCCGTGCACATGAGAAAAACGTCATACCCATATATCAGCATTCATCTAATCCATATGCAGTGACAATTTTATTGTGCTCATAAAAAATGCCTTTTAAGCACATTGTATTTTCAGCAGGCATTTTAAACAGGCTTAAATTACACTCAAACAGCATTGAGATGAATGGATTGGCAGCGCTGATGTGAGTTCATGTGTGTGTGTTTTTTTTTTGTTGTATTTTTTCGAGACAGGGAATTTTCCTCCCCGCCGCCCTGCCAAGAGCAGGAGGGGAAAATCAGCTCCGTTCAACTATTTGTCAACTCCCTTTAGAAACATTTAATAGTAATAAAATTTATGGGACCAGTTTCCAAAGGATACTGCCAGTGAAGTTCATCTCTATGAAAGTGGTTGTAAATGCTACCATTGTTTCAGGTTTATTTTGATTTATGGCTCAATCTCTTACTGAAGTTTTAGAGGATAAATACGGAAGCCCGTTGGTGGAGCAGGAATAATTTTCTACATATCCATCTTTGTACCTATCGGCCGATCCCCTTCAGTCAACCCATTACTGTCCACTAAGGAATAGAAGTTAGGAAGACACTCTCCTGTCTGCAGGATGAGCAACGACAGAACCAGACGAATCCGCTGAAGCAGCGCTTCCAAAATGGAGTTGCCATATGTTAACTTTCTCCATCACGGAGCCATATGTCATATGTCAGCTACACGGAATCGTCTTTGATTAAAAACCTTCACGCATTCAGGAAAAGATGAGCAGAATAATTTGGGAATCATCATTTGGGGGGATTTGAAGGCATCTCACTGCTTGGGAGGCATAATTTCCTCACTCGCTCCCTTTTTTATTCCATCCGTGCTTAATTTATGTAATACAGTAAAATATGTTAGTCATACAGTGGACTTTGGTTCAAAGTGTAAACCTTTTATTGGACAGCGTAGGATTGCCCACAATAAGGTCATTAAACCTCAGCGTGGTGGATCGTGGGCCCGACAGTGAGGGAATCGTGGTCGGAGTGAGTTATGAACCATCCAGGAGCAGTAAAAGCCGATGACGAATTAGTATGCGTTTTCTATTTTTTTCTCCTCTTTTTTTTTTTTTTTAGTATCCTGATGCATGGAAGGAAATGCTCTTTGTTTTCTTAAGAATGTGCAGTTTTCTTCTTTCATCCCTTACGAATCCTCGAGTCATCCAGAAGTGAGGATTTAAAAGTCCTCTGGCGGAGGTTACAGCTCCCTCCAGGAGGTTTCTTACGACTCAGAGTGACGATTTTGAGGAAAACCAACCAATTTGCAGAAAAGAAGAAGGGATATTCCAGAAAAAATTTTTGGCTAAAGCTTCACAATTCAGTAATCACACGGTGCATCAATCAGGCCTGTCGCTGTCTTTGCTGTAGTTTGTGGGGAATTTAATTCTCTGGGTGGAGAATTGAAAACATTGAGGCTTAAATGCTTCTTTTTTCCGACAAGAAAAACCCTCCAGTAAATGCATTTCATCCATGTTTCAGTAATAATATTTTTAAAAAATATTTAAAAAACAGTTCCTTTAGAAACACTTTTGATTTCCGCCTTTTCCCGTCCTGCAAAATCAAAACAAATGCTAAAATGGAGAATTAAAAAAAAAAATAAAAAATTCTGATGTCATGTGATAAAAAAAGAGCATCACCCCACCCTCACGATGCACATGTGCGCACATGTGTAGATGACATTAAACTCCTGGTCCTACAACAGAAACTCAGTGTAATTTATGAGGGAATAAATCCAACCCCTTCCTGACAATTAAACCCAAACTCTAAAGGGTGGCACAAAAGAAAAAGCTCTCATTTTTTAAAAAAAGAAAAGGGTGGAGGAAAAAGGAAGAAAAAAAAAAAAAATCCCCCGGCCTAAATCACTCACTCTAACGCCGTCGACTTCCCTTTCGGAGTTCTGGCCGTTAATATTGACCAGCAAGCGTCTGCAAGGCTGCAGGGGAACAGCTATGCATCAGCAGCAACATTAAAGCACGCATCTGTCATATCCCCAGTGAACTGGGGGGGGGGGGGTTATTTGTGAGCCAAGTTGAGATGCTGATGGTGCTCAGCTGACAGGTGGCCCAAGTGACGACGGAGTTGTTGGAGCCATATGCAAAACAGAACGTTATTACACTGCGCCGCTTCATAACGGCTCAACGGTTTAAGTTCATGTCCAGCAATGCTGCTGAGACTTTCTGCACGCTTAATAGCTTTTATTACAGATCACATGTGATGCATTTTTTTAAAAACTCAATAGAAATCAAATTTAATTTGGATGCCTCCAGGATAATTGCTTCCAGCTGTTAGCCTGTACCATCATTTGAAGAGCATATAAATCTAAGCATCCCAATAATCTCGACTGCGTCATCCAGCTGGAAGCATCTGACCGACTTTCTGCTCCGCCTGTGGTCTGAACGTCGAGCGGCAGACGGCGCTTTTGCCCCCCCCCCGGGGGCCAAATGGCAACTTAACAGACTTCCTGAAATTATGTCATTACATATGGAGCTGATGAGGTCACACCTGACAGGAAAGCCCGAGGCAACCGACTTCATCAACAAAGTGTTCGTATTTATTATCATTTTTTTTACGTGATTTGTTTGATTTTCTTTCTATTCCTCAAACATAAAAGTGACATTTTTGCAGCTTTGAAAGCGGCGTTACATCACCACCACCACCACCCCCCCCCCGGAAAATGTGACCTAACGTCGACGTCAGCTTTAACTTCCTCGGATTCTAGTAAAACTGAACGCGAGGCTGCGATCTGTGTTTTCTCAGATGTGGCTTCGCGTGCAGCTGAAAACACACCGAGATCTGCAACAATCCTGCACCCTAAAGGTGCGTGAAAAGCGAGTCGATGGACGCTTTGGATCGTACTATTAATACCTTGTAGAGCAAAGCAGCTGATGCATACTTCAAACTAAGAGTCGAGCTGCTCCTGGCCAAGCAGTGGGTCATTCGCTTAATGGCGAATGAATCTCTAATCCCATGTAAATGTCAGGTCCGTGCAGCGAGAGCTCCTGGAGACAGAGAGGTTTTTTCGTTGCCTGAGCTTTCGGCCAAAAAGTCTGAGCTGTTCTTCAAGTTGGAGACAAGGTCAAGGAAATAATGTTTGATCTGTTATGGCACTCTTATAATTATTTGGCCCCCGGAGGAGGACCTTTTCTTTGGCTTGGCTACTGCCATCTAATATTTCACTTGAAAGATGTGAAAGCTCTATCGTACTTGCGGTCCAAGTGCGCTGCTGGAAATTCTTAAATCCCTGTGCGACTTTTGCTCACCCCACTCTCTGTGATTATAATTAGCATTCATTTTGAAAAGGAGAGAAGAGAAATTGTTTCCTCTAATTCTGAAACTGAAAAAGCTCCAAATGTATCTTAAAAGGAATAAGGAATAATTCAGTATTTGGATTTTTAAAAAAAAGATGGGGAGTTGAGTCAGCTGTGTCCCGCTGATGTTAAAAACAAATTACAAAAATGTCCTGAATCTGAATTTGAAATAAATTTACCGTCCGTTAAATCCGAACAATCCTGCTGACATCTGCACATCTTGCCTGAACCAAACCACATCCTTCCACAAAGTTCCGTAGGAATAGCTTCAGCAGTTTTTGCATAATTAGGGAAAATGTCCCATCTATCAACGCTGCAGAGTGGAACTCTTTTTAAATTTTTTTAATGGGTTCCTTTCTGGACTGCGGCCCATCCTTCCGGAAAACTATCCAGAACCGAAACTTTGGGGTAAACTGGCTAACGCTACAAACAAGTAATTTAGTTAAACACCTAGACCAGGGGAGTCAAACTCATTTTCACCGAGGGCCACATCAGCATAATGTCTGTCCTCAAAGGGCCAGATGTAACTAATAAATGTAACTAAATGTAACTCAATATAATGTAGCATAAATGTAACTACTCCTTAATGTTAAATAACTCTCAATTCATTACTTATTCAAGTTACAAACATTAAAAATATGTTTTCTTGTAGATCTGTTATAACATAAATCCTTTTAATTTGTCAGAACTCCATCAATCAAGGATCAAACTATACAACAAAATAAAGAAAAATAACATCAAACACAAGTTAGGACATTAAATTTATTCAAAACGTTTTTGTCAATGTTAAAATGGGATTAATTACTGCATTGTGGGAAATGTAGTTTTTGGTCAAACCACACTTTTGACATATTTATTTTTTTATGCTCTCGCGGGCCACATAAAATGATGTGGCGTTCCACATTTGGCCCCCGGGGCCACATGTGATCTACAGCATATTTTGAATGCATTAGCATTTCCATAGTTTAGCTTTGTTAAATTAGCATTTGAGGTGAAGACAGATCACAATAAAATCCTTCAACTTCTGCTTACTTCCTGAACTGCATCAGCAAAAAGCCTTTCAAGCCGACACCTTCCATTCCCCTCAGTGTTTCTCTGCCCACATTATTTCCATACTTCGGTTCCAGGACAAATAGTTTATGATAATGTTTTATCACGTCGAGTCCTCAAAGAGACGAAGGCCCGGCCGTGACCCGAACAGGCGTGTGGGAGGAATTCAAAAAGTGCTGTTAAAACAATATATATTCATGAAAATACGGGTAAAAGTGAAGTCTTGTGTTTTTTCGTTCAGTAAATCTCCCACGAAGGCGTTTGTCTTTGTGACGCCGTGAACTTTAACGGCTTCTGCGAGAGTTCAGCTGCTCTATAAGATAGGTCCTGTTTGGACTGGGTGGTGGGGGGGGGGGTGGGGTGGTAAAAGAACGCGTGCGTCCCGATGAATGGGAGGAAGGCCCGGGAGGCTTCGCTGGGAATTGAACCCGACTTCTCGGCGAGGTTTTAATTGTTCTGGATGCAGCTGGTTGAGGAGTTACTGCCCGACGGGGGGGGGGTGGGGAGCGACGGCGTGGCAGGTTTACAGGGAAGAGAAGGGCGGTAAAAAGCGAGATGAAGAAATCACCTGCCGGAACGGAGCGTCTCGTAAACGTCTCCGTTTAGCGACGGCCGCGGTGGAGACGGCGAGCGCGACAACTGACCCGAGACGTAAACTAGAACTCACCTATCGTCCTAACCGCGAATAACGAGGGATTACTATATATAAACCAACAACCAAGCATAAAATAATTCGTTGTAATCCAACTGACTAAAAGCGTCGTGATAAAAATAAATTGTTGAAGCCCTTTTTAAGCTGCTAGCCTCAGCATTGAAGCTTCAATCTTTTGCTTGCGTCATCTTTTTTTTTTTTTTAAAAAAAAACTCCTGCTCATTCGAATTTTGCAACGGTTTAGAGGAAGTTCCAGTTGGGCTGCACATGTGACGCTCATGTGACGCTCACGTCTGAGTCATTTTAACTCGGAAAGGTCGTCCAGAAGGTCACAAGAACATCATGACTGTGCGATACACCCTCGCTCATCGCCGAGAGCTGACCACTTTCTCTCCATCTTCTGCTCCGGTTCTCCTTCCCCTCGTTCCCTCCCCCTCGAATGCCGGGCATTCCTCTTTGTTTGCTCACGCCGAGCGCCCCCCCCCCCCCATCCCCGCGGATCCCGTGCCTGACTTTCCCAAAGCCGATATTAATATCACAGGCCATTGTAATGGAGTTATTTTCATGGAAGCCCCGGAGGAAGTCACGTGTCCGTGATTAGTCCCCCCGGGGGGGGGTGTGTTTTAACTCGCATAACCATCAATGAAGTGGAAAAAGCTGAGGAAGTAGCCGTCACTCCCCCCAGGGCCTGGCTGGGGTGTCGCTTGAGCACCTATTTGGTTAATCGGGCCGGAATATTTTCCTTCATGGTTTTTTCTTATTTTATTTTTTTGGAGGGTGGTGGTGGTGGTGGCGGGGGCGGGGGGTTATTCTTAAACTGCGGCTTGCAGAAAGAGCCGACACATGTGTGCGTTTACATTGAGCCGCCACCGTTAAGATTGATAGCGATGGGATCTGGTGGTTAACACACTGTTTGAGTCCGGAGGAGGAAAAAAAAAAAGCCAGGGAAAGAACAACATGGGGAGCACAAGAACTCACACACACACACACACACACACACACACACACACACACACACACACACACACACACACACACACACACACACTCAGCAACTCCACGCAAGAGTGAACGCCAATGCATCCGCCATCAGGATGACAACGTGACTTAAGATGGGAGGGGGGCGCCCTGGAATACATTCACTCCATCAGGCTACTACTTAAAGAAAAGTTGACACTGCAACATGCATGCTTCCTTCTCCTCCTCCTCCTCCTCTTCTTCTTGACCACTTCACCACCGTTTCCAAGGAAACAGGAAGACCTGGGCGGTTGACAGCTCTCAGAGCCCCCCCCCGCCCGCCCTGCAGAATGCAACTACATAGACGTGAATCTCATAATTGTCAAAGCAAATTTTCTCTCTGTCAGCTAATAACTGATTGTGAAAGAGAGTTGGAGTTGGGTGTGTGTGTGTATGTGTGGGGGGGGGGGTGTTTGACCCAAAATGAGAACTGACCTCCAACAATAAAAAAGGAATTTGGTTGAATTACGAGTTTGGATTTTCTGGCAATTTACTGACATTATCATTCACTCTCCTCCGACTTAGAAAACATATAGCAGGCATTTAAATCAATGGAAATATCAGACGGGGAAATAAATGAATCGCGTTTTCAGGCCAAACGGGGGGATTTCTGCCTGGTGTTTCGCTTAAGGAGCTGATATAATGAATAAAAAGCTCTGCCCGCTGTATCAGATATATCATGTTTGTAACTGAGGATTACTGGCAGCTCGGCGTACGTCGGTTTATGAGTTTAGACAGTGGCAAAGGTCAAACGGGGGTCGTGGAATAGCTGGAGCATCCGGAGCGTGTGCGCGCCAAGAGGCCAGCCGAAACTCTGGACGGAGGCAGGAGTTTTGTTGTAGAATCCACTTCCTGGAGAGTCAATCAGGCCTTTTTTTTTTTTTTCTATTATGGGATGCATGACGACCGAGTTTGTTGAGAAACTTGTAGATGGTTGAAAACCTTCCATCTGCTCACATCTGCAAAGTGATGTAAGCAGGTTCCCATCACTTTCCCTTATTAATGTCAGCTCCATGTTGCTGCACAAACACCCGCACACATGTTCATAACGCACACGCAGCAAGACTCTACGTGGGGGCCCCCCAAGTTTGACCTATCGCGTGTTAAAACGACACGCGCAAAATGGACCCGACTATCCCTCGCCGTTCGGTCCCGACTGGGAGAGGGTCATGGGGGTAGAAATGGAAGATCCACATGTCGCTTGTGACACCGCGAGCTCCCAAGTCGCCGAGACCAGAGGAGGCTGGGCCGGGCCCCCGGCTGCACATTAACTGGAACAGGTGCAGCGAGCGGGGGCTTGTTTTTTCTTCATCGGCTCCTCAGGAAATCATAAAGCAAATATATTGCAGGAGGAAGGTTTTTCGGGGGTGCCCTGTGAGCAAACTGAGAGGGGAAATGGATCAACGAGCGGCCACCGGGGACGGTAAATCAACAGGCTAAAAGGAGAGTTGAATGTACTGTGGAGCCCCCGGGAGTCCGAGCCCAAGGCCGGGGCCTCTGTCAGTCAGGACCCGGTGCTAATGTCAAAGCCAGCTGGACCTGGCAGCACACGCCTATAAGGGAATGATTGAGCAGTCCGTGTCAATCGCCGGTGCACAACTAGAGGCCATCTTGTCACAATCTGGCCTTTTGGGGAACTTGTGCGGTTTTTTGGGGGGGTTTTTTGTTCTCTTTCATGTCTTTCTGCAGGTTTTTACTTTCAAGAAAAAGATCCGATTTTGTTTCTTCAGTCTTACTTTTACGACTACCGACATAAAAACGACTCTTCCTTCAGAATAAAAGCTCTGCTCCACGTCACGCACGAGGAGATTTATGCATTTCCAGCTCGTCTTCCAGGAGAGCGGTCGTGCGGGGAGGCTTTCCACACGCTCTTTTTTTGGAGTAATGGCTCGTCGCTAATCGATTTGTCCTGCCTGTTTAAGCTCCGGCGAGATCTTTCCTGTCCAGATTTCTCAACCGGCTAGAAAACATCAACTCTCTGCTACTGCTCTTGATTCAATCATCGTCAATCAGGAACATATGGTGTTTCTGCCCGCCACCCACCACCCCCCAACTCCGGTATCCAGTGCCACACACACTCTTTGAGCCATTTTCTCTCGCCTAGTTTACAAATTAGAGCAGCTGAGGCTTACTGCTACTTCACACGGGCCAGTCTTGCCAATGGGCGTCCCGGTCCAGGCCTGATCGCCCCGTGAATGGTGCTTTATTACGAGCCGGACCCGCCCGATTTTCTCCGAGAGTGTTTCAACACATCGTAGAGAGAAACAGCTGTACTACAAATTAGTCGGCGCTGTGACATTGACAAATGTGCGGCTCTGAGTCGGGGCCGTTTCCCCGAGATCTCTGTTGTTTCTTGCCCACCTTCAGACACCTCAACCGCCCAACACCAAGAGTCTCGCACGGCTTCTTAAATGCGATGCACTCCAGCAAAATAAGACGACTAATAGACGTTCTGCGTGAACTCGCTCCGGTTAACCGTCCCGTCCGTCAATCGGCACGGAACTCCGAGCGTCGTGCAACACAATATCTATCGTTAAGAGATGGCCGTCAAGCCATTGAGCGGCCGAATATGAGCTAACCGACACTTTGTGTGCCGAATGATTTAAAAGAACCCTGAAACCGATCCTCGGGGGTGTGAAAGGAATATTTGGTTACCTTTTGGGCGTGCGGCCACCAGTTTCTTCACACGTCATGAACTGGGTTTTTGAGGTATCAAACCCACACTAGATGGAGGTTTCTGGTGCTGTGTTGGTGAAAGTGTGTTGTTTCAGTGGAAGGGAAGGTTTCTAAAAACCTCCAAGAAGGATCGTACAGTGATGGAAGTTGTTGCAGTCATTTTATCTCCTGTTGATGGCGTTACGGACGACTCCATCCTTCCTCTTGCACCGTGGCAGAGACGGTTTCGGGGTTTTATGTGTTCTTTATTTCTTCATCCGACCACATCACTATTAATACCTTCGTTTCTTCCTCTTCCTGCGTGTTCACTGCGGCTCATTTTATCCTCTTCCGTTTGAATTCCTTCTTCTTTTGTTTATTGGTGATGGTAACTTGTTTGACTTCCTGTAATTGGCCATAAAATATGTTTTCACACTCTTCTTGTCCACCTGTCTGACTTTTTTGAGGGGATTTTACCTTTGAAGACTTAATGGCAATCCCTCATTGGTCTCCACCCAGTAAAAGGAGATTTCCACATCATGCATTACACCTAATAATAATAGTTATATACTATACGGTGCAACCCAGGATAAACATTACTGGTCTCGCGCTGGAAGTCCTTCCCGTGCGAGACGTCTGGTGTTGATGGTTCCAGGGCAACACGTGGTTTCCAGGCGACCTGCTCTCTAGGTGTTTTGCAACTTCAACGAAGAACTTGAGCCGCAGAGAAGTGAAACTACTTTTGGGGTTTTGAGCTGCTGGAGCAGCTGGAAGGCAACGTGTTCCAAAGTTCATGCAACAGGAAAATAAAAAATGGTACTTCCCCATTTTTATACTACTGTACATATTTCAAACTCGATTCAAAAAGGTGTGAAAGGTGCAGGCATGAGGGTTTGGAAAAGGTACTTGATCATTTTTAAATGCTTAGACACTACTTTTCTGTCAAAATGATGAAATATGGTCACCTTGAGGTCATTTATTGGTCAATAACTTATAATTTCTACAGAAAACTACATTGATACAGCAGCATCTTTACTTCCTCATTCTGACAATGACACATTTTTACTGCTTCCTGTTATATTATCGCCAACATTACAGTTAAATAACCCACAAAGTGAAATACTTTACACCCAGTATTAATAATTTATAAAAAATACTACAGGTTACAAACCCAAGGATAAAAAAAAAGACTATAGACCACACGCTAACATTGAAGAAGAGAGTGATGGAGTGTTTTTGACATTTTCAGTTTGCACTCAGCAGGTTTCTGATGTGCAGCCAGGCTGGTTCCTCTGAGGGGAAACGTCACCGGCCTCAAAATAAAACCGATGAAGAGGTAACGTGTTTTTCTTTCTGCCGCACCGAGTGGCAGAGACAAATACCTACCCATAAATTTAACCTGCGCTGGTCAGGATTGCTGATGAAGCATCAATAATAGGTGCGCCAGGAAGCCGAGCCCTCTCTCACCACGGGACCGCTCACGTGTCCGACTCCTCTGTTCGGTGTGATCCGCTCTCCACAGACCCACAGCACCTGAAAGGGTCTTATTGTTATTTGAGTAAATGTCATTAAGAATGAGGTAGCAGCTAATGGTAACGTAGCATCACCGGCGTGAAGTTGAGGCTAGAAACTTTGAGTTTCCTGTGTTTTAATGTTAGAATGTCCAAATAACATATGTAAAAGCACATTTGATCAATGATTTTGACTGGATTTCTGTTGCTATTGCTAACAGATGTGCAAGAGAACAACAGTCACTGAACGCAACGTCAGCGGCTTGAATCGGCCATGTGGGAAACTCTAGGTTGGTTTAAAGTTAGTTTATCTTGTGGTGGTTCGTTCTGGTTTTTGATAACTGGCGTTTTGTTAAGGTCTGAGACAGAAGTGTGAACGTTTTCATCGTCACGTCGGTTTAACTCAAACGGATCAAGGTCGCGTCGAGGTCTCCGACTTCCTGCCCCTCATCAATCGAGCTTTATATGAAACGTGCTCCACTCATCAGTCTGCACATTTCTCAGATTTACGGGGTTTTCAGTTGAGCGATCGCCGTCACGACGAGGCCGAGCCACGGTTTTCTCCGCGCCAAGTTGACGAACCGTCACCGTCCTGGATTATAGACCTTTCAAAGGAAACGAGCACTCACTGGGAACGATTTCATCCAATGCAAAACCACATATTTCATACAAGTTCCTGCCAAGGCGGTAACATAATCCCGCATCCCATTGGCAAAATTAATGTTTATGAGTATTTTTAATGGGCTACCTCAGACTGGGGCGTTTTAAAAAATTATGCCAGCTCTGCCAGAGCCTGTGAAATGATTTCAGAGCTACAAAAGAAGCGTTATGTTCTACCACCTACACTATAATTGAGAGCAGCTCCCTTCAACAAGTCACGGGATTTATAGCGATGATGGAGAGGCCTCATTACTGAACGCCTCGGCGAGGCGGCGCTGAAGTCTCAACAAGCGAACCAGACCTCGGCGTTCACCTCGGTGTGAGTCAGTTTGTCTGCGTGGATGGAATTCCTACAAGGGTAATTAGCAATTAGCTTCATTTTAAAAGACAATAGAGGCAATTGGTCTCAGCCGGTTGGTTCTTGAGGACAAACCTCAATCTGAATTCTACGACTTATAATAATAAATACAAAACTTTGTAGTTCCAATCGTGTTCGTGATGCTCAGTGATGAATGTTCTGACCGTCAACATACCCTGCTTGGTCCTGTGTTCGCAATATTAGGATTAAACTTGCAGAAAATTATGTGTTAGAACTTGGATTATTACAGTGAATTAAAAAAAATATGCAAATGTTAGGCTTTTGTCACGTTTTCCTCTTGGCATCACCGACAGAATATCCCTGCATCTCCTTTAGAAAGGTCATAAGTGTCTCATATATAACAGAAGAAAAGAGGAAAAGAAAGAAGCTTGTTTCGTTAACTTTGCGGCTGATCTAGACTAAAAGAACTCACATTTGTTGGTGAATAGAGGGGAAGTAAAACAGTTCTTCTAGTCACGACAGGAATTATTCCTTTTAATCACCCATAGGAGAGACGATAGAGTTCATCTTGTTGCCGTTGGTTTTGAGACGGTTTGAGACTTTCACAGTCGAAACAGAGAAAGTCTCACTTCCTGCTCCTGCCGGCTCATAAACATCAGCTGTTCTGTTCCCCGTCCACCCAAAACTAATATCTGACTACACAAACTTTTGTTTTCACCAGAACGGAAAAATCAAGTCGCCGGCTGCGTCGGCTTCACTCCTTTAAATTCACTCTTACAGCCTTCTCAGTCAATAAAAAATCACTTTGCACACTTATTCCAAAAATTAAACGCCCAATTTAATCTGAGTTATTCTTCCTGGTGTGTTTTTTTTCCCCCCTCATCTCTGAAAAAACTCCAAATATCACTTAGAAATAGTCAAACATCCTGTAAATCTGCATAAATAATGTTTTCATTTCATTACGGTCGATAAAAAGGAGGTTTCTCACCTCGGGGCGGTTAGTCAAACAGATGTCCAATGAGAGCTGGAGGAGGTCACATGACCACGAATGTTAGCCGCAAAGTGAAATAAAGCTTTTTTTTCAAATTTTGTCAATAGAATTAGTAAATATTCTCGGACATTTAGCTGATAGCATCAGCAAAACGATTCTGTCTGAGCTCCGTTTGGTTTTTAAGGACTCAAGTATTTAAAAAATTTCCAAGAATTAGCAAAGCAAAAGTAGAAATAAATGAATTTTCATGAAATCAAACCACATGTGACTGTGTGGGAAAACCGACCGGCGTCCATCCGTGTTCTCCTCAGGAAAGCCCCGCTAAGCATCACAGCTGCGCTGAACGTCTCGTTGCACTTCGTTCTCTATCAACGGGGAAAAAATTATGACCGCTGCTGCGAAACACGTCGGCGCAAATGGAAAATTCAGACAGATTGGATATTCAGTATTTTTCAAAACCACTCCAGCTGCATCTCAAGCGTTATTAGATGAAGACGTTTTTATAAGGGATGTGTCCGTGAGGCTTTTTTCCCCTCCATGACCCCCGGGCCCAGGCCTTACATACAGAGAGTCTCCTTGTAGCCGGGGAGATGAAATGTTGCGTCAACATGGCGTGGATGCGTGTGCGCCGCTTGCACCCCTTTTGCGAGACATTCTGGGAGCCCTTTATCACCTTCCCGAGCTGTTGAGCAAAAATAATGCCCCCTCTGTTATCCTCATCAGCGACGCAGCGAGTTAGTCTGAAGGGATATCCTGTTGGCGAAGTCGACGCATTCATCCTGCCTGCAGCGGTTTTGGTGACACAAGATTTACAAAATGTTCCACCCCCCCCCGCCCTCTTTACCTCTTCACAATGCTCTGTATATAGAGTAATGGGCCATAGATCCTCTGTTAGTTCAGAAAATACAAGAATTTAAAAAAAATTCCATGAGCAATAAAAAACGTCTCATAAAAAGAGAGGCTTTTACATTTGATTTCATGTCTCTGTTTAGGTAGAAAAAGTGTTTTTCTCATTAAAAAAAAACCCCAACACATTTTCATCAAATGAAAGACTCAATTTCATTGAAATTTTTGGCACGTATCCTACGTCACACATAAATACACCGCCGTCTCGAAAGGAACCAATCGAACAGACCTTCGTAGATCAGTGTGAAGGTTAGGTTTAGAAAGCAGATTACTCAACATCCAACTCAATGAGTTCTAAAACCGCTAAGAAACTGTTCTGTGGGCCGGGGGTATAAGGAGGAACCATTAAGAAGCTGGAGTAATTCAAAACATCCAGCGACCATAATGCACCGTGTGGTTTCTGATTTCTGGAAAAGTGAAGTACTTAAAAACAATCGGATTTGAAAAATTCATCCTCCTCTTCATTCCTTTCTCCGCCTGTGGGAACAAACTCCACTGTGGGACCCCGAAAATCCTGATAAACAACAGAGCGAAGAGTTCATCTTTTTCATTTTTTTTAAATTTTTTTTTTTTACTACTATGTCTGAATTATGGTGCCGTATAATGCTATCGCAGCTTGTCCATTTTGTCTGACCCAAACCACGTTTTGTGGTGAAGCGCCTGTCATAGCAACAAAAGCATGAACATCAGAAACCAGAGGAAGCCCGGTTTTCAGGCCACCCAGGTTTTCCAGGGTCCCGGTGAGCCGGGGAAAGTGTATCTTGGACGAGTCGCAGGACTACCCTTGCATTTCCTATTATTAATTTCACGCAGGCGACCAATCTGGCTCTGTAAATCATACCTGCGGTTTAGGAGGGGCGGTGCATCGCTCGTCTCTTTTCTCTCTAACCCATGATGCTCGACTCGTCGGCCTTCCTTCTGTGTGATAGTTTGTCTGGAGATCCCAGAGATTAAGCTTGTCACTTACGATGTAAGGCACACCTAACGCCGTCCCGATGGCCTGACGTCTGGGTTCTAAAGGCTAAAGCGATGCTGACAGGCTGAAGGTGTCTTTTATCCCTCGCTTTAAGTCCCGTCTTGTTTTTGGCACCACGGTGTTATTGCAGCATCAGAGCTACTTAGAAGAGGAAACTGTGGCGAGAACTGGCAACTCCTAACACCCTTTGCCCTTCATCTGAAGCAGGGGAGGCACACGAAGGAGTCAATTCCTCTCAAGTCAATATAACACAGACGTCTAACGGCGAGGTCAGGGCGGCTTGTTGGTAGGATGGTCGGATTTGGTTCGCTCTTCGCTTTCTGAAAGGTTTTACAGCTTTTTTGCTCCAGGACAAATGCAAAAATAAAAGTATATAAGGGCGCTCAGTAGAGGTCAATCAAATTAAAACCCATTAAATTACACTAGAAGTGTGCTTTTGAGAGGTTTTTCGCCAGATTGAGTCGTTTCTTGTCTTTGATAACTGAACTCATGAGGCGGCTTGACTTGCTGTTGCTATGACGACCATTTACTCTACAAAAGTTTTAGCTGAGAAGTTTTTTCCTCACATCTTAAAATAGTTTTGTGTTCACTTCAAAACGTTTCCAAGGTGAACGTTGCTCGCATGGGTCAGCAAAAAAAAAAAAAAAAAGATTGGAGATGCTGCAGTACGTATGCCGGGCCAGCGGGTGGCAATGTAACAGCTTACAAACAGAATTCCGTTTTTGTTAGGTCGGAATTAATGGTCAAGCACAAAGCTGGGCGGTGATGTCATCGTTTTCCGAGGAGTAGCGTTTTGACCCTTGACCTGCCAACAGTAGAGTCGAGTTTTCATGAGATTACAGTCCCGTTTTTAAAAAGTTGTGTTTTGGGGGCCTTGAAAATGTTGTAAACCACAAAGATAAAAAGAGACGATGGAGAAAACTTAATAGAGATATTTCTGCGTGTCTTGAGAGTCCAAATGGAGACTCCCATTCCCCCAACGTTAAACAGATCGGTAGCTTGGCTTACAGGCGGCTAATCCTCCTTCAGAGCTAAAAGAACTCCAGCCCATCCGCCGTTGCTATGCCGAGCAGAAACCACACAGGGGCTATCATGAATACTTTTGTTTAATACAGTGAGACCATTCATTCTTCTTTTCTGTTATTGTATGTGCTTTAATCCCATTTGAGAAAATTAGATTTTTATCTCCCCGGTGTGTTCAGTCCTTGGCAGCGATCAGGAGAAGGGGAGAAACGGCCCGTGAAAAGTCTCACCGGATCGCCGGAGTCATTCATTCTGAAGTTTCTGGCGTGCTCGGCGTTGGGATGTGGCAGCTCCAACTGTGACACATTTACTTAACTGGAGTCCATCAGATCACAACCGTAAGGTTTAATAAGTGCAGATCTCCTGGGCATCGCAGAGGATGATGGGTTGTGCAGAAGGACAAACGTTTTAAAGTCCAGCGGTTTAAAAATTTACTGCATTTGCATCTTAAAAAGTCTTTTAAACAGTCATAACAGTATTAAATCCAGATATTACGTTTGGTTTTCACCCCGACTGCTGATGAATTCCTGCTGGATCGCTTTGTTTGTTGACGTGCAGCTGGAGGCGGATCAACGCGTCTGATTAATTACGATGGATAAACCGGCCAATGAGGGATCAGTTTGGATGTCTGGCGTGCAGAAGATGCTTTTTTGGGGGGGGATCCGTTTTTGGTTCTGTCATTGCTGCAGGGAGATGATTTCTACTTTCGCCTTTGCGTGCATTCGTCAGGATGACTCAAAACCTTCACGACGGGGTTTTCTTTGTGAAACCTTTTGGGAGGATTTGGCACAAGAGATAAATCTTTTCATCCCAGTTCACGCGTTTGTGCGGTTTTAAGTTGCCAGGAAACCGGCGTACAGTCATGTGGGGTTAGAATTTAAGGCTACTTCTTGCTACTAAACACGTCTTAGCTGGATAGCTCACCGGGGCAACGACAGAGTCTCATTTTCTATTTCTAAGCATCAAATTGCTGAAGTCATGCAATGTCATGAATTATTTCCATTAAGTGATGACTCGTTTTGCAATAACTTGATTTTTTTGCACCATAAAATTTGACGGGACGGCGAGCATTCGCTGACAGGGCCTCTGGACCGCTTCATCTTCATCATACCGATGTCACGATCCCGGTCAGGTTGCCCCGGCAGCGGTGTTCCTTCTTCTTATTTCCTCCTCTGTCTTTGTGTCTTTTTATCGGAGTATTCACTTTCTGATCAGCCTCATAATAGCTATTTATATCTATTTTAAAATCACGTTATTCTTGAACAGAAACTACATTTTTCATGCTTTAAATAACATCTCCAATGGTAAACTTTGACTTTATTTATCCCAAACTGGGAAATTTAAATACTCAAATAAAATACTCAAAACAATAAAAATTCTTTGTTTTAACGCTCCACATTAGTCTGATCTTTGTTGATGCAGCGGCTGACAGCTAATGTTTAGATGCTAACCAGCGAGCAGCTTCGGTTTCGGAGACAGCTGGACTCGTAAAAGACGGTCTTGGTTTGGAATGCGCCAGTAAAGCAGAGCGGTGGAGCGTCTCTGCGTGAATGTGTTTAGATTCAGTGTCATCTGAGTGCATTAGGATGAATGTAAACACCCAACGGCAGACATTTAGTGAAATCAGTCTGCATGCAAACCCCCAGAATCTCCTCTCTCTCTCTCTCTCTCCGAAACGCGTTGATTTATAAAACCTCTCCGGATCGAGGTGAACGGACGGTGTTCAAATCATCGTCTCCTCAAGAATCCAGACAGATAGCTGGAGGAATTTTTAAACAAAGTTGAAGAAATCCATCATATCAAAACCGTTTTAGGTTTTTATTTGGGCCTCTGGTATCTCTCATCTCTTTTGGAACATGACAGTAATTACAGCCATCAAGGTGCTCGTCTGGAGCCGTCAGCCAAGAGGCTGGAGGCTGCTTCTCCTCAGCCGGTCGGACACGGATTGCTGACATCACTGCGCCGTTTGTTTTAACACGGGGTGAAGTATGTAATGGAGATAATCGCAGACGGGGGCCAGATTTATTCAGAGTTGTCACCTGGGTCTAATTCATACGTTAAGTTAACTGTTTCTGGGAGGATGAGCTACTAAAAGGTAAAGTATGACAGAGGAAGGAATGTGTGGATAAAGTAATGTTGTGAAATGGGAGCGATGAGTCTGAAATCGTATCAGTGATGCATTGATTTTACACATGAAGTGCAACTAACAGCTAAAGAGCGTGAGGAGGAGTTGGGTAACGTCTCCAGGACGCTAATGGGGCTTTAAACTCTCATATGTCATCAGCCCGTCCTCAAGGAAGCTGATTTTATGGGATCTGATGCAAAATATTTCAAATCAACGGCTCCAAAACTGTCAGTAATTAGATGGTGGAGCCCAAAAGGAAAGGATTTCAGCTGCAAGGTGGGTCCGGTTGGGGTTGGGGTCTGGCAGTCCTTGTTTCTGCCTGAGTCCAGGGGCCCGAATCAATGACTGGTCTGGTGTAGGTCCAGGTAGGGCATACGTCCAGGTATCAGTTGTTTAGTGTTATTTCTGGTGCCAAATTATTGTCCAACAGCATATAATGTATAAAGTAGTACCTTGAGATACGAGCGACTCGACATACAAGTTTTTTGAGATACGAGCCGTCACGCTGTCTATATTTTTGTTCAGCATAAGAGAGAAAATCCGAGATACAAGTCGTGTTTCAGGACAACACTGCTATTTGGCGGATGGATACAACATCAGTGAGACCGGATCTCATTTTTGTTGGTGCAGTAAAGACGTAGCCCTTGTGTTCTCGTGACTTTTGCGTTTCTTTTTATTCTTTATCACCGTTTACCTAATTTATAGATAATTAATTATTCACAGGTAAAGTCTGCATGGTTGAAAAAAGTATGATATTTTTTTTTTTTATAATTAAGGGGGTTTGGGGCTTTTTTTTTTACAAGCTAGAACAAATTGAAAATTATTTTAGTTTTTTTAAACAGTAAAATTTGAGTTATGAGCGCAGTTACAGAACAAATTAAACTCGAATCTCAAGGTGCTACTGTATATGAATAAAAATAAATATCAGTTATAATATATGTGTTGTTCCACCAGCCATCAATCAAATGCAAGCAGGGGTTTTCTACGTAGGCTAATTGAATGATAGCATTGTAGGCTAGAAAGTGTCATAAGTGACAAACATTTCTTTCTTTTACATCCTTGTAGTTTTGTATTCTAAGCCCTGGTGAAGCTACTTTATCTTTAGCTGTTAGCTGCTGTTTGCTAATCTGTAGCTGACTTGAATGAAGACATAGCTAGAGCAGGAGAGTCAATAAAGAAAACGATGAATTTACAATTTATTTCTTAAACTATTTCACAATAAGAGCCAAAAAGGAAAAAAAAACAACTTCTGGGAGTTTTTTTTTTTTTTTTTTACATGATGGATCTTACAGTTTTCCAGGAGAGGATGTGTCGAGCACGTCGGGTTGGAGTTCGACTCGTGGGGGTCAAGTACCTTTTGCTGGAGGGCACCCCGATGCCGACATCACAAAGTATTAGTCATTCGCTCTGCGCCGCCAGACGCTCTGAGCCACTCCAGAGCGTTCAACTGGCAACCGTCCAGCCCCACCCGTCCTGATCTACGGTAGTACGGACAGGATTTACGATTATTTTGCTTTACAGTCGGATTCATGTGGATCGGATTGCGTCCATATGCGTTATTTACCGACCGAAGCCGCACGGATTCCAAAACACAGCTTTTATTATGTGGATGCAAGAAAAGCAATATCTTATTAATGCCTGTTTTGATCGGACAGAAATGTGGAGGGAAAAAAAAAAAAAAATCTCACACGATGTGGAAAACTTTTTGCTTTGAAGAGTCTTGTGGAGGGAATAAATTTAGTAAGTAAGTTTTCAGTTTTTCCTCTCAGATATGAAATATTAAACACAACTGCAAAAAATTATAGCATTTTAACCACCTTTAAATGAAAAGGCTAATTATTTTGCTGCATAAAAAAACCAGCCTGACTGATTTGCGGAGCTACTCGTCTAGGTACCTAGGTGTCGTTTCTCATGATGTCAGCTTTTCCCTGCCATGTATTCATTCATCGTGAAATAGAGCAGCTAAATCAAGCTAAAATCTTAATAATACCCCCCAATAAAAAAAAAAAAAATTGAAAATGAAGAGGAAAACGTCACATCTGGTGAGAGAAATATAAATAACATCAACGACCGGCTGCAAAAATGTGAAATGAAAAGTGACCTCTTGTCCCGCTCCCATTCATCAGCTCGGAGTCTCCACTAAAAGCAGGCTTTACAGCTGGTTGGCGCTCGCTTTCTTAAAATATGTTCTACTGGACGGACACGAGTGTCGATGAGGTGGTATTTCTCAGGCCCCTTGTCTTTCCGTTATCACAGGATATGGAGTCGGGGAGCAGCGTTGGGGAGGACTGGAGCCCTAAAGCATGATTTACTTGACCTTGCAGTCCTGGAACTCGCGGCCAGAACCTCATTAATTCCCAGGGTCATTCTTTTTTGGACATAAATTGGTTAAAAAATATCGGAACGCGTGAACGACTTCCAGACAAAGAATTCTGAAATCCGTGGCACTCTTCTCCGAAAAGTTTCCAAATTTGCTTGAAACGTTCATTAAAGCTCAAATATGGCATTGTTTTATGTCATTATCAGCTGTGAATGATTTTTCACTCCCATTCATCCTGGATTCTTGGCCTGTCTTTTGTTTGGGGGGGAAAAAAAAAAAAAAACGCGCTGGAGGAACAGCAGGGCCGAGAGGGAAGCCCAATAAATTACACTAATGCACACATTTAAAGGGGCTCATATTCCCCCTGGCCTGTTATCAAGACTACTCCAGTGAGAATGTAAACTACCTCTTTCTGCCCCCCCCCTCCCCAGGCCCAATATTTAATGTTATCATCCTTTAAACAACCCCACTGTTTACGTTATCACAAATAAAGGCCAGATTATTCCAACTTTTTCTCACTATTTCATTTTGGCTACAGATTAGTCGGGACAAATAGTTGTCTAATGGTGCTGCTGGGCTCATTAATCCAAGGAGATAGACCCCGGGATTGTGTAAACACAGCAAAGCCGGGGCCAGGCCGGGGCCTGGTGAATCACACCTTGAGTTTATAGAGGCAAGACCCGATGGGGGCGTCGGCGGAGGAGGAGGAGGAGGGCGGATGGCCGCTACTCGAGCCCACACAAGAAAAAACCGTGGAAAAGGAAAACAAGTGTAATCCTGCTGATAAAAGCAAGGATTGTTTCAAAAAGTTTATTTGGACATGCGGTGCCTGGCTGAGGTTAGACCCTAATGAGACAGGGGCCCGGTCCAGAGTGGATTCATCACCGCCGGATTGGGGTTATCACCCTCCGCCGCGCTCCACCACTTTTAATCAGGCTCCTCTCTGGTCACTCCCTATCAGCAGCGGTCCATCTATGGAAGCCGTCAGCATCCATCAGCAGATGCAGACGAGCCCCCCCCACCCCGGAGGAGCCCCGGCTGAGGAGTGCATTAGTAAATTATTGCCTTTTGGTTAAGCTTCGGTGTCTGTCATGTCATGCATAATAAAAAGTGAACGCTTGAGACGTCGCCGGGGTTCGGAGACGAGACGCCGACGTGCAACCCTGTAGAGCCGCGTCGGCGGAGAGCGGATTAAAAAGCAACACGTGTAGAATAAAAACGCAAATTTACAATAAAGACCTCAGAATAAATTCTGACTTTGGCCCAGCGCAGAATCCCAAACCGATGTCTTATTCACTCCGAGTATCAGATTGTCCTCAACTGTGTGAGAAAAACACAGATGTGTATTAGATTAGCGAGGATTTTTCTGGCGTGAGCTCCAATGCGCACACACACACACACACACACACACACACACACACACACATTCCCAGAATGCATTGCGTCTCCTCCGATCGCAAGCGATTCAAGCACCACTTTATTTTGCAATCTTTACATGCAATAAAATCTTTTAAAAACGCGAACTCCAGTATCGATCGTTGCACACACGAGTACCAGATTGAGAATTTTATCAGGTTAAAATAAAAAATAAACCGTTTGAGGACCTCCGCCGCAAATCTCCGTTTGTTTTACGAACTTATCTGGCGCTCACACGGACGTAAATGTCTGATCAGTTTAACTCTAAAGCTGATTTAGTGCTGTTAGTGTTACCCGCCACCGCGCCGCGACCCACACCCCCACCTCATCGACACCCCCCCCCCCCCGCATCCCCAAAACATTCAAGTCACGGCGGCTTCGACTTTGTGGCGATTGTGCAGCTCGCCGCCTGCATCTCCATCCGAAAAGGATAAATAAAGATATTCTTCTCTAATCCCGCCCTCCCCAAGTTAGGAAAAATACACAAATGTCCACCACTGAGAGGGGGGGGGGGCTTTAAATCAGTCATTGTTGATGTTTAGAGCAGTTAAGTCAATAATCTCCATCGTGCCACAATGATAAGTGATATTGCAGAGGGAGGCTTCGCCTTCCTGGTGGCAGTTTGTTATCCGTAAAACCAACAAGTCGGATCGCGTGTCTTCGGTCCTGGGGGAGAAACGACCTCGAAAAGCAAAGGATCGACGGCGCAAAAAATAAAAGAGAAGACCACGTTAGCAAGTCTGCAAACGATAAAGACGGTGAGATTGGCGTGAGAACGTTGATAATGAAGGTGTTGCCGCCACGTCGGGACGAGACTCGAGACCTGTGGGGACGTTCCGACAAACGCTCAGCGCGTCGTTCATTTCCGACAAAAATCCTCCTTTTAAAATAGTTTAAAAGTTGTAAATTGTCTTCGCTGCAGAGATGCATTATCGTCTCTCGCTATACTTAAAGCAGCTATGAAGAAAACTAAACAAGCGTTCCAACTGGAGAGGAACTCAAGAGACGACTCCAAGGCCGAAAGGATCCCAAAACGTCTGAGTCTTCCTGTCCAGCTGATTAAAGCGCCATTAAATCTTCTGGTCTGACATCACCGCCAAGAAAATGAGAGACTGTTTGTATCACCATTATCTCCTGAAAAAGGAAAAGTTTGATCCCCATACTCGCAAGCTTACTTTAGTTGTTTTTTTACGGTTATAAATTTTTCACTCGTGATCAGACGATAAAAACTAGCAACAAAAGGGATTTCTTTAAACTTTGCAGGCCTTTTTTTTTTTTTTTTAAATGTCAATCTTAATCGATTTTAACATCAGAATGAGCGATGGTGGAAACGTTTTTTTTTTTTTTTTTTTTTAGACGGGACGCAGCACGGGAACCGTTTCTCCAAAATGACTAAATTGAGTCATTCTCTCGTCGCGGAGGTCAAGGTGAATTGGAATAGTCGAGCTTCTTGAATGATGGAAAATCCACAACAACCTGTTTTAGCTCGGGATGACATGCTGACCGTCCCCGTTTGGTGGTAATTACAGGCTGCAGCGCCTTGTTCGCGTCGGCTGCGTCCCGTCACAGGCGGTAATGCGAGCCAGATGTCCCTTTGAGGCCTCCGTCCTCTCAAACAGCATCTTATGAGGAGGATCAACGAATTGGATTACACACACACACACACACACACACGAGTGTTTGTTTGGAGGAGGAGGACGGTGACACAACATTACAGTCGTTCCTGCAACTCCCAGATTCCAAAAAAAAAAAAAGCCATGCAGGGGAAAGGAATTCCCATGAAAAAGTTAAAAAAAAAAAAAAATCTGTCTAAATAAATAAACTCGAGCGGCGCTCAAAGCGGCGCAGTGCATCTCCATTTCCTGCGACTGTTTCCTGCAGTCAGGAAGGATGGCTTTATACCTCCATCCACGAGCTCGTGCCGGGGGAAACATTACCAAGACTTTTTTTTTTTTAGCCCGAGGGGAAATGAGGGGTTTTGAATGCAGCTCAGGGTTACCGCAGGAAGAGGCAGAGGTGTGGCGATTGGAGTCCACAGGTCGTGACCCCTCCTGCCCTCCCCCCCCCCGACTTGTAATGATCACCTGATGGATGTTGTGAGCCTGAGGTCAAATGTGTGTCAGAGGAAAACGGGGAAAGAGGACGGCGAGCAGATTATGCATGGCTGGGATTTGTCTGTGTGTCGAGAGGAAACTTTTAATCATTTTAATATTTCATGGGACGACCGCCATGTTGGAAAAAAAAAAAAAAAAAAACGAGACAGGAAGTGGAAAATCTTTCTAGAACGTCACCGAAACTGAAGTGATTTCCTGTCTCATTGGGGATCCTTGAAACATATCAAAGTTTTCCTGTAATCTGACAAAAACAAGCAAAAACGAGAAAAGTAAGAGATTAAAAACCAGATTAACGTGGACACACACATGTGGACGGAATGAAACGGGTGCAAAATAAATACATAATTCTATGTATGCGGGATGGAAACAACACGATTCGTCATGGCTACAGGTGCGGTCACGTGTTGCGTTCAAGTCACATCAGATTTATCCTTTCTCACTTATACAGTGATCCCTCGTTCCTCGCGCTTAATCCATTCCAGGAACCAACCACGAAAACATAATTCCACGATATAACGACAAACAATTTATTTTATTATTTACAGTAATTTAAACGTTTCCGAACCCTCCCCATACTGATATTAAACCACCTTTTATCTGTATTACCTTTTCCCACTCTGATAGAATGTTTAAAGCATTTTTGTGTCTCACGGAGTCCAAGACTCACGGAACGGAGCTCACTTCCGGATGTCGTCAGCCAATAGAATGCTCATACGGTATCACATGACTACCTACTAAAAATCCACGATGAGGTGAAGGCCGCACATGTTGATGCGGGAATGTGCGAGGGATTACTATAATCCCTCGCAAAAGAAAGTTTTTTTTTTTCCTAGCTCTTTTTATGAGTTGCACATTTATTACACACATTTATTTTTTGCACTTATTTATTTATTTATTGCATATATTTATTTATTTATTTATTTATTTGTTGCGCATTTATTTATTATTGTTGATGCGCGAATGTACGAGGGATCACTGTAGATCGGAAAAAAAGTTTTTTTTTTCTCCAGCTCTTTTCATGAGTTGCACATTTATGACATCACTAAACGCCACGCCCCCATCCCGTCCCACCCCCTCTGTGTTTTCTCTATTTGTAGAAACATCACTTCAGAACACCTGCGATTCTTCATTGCGTCTCTGCAACATTTAAACACAACTGTGTTTGAGCGTGGTTTAACCGACACACGCAGGAGTACCTAAACGCACCTCAAACGCAGGTCGGGGGGGGGGGGTTGAGGCCTCCGTCTGTCCTGAGTGGGGATGATTCCATCTCCGCTGATAGAAGCAGCTGGCTCTGGTGACGCTCAGTAAAGTTTTATAGTCAGATATGCACAGACGATTCGTCCAGCTGTGGAGCGTCTTCTATTCCAAACAAACCCCTGCAGGATCTGACCTCTCACCCCTCACACATGTGGGTTACAGGGGCGTGCACTCGCGCTGTCGTTCGTGCACTCGAATACGTGCAAACATTTGCACACGCACAGCAGAAAAGGACGGTTGCGTGGCCTTCTCGACTTTGCGTGAAAGCGCACCGACTTTGTGACCCTGAGTAAAACGGCGTCAAACTTGCTTGGCGTTAAAAAGTCGCAGCCGTAAAAATGGCGTTCCTGCGATGGCATCGATGCAAAGAAGGCTACTCGTCTAAATCTGACGTCTGAATGTGGACGCCGCTTTCTATAAATCACCTGTTTGCTTTCTCGCAAAAGCCTGTGGTGTCTCTCCTCTGGTTGTCGTGGCAACAGCCGTGTGGCACTTTCTCCGTCCAAATTGTTTTGATCAAAGGGTCCGGCGTTTAACGCTCGGCGGCCATGAAAGGCCCTGCAGCGCTTCTCCGCCATCGCTCAGTTTATTTTGGAACAAGAACAAGATAAACTCAAGTGACGTCTTATTTATTTTCCCGCTCTTGCCCTCTCCTCCCCGTAACGAGCGGGAGTCGTGAAGAAGAATTCCCCCATAATCCATCAGGAGAGAGAGAGAGTGTGTGTGTATGTGTGTGTGTGTGTGTGTGTGTGTGTGTTCGGTGGAGTGTTGACGCCACAAACACATGTAGATGTAAACAACGGAGCGTGACCGGGTCTGACGCCACGACCCCCGGGCAGATAGTGAGCGGCGCTATCAGATAAAAGGGCGTGAGCAATGAGCCGTGTGACACGCTGGACTCTGATTGGTCCCCGGGGTGGTCGGTGGATTAAACTATTGTAATGATTGAATGATTGTCTGTCAGTGTGTGTGTGTGTGTGTGTGTGTGTGTGTGTGTGTGTGTGTGTGTGTGTGTGTGTGTGTGTCTGCTCTCTGCTGCAGAGGTTTTCTTTTACTTTAAAGGTAAAGAGATCTTCTTCGGATGATAATAAAATCCTCTGTGAGCCGTGATGAAGGCCAAAAAGTGAAATTGAGAAACTTAAACGAAGCCCAGCGGACATTCGATGCATCTAAACCAGGGGGGGGGGGGTCAAGCTCATTTTCACCGAGGGCCACATCATTATAACGGCTGTCCACAAAGGGCCAGATGTAACTAATAAAAGTAACTAAATGTAACTCAATCTAATATATAAATCTAACTACTCCTTAATGTTAAATAAATCTGAATTTATTACTCATTCAAGTTACAAACATTACAGTTACACAGAAACAAATTGCTTGTTGCTCTGTTATAATAAATGCTTTTAATTTCTTAGATTATTAAACCCACATAATCCATCAATCAAGGAACAAACCATCCAAGAAAATAAAGAAAAATAACATCAAACACAAGTTAGAACATTAACTTTGTTCAAAACGTTTTTGTCAAAGTTAAAATGGGCTGAATTACTGCATTGTGGGAAATGTAGTTTTTGGTCAAAGCACACATTTGACCTATTTATTTTTAGACACTCTGACCTTTTCTGCTCTCGCGGGCCACATAAAATGATGTGGAGGGCCACATTTGGCCCCCGGGCCTTGAGTTTGAAACATGTGATCTACAGAGAAGCCAACTTATACATTGGCTCCCGTTGGAGTTTATTTTTTAATTTAAACTTACCTCTTTCATAATTTAAGTTGAATTTCCAACATTGTATTTTTCTTTATTTTACAGTAGGAAACTCTCTGATTGGGGAGAGACAGGATTTTGCAGCCCTTTAGTGGACTCCGTTTGATGCCCCCCACCTGGTGTCCATCTTCCTTTCCTTGACCCCTGACCCTTGAACCACCTGAGACCCCTCCCGTTTGCCCTCCTTTTATTTTAACTTCAAAATGAGGCAGAAGTTTCGCCCAAAATGCACTAGTTTGCATTTTTATGACACAAAAATCATCTTTTGGAAGAATTCCCATCAAATATTGAGCGTTATGATAACAGGAGAAGATGCTGAGGTGACCTCAGGTGTTGTCTTCAGTAAGAAGAAGCTGACTTTAGTCCAGTTAACACGTTTTTTACTGCAGCAGGAGAACCTGAGTTCAACCAGCTTTTGAGCGCCTGAGCCCACACTTAAGAATTTATACGCAAAGCTTAAATCCTGACCATATAATACGATATTCTCCTCTCAGAGAGGAATAATAATTTCGCGCTTTGAGAGCCAGCTCTGAGGTTCTCTCATTTTCACGGACATAATTTGGGCTCAGTCTGACGCTTTGGACCGAACGCCCGATTAGTCCGTAAAGCCGCAGGCGGTTTCACCCCCGGTTTGGAGGAGCGGAGTGAAAATTTGCTGCTGATGACAGGTCATTTGAAATGCAAGCGCGTTTTACATCCTCTCCTTTTTGCGTTTGCGTCTCAGCGGGCGGCTGGAGTTTGGCGGTAATCCCACCCAACCCCAACCCCAACCCCCCCCCCCCCGCCCTCCAATCCCAGTGTGTGCATCACTCAATGAATTCAGGCCTTCGTGGAAAGGCCCAGTCTAATTAATACCAAACCTTCTGCACCCTGAACAAATTACAGCGTGCTGCCACACAGGTTCTGGCGCAAAACGACGGTCTGCAGCCTGCAATAAAAAGGTTCCATCATGACCACATTAAAAACATGGCGGTAGGTCAGAGGATTCTGGGCTTAGAACTGATTACCGCTGGCCGGTGTGTTATTTAGGAGGCTTTAAGTAGTGGTGTCCAGGAGGTGGATCCTCAAAGGGATCATCCACTGTTCGAGCCATCCAAGGACGGCCAGGAGGAGACGGTTGAGACGAGGGCTCCCGTTCCGGGCTGGGGAGGGAGGTGAGGGTGGAACCCCAGCACCCCGCTGGTTGTGGCCCGCAGCCAGAGCTGCAGTAGGTATCTCTGGAGCCAAGGTGGAGTGAGAAAGGAAGGGAGGAAACTCAGAGAGAAACCATGAAGAATGTGGAGCATGAAAATGTCTCCCTTGGTTTATGGCAGCAGGGCCTGGCTTCCAAGAGAAACACATCTTTAAATTTAACTTGAGATGTCTTTTTTTTTTCTCTCTCCCTCTCTCTTTCTTCGCTTCTTCCACTCCCAACTTGTTGGCAACGAGCTGGTTTTGAAAGCAAGTCCAAGATGCTTGGAAAACTGCGAACATGTTTAAAAAGCACTCAATAATGTCTCTTTTCTCTCTCTATTTTTTACTGGGGGGGGAGGGAGGATGTGGCGACAGCTCTTCTAAGAGAGGGGGCTCGACTTTCAGCGTTGGTGAAGGTTTTGTTGTGCGTAAAGACGCACGGCGGCTCCACGCGCGCACGGAGAGAAAAGACGCATTTATTGCAGGCGGATATGAATATTTCACATGCAATACATCAAACACAAACTCCCCCGGTGGTGTTTAATGTGTGTTTCACACTCTCATCATATCGACTTCACACTTTTTCTCCTTTCAGGTGGAGAAAACAGTCCGACTGTGTTTGGAATAAAGGCCCATAAATAAAAGATTTGATACTGGTTATGACGATGGGGGCAGCTGGAAACATTTTGGCCTGCTATCAAATTAAAAAGTTTTTTACCATGTAATAATATTTTTCTAGTCTCCGGAGGAAGCCGTGTCTCACGCCGATGATTCAGAACTCATTTAGGGGAGTAAAAAAAAATAAAAAAAGCATCCAGCCGATGTCGTAAATCAGCGTTTGATGGAACAAACATACCTCTGAAAGGAATCAGAGCCGCCTCCAGAGCATCCACACTCACTTGCGTAGTTTGCAGCGGCTGAATAAAACGCACCACTGATGATAAACGCGCAGTTTCGCTTTGGGGAGTAACGCGCGTCGGCCAACAGCTGATACTTTAAAACTGGTCCTTTATATCAAGCTAAAACAACCAGGATGTGTTTAGAAATACATAAAAACTGCAAAATCTAAAAAGTATCTCTGCTCAGATGCTGCACATAAATACCCCTGTGAAGTTTTTTGGGTATTTCCTTTTTCTCTTTTTATCCTCTGTCTTTTTTTAATTCTGTATTTTTTCTTAACAGATATATAAAATCATCCTCTAAGCGATGACATCTGATGTACAGCAGCATCATATGAGCCTCAGAAATAGAAATACTGTGCGAATATAGCAGCAACACACCGACTCTGCTCCCATAGGGTAACATTAGAGGTCAAGTCGGAGCGCATTTGATCCAGCTTTAAAGGAGCATTCCGTCTAAAAAAAAAAAAAAAGAAAACCCAGTCGTTATTTATTTGCTTCTTTTAATATAAGAATTAAACACTTTGACATCAAATACATGCTTTTAATTAGGTGGATGAAAATACTTATGGGGGGGGGGGGGGTTTAAAGGAACATTTGTAGCTACTTTAACCAAAAGAATCAGAGGACTCCTCCTCCATGACGTCATCACCACCCTCATCATCATCACTGACGGCCTCATAATCATCTGTTTGATGAAGAAGGAGCAGATTCGCCGGAGTAAACCTTCGCTTTTATGCCGGTTACTGATGTCAGCTGTAGTTTCCCTGAGTTATAGCCGAACATGGGTGCACTCTTCCTCCTCCTCCTCTTCCTCCTCCTCTTCCTCCTCCTCCTCCTCCTCCTCCTCTTCCTCCTCCTCCTCCTCCTCCTCCTCCTCTTCCTCAGGCCTCCTCTGATGCACGGCGACAGCAGAGGAGAAATCTCCCATCAGCCTATCAAACAACCTCACAGATAATACCTCAAAGCGGCAGAAACATCACAGCTCTTGGTCACATCAATCCCTCAAACCGCCGCCGAATTGGGATGGGGAGCCCCCCCCCCCCACCTCTTGCCTCCCCCACTCACAGACATAATTTGTTTTACACAGTTACTTTTTCACACCGTAAAATACTGGTGAAACCTGCAAAGGCGGGTTTTGTTTTATGCGTTGCCTCGTCCCGGGGGTTGCCAAGAGGGACGTATGGGACGGCGTCTAATGGAAGGGGAACGTCTGACGTTTAAAAACCGGACCAGATGGACTTTCTCCTGTCCTGCTCATAAAAGTTCTGAGGACAGTTCACAAATCAAGGCCTCTCTGTATTTTTGCTAAGCAGTGGGATTGTTATTGTTATTGTACATTTTGCAAATACTGGCGTAAATTTACGGCTCGTCGAGACTCGACCCGCCCAGACATTTAATATGTGAGCGTTTAAACCGTTAATATTGGGGTTGATAAACTGCCCGGGGGTGGGGGGGTTTCCAGGCCTTCTGTGCCGCCATTTTTTTTTTGAATTAAAGGCGAAGATGAAGGCGGCCTGTTGCCATCCACTTCATTAACTTTCACGAGGCTTCGCTTGGAGTTTGTGTCCTGTGCACGGAAAGGAAAACCGAACGCAGCAGGTATACCACACAGCCGGACAAGGAGAGAGAGAGATTGGATTGGGGGGGGGAATGAAAAGTGAAATTCAAGATGCTAAGCTAAGATGGAAAAACTGCCTCTCTCTAGGGGTCGGTCCTCTTTCCGGAGAGGAGGAAAGCGGACCCTGGTTGTGGAGAGAGAGGCTTTGCGGTGGTCTAGGTTTTTGGGTCACTCACTATGATGTTGCTGCTAACATGACTACAGATACCAGAGGGCTTTGAGCTTCCTGGGATGGGATGTAAAAGCGAGGAAGAGGAGCTTCACGCGTGCAGAATGAGCCGATGGAGGGAAGACAGGAGGACGTTTAGCTGGATGATGTGTGGAAAGTTCATCTCATCACAGTCTATTCCCTTTCTGTGCTAGTTTTTAGGAGGATGTTTTATTTCTCTACTTCTCCCCCCCCCCATCCCGAAGATGTAGACATGCAAATAAATAATAATCTGATTCTGGCTTGAAGCATTTTTTGGCCAAAAAAAAAAAAAAAAAAATAAAAATGTTGGGGGATAAATCATATTTTTGCAGCAGAATATCCAGTTTGTTCTTTCATAAGCTTTAAGATGTCGGCTGTCGAGAAACTTATAATGGTGATGTATTAATCTGGTGCTAAACAGAAGTTTTATGCAGTCTTTTCAGGTTGAAAAATTGATTTGAATACTTTAAAGTATGATTCCGTTTCTTTGTCTCTCCTGTTTACCCCCCCCCCCATTAGGGACAAAATTGGGGGAAGTCGTCAAATTATCCTACAAGAAATTGATTTAATAGTCAAATTGGAGGACTTTTAAAGATGCATTTGAGATCAAATTATTTCCCTTGCTTTATTTTCCGCTCCATCTGAAAGAACTGGATTGAGCATCAAATTAGCACCTAATCTATTTTAAAGAGGCCTGAACGTGTTTTCTCACTTCAGAGCGACATGAAAAGCTGCTTTTAAACGTTTATAAGTCATTTTTAATATCGAGCTAACCGCCAGGAGGACTGGAACCCCTCCCAGGTAAAATTGGGGCGAGAGGCTCATGGGTGGAGAACCTTCAGATCGTTCACACCTCCCGTCAGATTAGAGGCACCAAATTAGATGAAGGTGAACATTTACCCCCTCTCCAGCCCAGATGGGGTGACCCCAGTGGTGCCCTTCATTCTGCACTGGTAGATGTGAGCGACTGTGATTTCGTTGACCCCCGTCCGGCCCCCTCGCCCGCCTGGGGCGGCCTCCATTACCCCCCTCCCTGCCCCTGTGGTTACAGATGGATTGATAGTCATAAGAATTAACCTGAAATTTGGAGAAAGTGTTCCAGATTTATAGTCTCTTATATAATGTAATTACTCTGACAGACACGGGGCGACTTAATAGACGTTTAAATGGAGGGAGGGGGTCATTACATCATGGCAGTGAATGTCCTCAAACAGCTTTATGATGCTTCACAGTTGGAGGCCGATGCAGGGATCACGCCGCTTTCTTTCACATCTTTGGGGTGAGGTCAGCTCTGGATGGACGTTTCTTCTTCTTCTTCTTCTTCTTCTTCTCTGATTTTCCTCCTAACGGCCTGATGCTCTCTGAGGTGCTGCTGGCTGCACAGGGAGTAGTGAGGGGCGCTATAAATGGAGGAGATGTTGATGCTATCTGTGTCTGGACACATAAAATATACTCATCCGGGTCGCCGCTGCTATCTGGAGTCAGTTAATGTATACAAACTATAAATTCCCCTCTTCCTCTCTCTCTCTCTCGCTCCCAGAACCTCGACGGTGCTGGAGACATTTACTCGACTGGGTTACATTAAGGCGCTCGCAGGAGGAGATGATGTATAAGTTTATAAGAGGAGGGATGATCTGGTCCACTCAGCCATTTAAACTCTTTGTCTGTGGATCCAAATAAAGAAGAAGCTCAGTTTTCTACTCCTTTTAGTTCTCATTAGATTGATTCCAAATGTATTAGCGAGGTGATAGAGTTCATCATCACAGCCAGGCTGTTAGATTTTATTTTAATCGAGAAAAAAAAAAAAGAAACCCAGATTGCTCAATTTATTTATCTTTAAAAGTGGCTACTTGCAGTTTCCTGTTTATAATAAAGCATTTTTTTTATTTATTTAGTTGCATATTTAGAGCAGCAGACAACTTCTCCTTCTTGCTGCTCAGACTTTTATGTATTTAATTAAATGCAAAAGCAAAAAAAAAATTTTTTACATGTTCAATTAACATTAGATTTTATATTTTATTATGAACTTAATTTAAAATTAAACAGACAAAAAATATCTGACGCCTGATTTACCAGAAACTTCAACGGTTTAATAATAATAACAATAATAATAATAATAATAATAATAGTATTAATAATAATATTCTGATAGTAAGAAACATTTTATTTACAATATTTTCAGTGCAAATTATTAACAAAATATCACAATATATCCACAAAAAAAAAAAAGAATCCATGAACACGTGAGACGAGTGGTTCATAACCTATAATTAAAAATTCACAACCCCATATTTCCTCCAGATGAGGAGAAACATGATTCATGCCAAAGCTCTTGAGAGGAAAACGACAGTAAAGGAAACACTGGAGGTGGCAGGAAGTCCCGTTTTATAAGCTGTGCTTTTATCATTTATTATAAGACGAAAAGAAAACGAGGAGTGGGGGGGGGGGGTCATAAAAGCCACAAATCGAGTGGGAACTGCGCTCCACGTGTCGGGGCTAAAACCGAAGGTCAGACCCGACGAATTAAGTCGCTCCGCGGCTTCCCAGGAATTAAACGGGGCCTGGAATCGGCCGCACGGTGCTGCGTAAAAAAAAAAAAAAAAAGCTGCCGCTCCGGGTGCGTTTAAACATCACTGCCGTTCTTCTGCCAAAATATTAAAAAAATACGCGCTGTTACAGTTCAGACACTCACGCTCCAGGCTGCTCTCAGATCAGTATCTGTGAGGGCGGTGTGTCCGGGGCCGAGGCCGGCGCCTGCGCGCTGCTCGCCGGCGCGCCTCCGCTCATGATCACGCTGGTTTTGTTGAGCTCAGAAACGTCCAAACGTCCGTCTGGGTTCTCCTCCGGAACCTCGTCGGACTCGCACTCGCTCCCGCCCTCCTCGCTCTCGCACTCGGACTCCGCCGGCTCCTTGGACTCCCTGCCTCCGGCCTCTGACGCGCTCTTCTCCGGCTGCTCCTTCTCCTTGTCCTTCTGAGCCTGGGCCTCCTTGGAGTGTCTCCACTTCATGCGTCTGTTCTGGAACCAGACTTTCACCTGGAAATAAACACGCAGCCACTGTTTATTACACGCATTCTGTGCGTCATTCACGTCAACTGCAAACTTTTACGCATTTAATGTCCTGCGTTTTTTCCTTGAATATTGAGGAAAAACATGAGTGATAATAAAGTACTTGTGGACATATGTAATAAGATATAAATCATATTATTTTATACATTTGTTACGCACAAAAACGCATTTTATAACTAACTCTTTCTTGTAAATGAAGAAAAACAGGCTGCTAGACGCTCGAACCAAAACATCAGCATTAAAAAAAAAAAATCAAATACTGTTTAAAGTTTATAAAACATGACAGAACTATAGCAACTATGAAAGTAGCTCTAAAATATTCCATCTGCAGTGACACTTGAAGGGTGGCTGATGCAATGCTAAGTGTGATGAAATGCCATCAAGAGGAGTGAGTGTTGCTGAAGTTTGGTGGGACTTGTCACTCAATGGGGCGCCTCAGGTTGCACCAAAGTCATGATGCTGCTGGCAAGTGTAGTTAAAGGTCTGGATCTGCAGCCAGTTGTTCAGAATTCACTGTAAATGTGTTTTCTTTGAGTGTGAGGAGGGAACCCAGGGTGAAAACACACTGGTGCGTTTATTAGTTGATGCAACACGGATAAAGGGGCCATTTTTTCTCTTTAACGTCGCAAAATAAGGGTTCTTAAACACAATCTCCTTAATTCTAAGAGACTGATGCATAACTGATGGAAATTCAAGCATATTTCAGGAGTTGGTGTGTGTTTGGAGCCAAATAACAATCCTGATCCAACCAGATTTCAAATGTTTGGTTGCTGCAAATCCAGAATCATTCAATTCTGGTCAGGCCTTGAGCCTAATTGATTGAATTAAATGGGGGGTGCAGGGCCTCAAAGGAGGCGTGCAGAAATATCGGAAAACATGTGTGTGCATTAAAACAGGATTTAATTCCTAATAATAATATCAGTTCATTTAAAAGTGTGAAGGAATTTAAGGAAACCTATTTTGCAGGCCTCTCATGAGGAACGTCCTCATCAACCTTTCTGGAAGTGTTAATTTAAAAAAAAAAAAAAAAAAAAAAAAAGCGCACCATAAATAACGTCAAAGAGACCTTCATCCCTCCGGATCTGCGTCTCACCTGAGCGTCCGTCAGCCCGAGCATGGCAGCCAGCTGCTTTCTGTCCGGCTTGGTGACGTATTTCTGGATCTCGAATCTCTTCTCCAGACCTTTTCTCTGCAAGTTTGAGAACACCGCCCTCGACCACGACCGTTTCCTCTTGTACGTCTGCGGCATGGTGTCTTTGGTGAGCACGGCGTAAGGGCCTGGAAGACACGAAGAGGAGGTGAGGTTTTTAGAAGCCAAAAATGAAAAAAAAGAAGAACAGAAAGCATGGATAGCACATTTTTGCTGCAGGTGCCTCCCCCCCCCCCTGCAGCCTCTTGTCTGCTGCAGGGCCTAAACATGGTGGCTACCTGGGAAGGTGTCCTGAAACTGATGCTGGCCTGATTGCCTGCTGCTGCTGCTGCTGCCTAGTGAACTCATCATGGAGGGCGCGTCGCTCATCCCGGGGTCTATGGAGAAGTACTGGCTGGCCGCAGGCTGAACGGGGATATGGATCCCTGACTGACGGTTCGAGCTAACGATGGACGTGAGATCTGTTACAGAGCGAGAGATGAGTTATCGCAGTGACACAACCTCAGGAGGAGGAGAAGGGGGGACATAAATGGTCTGGTATTTAGAAACATCAACCAGCCTGTGCCTGGAAAGCGTCCTCCAGCTGATCCTGACCCCTGACCTCTCTGGTTTGGGGGGCAAAAGCTTTAAGGAGTCCCCACAGGACTCCTTAAAGTGCATATTAAGAGGCTATTTGCGTTCTCACTGCTCTATAAATACGTTTCTGAGTGTTACAAACTGACTTTTCACATGAGAGATGTGCGGTTTTAATTTGTTGTTTCAAGCTGGGACATTCTTACTTGATTATAGCATTTAAAAATAACTCCAAGGCCGTGAAAACAACACTCCTTTTATTTGTATTCTTTGCTTAGAAGCGTCACTGATCTTTTTTGGGGTAATAAAATATCTCCTCTCACCTCTTAGTGACGACTTTTCTCTGCCTTTTGGATCAAAATCTGTCGACAATATCCGATCAATTCCGAATTTGAGGTCTTTGCTTGAAGGCGGAGGAGCTTGTTGGGAGTTGAACGCAGTCCTGGAGACTGATGTCAGCTGTAGTCCGTGTCTGTGGTAGGGGGACGCCGGGCTCACCCTGGCGCCGTACACCGAGGGCTCCGCCGCGACTGGAGCGGGGCGCAGCGGCGAGGAGCCGGAGTGGCCCTGCTGCGCGCGGTGGTGGTGCTGCTGGTGGTGGTGATGGTGGGGGGGTCCCATATGCACCATGAGGGCCGACGAACCCTGGATGTTCTCTGCATCTCCAGCTTGCAAAATGTCTGCGATGCAAAACGAGGGTTTCTTCATCGAATCCACAGCGAAGCCCCCCGCGCAGTACGCGGACCAGAGGCTAAAATTGGATGCGTAAAACGGGTTGAGCCCGGCCGTATACATCCCGAACACCTCGAATGCGTCTTAGTGCGTGTCAGAAGAAGGCATCAACGGAGAAGGCATGTAAAAAAAAAAAAAAAAAAAAAAAAAAAAAAAAAAAGGGAGAGTGAGCGCGTTTTTACGGGGGATAGATGACCGTCCGCTGCGCGCCAGTGCCAAAAACTCTCTCCCGACTCTGACATACAAACCCTGCAGTTCCACGGTGAAGTTCCTCCGCTGACACTGATTGGTTGCCTCAAGAACCAATGGCTGTTGCGCTTTAGCTCATATCACGCCCTTGTAAGCGAGGACGATGTGTAACACACATGATCGGGACACTTTGGAGCAATTTTGAGCCGGAGATGATGGATTGATCACTTAAAGAGAACCTCCGCCCATCAGCGCGCACAGAAAAAAAAAAACATTATCTCCACTGACACCCGCCTTCATTTTGGTGGTTTTTTTTTTTTTTTTTAGTTTTTGATGTAAATAAATTAAATCTCACACGCACCAGACTACAACTACCTCGAGGAAAGTTTTGGAACAGTTTACTGCTTTGGAAAGAAATTGAAGAAACCAGGAACAGGTTGTAAAAAAATAAATAGATATACAAATAACGACATATTTAATGATTAAACGTGAGGAGAAACGAAAAAAAAAAACAAAAACGCGCAATCACAAAACCCCGGAGGGTGTCTATTAAGCTGCAGCTCATCCTGTTTTTGATGGGCTGTGATTCGCGTTAAATGAGCGGATATTCCTGCTAGATTTACCCCCGAAATAGAAGCTATTTTAGTATTTTTAGGATACAGAAGAAATCCTTATTTCTTCCGGAGAGGAGGAGGAGGAGGGATGGGGGGGTGGGGATATTTTATAATGACTGTTAGAACTTCCCTTTTTCAATATTTGTGCTACTTTATCTCGACCTGCAAGTCGCACGGTGACGCAAATCCGTCCCCACGCTCATAATAAACAGAGGAAACCTATTCCCCTCCGAAACGAAAACACAATTAACTTCAGAGACTTCATCCGCGCCCCCCCCCCCCTCCGGGGGCCGCGGCCCGGGACGACGACGTTTAGGAATGGAGAAAACTTATTTTCCATGCAAGGAAAATAGTTTTGTTTTGATAGATCTGGAGGAATATTTTAAATTCCCGAAAAAGTGCGATTTTTAAAAAAAAATTCATTTGCTTGTTTATTTTTTCGGTTTATATTATATATATATATATAAAAAAACACCCCAGTGTTAGTTCATTTTAACTTTGATTTCAAACTTCTCCTTCTCTCTCGCCTTCACACTGATCGGGACCCCCCCCCACCACCACCACTCCCGCGTCGTCTCCTCCTGTTTCTCCTGCATCTGCAGGAACAATGGCTTCAGAGGCCGCGTTCATTTCGTCTCGATGCGGGCGGATGGGCCGTGACCCTGACTGCCTCCTATCATGCTGTTTTCGAGTGACACTTTTCCGGGTTAAATTTAGAAATGAGATTTTCACGTTTTGCCCTCCGTCATGCAGTCAAAACAATCCAGGGAAGAGGATGCAGCAGCCGCAGCACGCCTGAAGTTATTTCAGGTGCTGATGGGCTCTTCAGTGGGAAGAGAGCCTCGGTGCGTAAAGCGGCCTTTACGCGCCGACGAGCCGGGGGTGGGAGGAGGTTTGTTTGTTTGTAAAAATGAATAAAAGTGAAATTATTGCTTTTCTTTAATGTAGAAATTGGCGTCATTAAAAGAGATGAGAATGAAATATTTATAACGCATTTAGTACCTTTCAAAAACAACAAGAACCGGTGATGGTGCGCAGCTCACATCTATTTCAGCCTACAGTCATGACAAAAAAATAAATAAAACATCTTTTTTAGAGTGGACCAAAAAATGATGATGTTTTTAGATTCTAAGCACCTAAACTGTTGAACAAACTAAAAAAACAGGTCTGACAATCACTTATAAATCAGTCTCTGGCTGTTTTTTTTTTTAATTTTATCTTCTTTACAGTTTTACCTGATTCTAGTCTTTTAACTTTAACCCCCTCCCATGATGTTAATGTTTTTTATTTAATTCATTCCAAGCCTCTAAAGACATTATCATTGTAGTTAAACAGACTGGCAGCAGTTCTCAGAGTCAAAGAAGCAACTTGTTTTCCCCTCCTTTAATGCTGCTGAAAGCCTCTTCAGGCCGGCCTGTCAGTGTGTCCCAGTCTGCCAGACGTCAAACCAGCAGCCTGCACCAGTAACGCGGCTCTGACGTCACATCCAGCGGTGGTTGATTGGTGCTCGATAACCTCAGCAAACAACGTCTGGATTATTGGCAGAAAGATTGGAAAAATGATCAGAAATAGTGTCACAGGGATGGAACATGGAGAAAGCTTGTTCATTCTCTCACTGAGAGCGGAGAAACACACACACACACACGCACACACACACACACACACACACACACACACACACACACACACACACACACACACACACAGTTGACTTTGGACTGCAGTTTGGACACTTGACACTCGTTCAGGGCGTCAGGCAGTAAACTGTGCACATCAGAATTTGTGCCATCGACTGCAGACAGAAATCCTGCAACCAGAAAGTGTCAAACATTCATGCAGAGGTCCGGGTCTGAAACCCGGTCCGTGCACAAATCACCCGGAACAAATGAAATATGACTTTTTCAGCCAGAGCTGTGCTGGATACTATTTTCACCTGTTTTCTCATTTCCAACGCCCGTCGTCTGTGGAGCTGCGTAAATGATGGCAGGTAGGATTACTGCCACTGCAGCGAGGCCCAGGTCCACGTTCAACGCCAGAACCTTCACCAAGTCTGAGTCTAGATGCTTCTGATGAAGACGAAGTTTAGCTGATGCTCTGTAATCCAGCAGCGGACGTTTACTTGACCTCTGTGACTCTTCAGCTCCAAAGTTTAAATAAAAACATGAGAAATTTATGAATGGCAATGAAAGGAAGAGAAATATTTAATCACATCCATATTTTACAGCTCAACAGTCAAAAAAGTTTTATTGAAGTTATTAATTTTTGAGCACATCAGTAACAAAAAATATTTTGCAGAAAACTTAACTTTTTTTCCCCCTTGACCTCTGAAATTCATGCTGTGACCTTTTAGACTGAATGACCTGCAGAGACCTGAGGATAAACTCCTGCATCAGAATCTGATGAGTCTTTTCACATTTTTACTTTCAGTGCTGCAGATGAAACTTCCGTGCATTTAAATGCACGACTGCATGAAAACTTTTACCTGCAAGAGAAGAATTTCACACCCAGAATCCAGGTCTTATTGAGACTGTGCCATAGTTGAGAACATTTTTGTTCTGATTGTTATTTCCCCTCCTGTTTAAAGCTGATAAAAACTACCGATTGGATATAACCACCCCAGCAGAGGCCGCAGCTCTGCTCACCCAGCAGCTGAAACAAAGCCGAGCCGCCGGCCTGGAGCTGAAAGCATCTGGCGGAGACTGCTGCTGTGGTCTGATTGCCCGTTGAGTGTTTTCCAGGAAGCCTTATCTACCAGAGGAGGAAAACCGAACAAGCACCTCGGACCGTGAGCCCTCCTGGATCAGAAGCAGTGGAACCAAACGATTTCCATTATTACTCTGAGAATTATTGTCCCCCCCCACCACCACCCCCACCACCTCCTCCTCCTCGGTGAGACTCCAGCTCCAGGCCAAGATTACTATTTCTGGCAATGTTTGCCTCAGGAAGGAACTTTCGCAGATTTAATGGGACCTGGGCCATTGTACACAGCCTTCTGTATGGCATGGTGCCATCGCTCCAACATATGGGGGGGGGGGACTGATGTGTGAAGTCAATCCAAAACAACACTGCCTTGTTTATGGGATCCTGGATGCAGCCAGTAGCTTTCAGACGGTGAACCTTCTCTCTGGTCGACCCTGGAATCTGAATTTTATGTGTTTTATGAACCCTTTGCAAAATTAAATCAAATTATTTGATCAAATTATTGTTCCCATGCATTAAAAATGTAAAAATAGATCATTATTATCATGATAGATCTTAACGCAGGATCTTGTTTTAGCACTGAATGCACTGTTATAATGGAACCACATTATAAGCTTGTTGAATCTAACAATGATTATTTTATAGATTTTAAGTCCAGATAAAAATTGTTTATAAGATTGTAGAGTTAAAAAAAGAAAAAAGTTTTATTACCATTTTAAAAGATTACAGTATTACATTAAAATACACCAGAGTGCGTAATGGGACACTTTGTGTAAAAGACGAGAAATATAATTAAAAAATGTAAACATTTTAAAAGTTCTGTCTTAAATTGCACGAACAAATTATAACAAAAACACTCCAAATTTAGCTTCACTAAAAATGAAAGTCAAACTAGTCAAAATGTAAAAAGTAAAAATATGTCTACTTTGTCGCAAAATATAATTTAATATAATTAGATAAAAGCCACTAATGCTACATAAATTATGAGTTTGTCGATTTTATGCTCATATTTACTTACTTATTGTTGCATCTAGGGATGAATCTGATTGACTGCTTGTCTTTGCACACCACTCACCACTAAATAGGCCTTTTTAAAAAAAAATTTGAATAGAAATAAAAAAGTCGATATGAGGGACTGAGGGAGGAAAATATTTCCATTTGTGGTCTTCGGGCTTCTGCAGACGTTTTAAAACATTAAGTGGTCATTAACCGGACACTGGAGTGCCAGACTAATCACACTCACCCCGGCCTGCCCCCAGCTGTAAACAGCCTAAAGGGGCTGCTTTAATGGAAGCTTTTAAATATGATGGTGACTCTATCTGCGAGCAGAGCCACGTGTTTACATTACAACAGATTAAAGCCGCCTCTTGTGCGGCAGGTTCGGGGCCCCTCCGCAGCTCCGTGTGCGTAAATGCGCGCTAGAATCCCACGCTGGAAGCCGAATGCTGCAGGAGGAGAGACTAATGGAAACGCAAAAGGTCATAATAACAAACCATTAGGCCGGCCGCTGTTTTCTCCTGCAGGGTGGCGAGTTGGCATCCGAGGAGCGCAGAGCTGCGCAAAACCAAGTCATCCAGACGAGGGGTTGGGTTGGAAACGTCATTTTTAATTAAGGGAAACATCCAGCATCAGCTCGGGATAGCCGATTTGGTCATGGAGACGGAGAAGTGTGCGGCTGGATCATTAATTTAATGTGTTTAAGGGATAAATGCAATAAAAGCATTGGTTTTACTTTGAAAACCTGCTTCAACATGCTTTTATTTTGAAGTAATCCGCTCAGCTGTAGGATTTTTAATGACTTGGAATATTTCTGGTCATCCATCCATCCATCCGTCCATCCATCCATCCATCCGTCCATCCATCCATCCATCTATCCATTGGGGAGGACCGGTCACTTGGGGACACTCTTGTTTGCTACCGGACATGTTTTCCGTCCCGCTCCCAGGAGCCTCTTCTGCTCCTCGGGTTTGTTTTGATTTGATTTTTCACGTCACGATCCACAGATTCCGGATCAGCCCAGCTGCTCCAGAATCACGTCTCCCCCATCTAAACTTGCGTCACATCTTTAGAAAAACTGTCAGTGTCCCGAATGGTCTCCAGACGCGGATCCACTTTCTGTGCGCTTATGGTGCGCCTCCTTACGTTGCCATGACGACAGCATATGTATATTTATTATATATCCAATTTATAATCCCGCTTCACACCCGTAATGTTACTGTAGACAACATAATGCGATCTTTCCTCAGGACAGCAGCCAATCAGGAGCTGGGCTGTATTTATATTGGAACACCGCCATCTAGCGGTCAGATTGATTTACTGCTGTGACAAACCGACGTCAAATAGAGATAAATAAAACAAGACATAAATATCATGATTAAAACTGCTAAGATTAGTGAGGAATCAATATGTGCTTCCTCACTTAACACATTTCCCTCCCTCCCGCTTCTGTTCCTGGACGGGGGTCGTGTGTGCACGTCTCTGGGGACGCCTACGTTTAACCTTTGACCTCTGGTGAAGCCTGAGGCCGGTCTTCAGGGAGGATGTTGGGTTTAATCAGGAAGTCAGGGCAGGTGTCAGCTGCTGGTGTCGGGATCGGTGACACCGGACCCTTCATTGGTTGTTCGTCGAGATACCAGAACTGTTTTTGACAGACAAATAACTTCATTTATCAGGCCACACCCCTTCTGCTTTTATTCAATTAGATGAATTAAAGAGACATTTGTGGGACTGTTGTTTTGTAGGATTAATTTACAGAATAATACAGAATACTGTAATACAGCATGACAAAAAAAAAAAAAGTGATGGAACTTTGAAATGTCTGTGTAAAAAAAAAATCTTACATCTATCGATTTTGTGTCAACACAGGTTGGAGTAAATCTCTTTACATCGTTCAACAGGTGTGATTTAGTGACAGTTCCCTTTTCTTTTCTAATATGCTCCCCAAAAACCCTAAACCATTAAACAGATTTATAACGAGTGCAAATCTCTTAGTGAAGCTCCGTTTTGTCGATGGGTGTCCATCTGTGCAAGAATCAGGAAAAAAAAAAAGTACCGTCTATCAACAGTTTCTGCAATCAGCTTGATCCCATTGATCAATGAGAGAATTACTGTCGTCACAATCGATTCCAAATAATTTGGCGCAATCACGAGATCCAAATCTTACAACAGACAGTAAACGCGACCATTCCATCAGTCATATTACCAAATACATCCCGTCGAGACAAAAGCCTCCAACAGCAGAATCAGTGCGCCTCAAAATGTAAACTCAAGCAAAATGAAGACCCAAGTTATGAGATGCACAGTTTAAAAAGTTCCCACAAAACATAAGTAAAACAGGTTTTGTCCAGCTTTTAAAATTTAAAATTTTAAATGCAATGATCCGTTCTATTTAAGAATCTGCAAAAATCTGAAAGCAGCATGATCATTTTTAATTTGTGTGTCAGTAATTTCAATAAACATGTGCTTTTACAGTTTTCCCCCCTCTAAGTCCTTTCAAAATAAGTCAGGGATAGTTTTATCACTCTCAGAAACAAAAAAACTAAACTATAAATTTCATCATAATCCCTTTAAAAAAGAGAACAAAACAAACAAAAACAAAAAAGAACCCCCAGCTGCTTCCTGTAAGGACCGTGACAGTTTAGGAATGATTCCTTTCCGGGATCGTATTCTTTGTCTCTAGTGTGTAAGGTCCTTAAAATAAGGCACGAAATAAGAATAATTAAGAGACTGGCAACAAACGTAAAAAGGGTGTGTTGTCACGGAGAAGGTCCCAGGACACCATTTGCTCAGCTTTAGCTCTGGTCGCCCGTCTGCGCCCGGCCTTCACCCAGAAGTCTCTCCCTCTCCTCGGGGCTGTGCTCCTCTTCTCTCTCCACCAGAGCGGCGCAGCAGGGTATCCTGGCCAGCAGGGGGCGGTGCAGCCCGTTGTAGAGCACCGCCCCGGTCAGCAAGACCAGGAAGCCCAGAACCTGCAGGCCGTGGAAGTCCTCCCATCCCAGCGCCAGGCTGACCACCCAGATGACCAGCGTGCGCAGGCTGTCCAGCACCATGCGGGTGGTGGCGCTGATCTCCTTGGTGACGCTGATCCCGGCGAAGTTGAAGAAGGCGATGCTGGTGACGGTGCCCAGCAGAGCCACCACGATCAGAGGCTGGTGGCCCATCTGACAGAAGGCTTCCAGCACGTCTTCTAGGACGTGGCGGGGGTTGTCGCTGAAGTCGCCGACGGGGATGAAGTACATCGGGATGAGGAGCAGCGTCAGAATGACGAAGCCGAACAAACCTGGAAAGAGCAGAAGTGGATTTGAAGCAGCCTTTTTGTGGATGTGGTGAAATAGCTGACGACGCGTCGAGGGAAATGGCGCCGTACCTTCAGTACCAACAGCTCGCAGAGGATGCACGTCGTGTTTGTAGATAAACTTCTCCTCCAGGACCATCTGCACCGACCCGATGATCTGCGCCATGATGATCAGCAGGTCTCCTGCAGGACGAAGCAGAACAGCGGCGTTCAGTTCACCGCTTTCACCGTTTCTGCGAGAGATAAATAAAACGCCGCCCGACCTGTGATGACTTCGCTGAGCTTATGCTTCTTGTCCTCATTGCTGTTCTTGCTGAAGAAGTCGGCGAGGCCCACGATCACCAGGCCCAGCGTGGTGACGAGGATGCCGATCCACTGGCTGAGGATCAGGCGACGGCCCAGGAACGCCACCGAGAGCAGACCGGTGAAGATGATGATGGCCCCCCGCAGCATCTGGAAGCTGGAGGCGCTGGTCATATTGAGAGCTGGAAAACAGAGAATTTCACTACATTTCTACACTTTTCAGGGTTATTGAAAGGCTGCATGAGAAGAAAATGTGGCCTTTGAGGGGCAGAATCGATCTCAACTTTCGAACGCCACGAATGCTTACTTGGTTTTTCCGATGAGGTCAAAGGTCACTTACCAACATACATGAGGGAGGTGGCCAACATGTCACACATGGCAGGTGGAAAGAAGATGACCGGGTTGAAGCTCCGGCCAGGGTTCACGCTCGGCTCCGGCCTCCGTCGGTCGTGGCAAAGCAGGATGTAGAAGGCAGCAAGGCAGCTCAGCTCACCCAGAAACATCCCCACGGCCTGGAGGGAGTGGGGGGGCGGGGGGGGGTTAGGTTAAATTAATCCAAATTTATTAAAAGATTACTGAGCTAAAATCTGATAAATTTAGATTCAGACAGGAAGTAGCTGATGGAAGGAAATAACACAAAGTACAGCCGCTAGTGGTTTAAAAGCTCACCTGTACAAACGGGTGAGAGAAGGAACGCTCCTTGTGGTCATGGCAACCCTCCGCTGATAACTTGTCAGCCCATCTGTCAGAGAATAAGAGGTTAGGGGCATTTAATTAACAATAAACAAAATGAACAACAAAATGAGAGTTTGAAACACAATAAGAATGAGATAATCTGAAATTATTTTAATATCAAAATCAATAGTTTGGTCATTTTTTTAAAAGCTAAACCTTCATCAAACACACATTTTTTAATAAAAGGAACAAGTTTTGGTTTTATTTTGATCACCCCTCGTTCTTTTCCAACTTGTTGTCGGCCGAGTCAAGACGTAGCTCGTGAGCTCTCGTGACATTTCATTTCTTTTCATACTTAACCATTATTTATATAACATATATAGTTATGCACAGGAAGAGTATGCATGTCTGTTGGTTGATAATTCTTTCCCATAATTTAGAAAGATTTGTGACTTAAAATGATGTTAGTTATTTTAAATAGGGAACATTCATTTGAGATACGAATACTTTGACTTTGGAGCTCAGTCACGGAACGGATTAAACTCGCATCTCAAGGTACGACTGTACTGTATTTACTTATTCATTCTACAAGTAACTCAAGGGAAAAAGAATTACTGGCTAATAAAAGTATTTAAATATTTCAACTCTACTGATCACAAATCTGCTTTGGATCAACTATTTTCATCCCTAAAATGGGGATTTGGTGCCAGTCAGACCTGCTTCATATTATGGGATTGTAATTTAAAGGTGTGGAGGAACAGAGGCCTCTATAGTCACATGATTTTATGGAGGCTTGTGTGAAGAAGTCCCTGGGCACTACAGTCAGCACTGTCATTTAATCAGACATTGATGGATGGGCATGTGACCCAGTCATGTGCATGTGGTTGTGAAAGATGATGACGCAGCACTTCAGCAATGCAAAACACATCGGCTCATGAATGCAAGAATGAAACTAAAGCTCTGCCAGTTGATACAATCAAAGCTGCCATGTTTTCCCTTCTTGCTGCAACTGATCCCAGATGTTATAATCGAGGCGTCGCTGCTGAGAAACTTTATCTGTTAGTGGCTCTTCACAAAGTTCAGCTCACAAAACCCACAACAGGATGTAGAGAGAAGTGTGTCTGGTAGTAAAGAGCTGACATCACAGATTACTGGAGAAGTACAAAAAAGATGACTCTTAACTTCTTCTTCTTGTGATAATAAAAGACATATGAGATCAGATAGAAAAAAAAAACTAAACCCTAAAATAAATGTGATCTTAACCTAGCTTCTAAAATGTGAAGACTTAGTTTTATTAATATTCCTTTATTTTTGGATAATCTGCACAAAAACAAGCCATTTAAAGATTTTTTAGGGTAATTGTTTCACATCAAAAACCACCGTCTGATGTTTTAACGTCTACCTGATGAGCAGCCTTAAAATATACTGTTTGATTTTTAATTAAAAAGTCCTAAAAATAAAACTAAAATACTGCTTCCTTTTATTCCAACAGGACGTCCCATTCATACAACTTCCCTAGAAAACAGCTCGTTAGCTTTCGTCACAGTTCCAGGTTTCTCTATTGAGATAACTCTAGCATTTGACTTTAGATTTAACCGTTTAAATATTCCTTTACTTACCAAAATACCTCCTGATAGAAGTTTATTCTTGTAAATAAGATTAAAGTATTATTAAATTAGCTTTGACACGAGCAGAAAAACTAGCTTCCCATCACACCAGCTGGATAAGGACGCTAGTCGGGAAGCTAACATTAGCTTGTTATTTAGCTAAATAGTGTCATTAGCTAGCAGTTGGAGTAGCTTACACTTTAGTTATTGTCAATATTTTACAAAAAAAATCGCCAAAAAGTCACTCAGCTCGTTAAATAAACCCAATGTTTAGCTAAGAAGTAAAAACGTTCAGCTGACCCAGATTTATTTGCGCAAAGAGCAGCTCTCATTCACTCATCTTTCTCATAAAAAACATAAAATCCGGATACTCACTTCGCTGCTAACGTGTTGATGGAGCCGGTAATGAGCATTAGCCCCGCCAGGAACAGCTGATATTTCGTCCAATTCATCTTGTACGTGTGGAGGTGAGACCGACCGAGAGCAGACCACCACCACCGACCCAGCGCTCTTATTTACGCTCTTGTTTTCTCCGCCTTGAACACCACATGACAGCTCCGGTCAGCGACACGTGCTGCGTTCAAGACAATCAGAAATGATAGGATTAGTCAATCTGGAAGGAATCTGAAAGGAGAGATAAACATAAATGTACTTAATCAACACGTCATTAAAGCATCAAACACAGGAAATGTAATTGATTGTGCTGTATTTAAGGTTTTCACTTAGATTTTTTTTAATTGCTATACTTCCTATATTGACAGATATTTGTTATATATGATAATGTAAAATGAAATGTTTGGAAGTTAAAAAAAAAAAAAAGCACATGAATTAAGAGGATGAAAAATTAAAGCAATACTTTACAATTAATTTGATTTTAATTACACATTTCCACAGAGTGTATGTTTAGCAAAATAAAGTATATTCCTGAGCGTGAAATTAGTAAGGTTGGTTTGTTAATTTTGTACTTTTTAAAAAACATGAGGTAGAACAGTGCTGCAGCAAGATCTAAACAAAGACCTTTGTGTTAAGTGGCTTATTTTACTTTTAATTCTTTCTTTTGTTTTTGCTACCTTTCATTAAAACAGTGATTGATTGCAGAGTTGTCATGGAAATGTAGTAAAGTATTGAATGTAGATTTATTCAAATCTAAACTGAGTTCTTCATATTATTATGTGGAAATTGGATGTGATTAAGCGCTATATAAATGAACATTGATTGATTGATTGATTGATTGATTGATTGACTGATAAATGATCTGGCATATCTTATCTGCATACACACAATGAAAAGAAATGATGGGCCTCATCAAGGACAACAAAGCCCGACTTTCGGGTGGGTCATTAAAGGCAGCATGACGTGACTGAGCTAACAGACAGGGGTCAGAGATCAGGTTGTTTTTTTCGGGGGGTTTATTACTCCACAGTAAACTTTCTGCTGCATTCTCAATGACAATATTAGCTTTTTAAAGCATAACGTCAAAGAAAAAGAAAAAAATAATCCGTGATTGACTGACAGCAGAGACTCATCCATGAGTTTCCTCACATCACATGACAGTATGGATGATTAAAACACTGAGTAAAGACATTTTCACTCTGTGTTTGTGTAGCTGCTCCAAATGTCATGACAGGATTGTGTTTAGTATCTTTCCCAGTGGACATATTTATATATAAAGTGACCTTAATCATATTCAAGTGTAAACCTGTCGCTCCAGTAATCTTTATGACGGGTATGGAAAACAGAAATATCTATGACATCTCTGACCTTATCATGGTTTTTACACTGCAGGTGTTTATTTTTATCACAAACCAGTTCACTTAAATAGCATTGTTCCTGATTAAAACCAAGAAAAAGTATCTATAATATTAAGAATATTAAGAATATATTACTTGTTATGTTACAAGTAGTTACCATTTACTTAAAAATATAAAATAAATGTGGGAATCTGCAACACAAATCTCTACAGAAACAAATATTTCAATTGTATAACGTGTTTATTTCTAGAGAAAATAAAATCCGACTCTGATGCAGACTGACATGAACGTGCATGAACAGCAGGGGGGGTAAAAGACCATAGAGAGTGAAATTCAACATGGGACTACAGTTAAATGTAATAGTAGAGAAATGTACAGTGTTCTCTCTCCTGATGCCTCAAAGTTTATTTCCTGTATATTGTACTACAGAGGACCCACGGTAATTGATAAAACCGGTGATGGTTATCTAACTATAGATTCTTTGAACAAGTTATGGTGGAACCTTTTTGTGATGATGTCCATGACATTTAAAAAGCTTTTCATTGTGAAGAATCTGGGAAACAATCTCCTAGCTCTTGATCTTTTGGGATCCTAGTCTGTTTTTTCACTCCGCGCCATTTCCAAGAAGTTCTAGATGTCCTGTGATTTAAGGTCTCCATCGGATGTGGTTTGTTTTCAGTTCAAATCCTCTCAGACGTCATTTGACATTTAATCCAAGTTGCTTTCGATGGATTGGTTGTGGAGTCGATACTGTTGCCTGAAGAAACCTCTTCAAATGAAGTTATAGTGGTCTGACACGACACTGGTGTATGCTTCTGCTCCTTTGATTTCCATTGTTGACCTTTAAACTCATGGTTCCCATGGCTGATGGATAGGCAAATCTTCCTGTAAGTGCTGTGTTGTTTGTCTACTTGATAAGTGAGTTTGAATATTTGCAACTACCCCCACAATCTGTGCTACAAAGGCATTTGCACCATATCCCATCCAGTATGTTGGATATACAGGTATTTTACCTGTATTCCAGTAGAATGACAGCACCCCCTGCTGGAAACAAGAAGTATACCTTGATTTTAAAACTTGAAAAAAAATAAGGAAAAAAATTCATTGTGTTAAAGAAGAAATGTAAAAAATTTAGTCGCAACTTTGTTTTTCCACTTGGATTTAACATTCCTTGGGTTTAAGGTTTATTGTAAATAATATGATTGAACCAGAACTGGGAAAAAAAAACATGAAGTGTACTCTTGAAGGATTTCGCAAAAATGTCCTGAGAATAATTCGAGTAGTTTTAGCATAATCTTGCAAAGGTAAAACAAACGCAGGTGAAAGCTGGCGATTACAGTTAAATTCAAGTTCTACAAAAATATTTGCCAAACCTCATCTATACCCATTCTGCACTTCTTTAAGTGCAGAATGGGTATAGATGAGAGTCTCAGCATCTGTGGCCACCATAAAAAAATCATGAGCGCTCATGTGCATCATCATCATTTCATGCTGAATGGCCTGGAAACATTTGATTGACAACCTGCAGTGATGTGAGGCTGGACCTGCAGGAGAGGAGATGTGACAGGGGAGCACTTTATGGCACGCACCTCATCTTAGAGGAGTCACATGGTCAGCTGTGCAAACCGGTCGCAGCTTGTTAAAAGAAGCCCTCCAGCTCCCCGAGCTCCGGGTCGACTGTCCAAACCGACCCGACCGTAGAATTATTCATGATCGCTCAGCCGTGCTCACCTGTGCTGTACACACACATCCCAGCTGAACGTGTGACTCTTATATAAGGTGTTCCTGTAGAATTCCAGCCTGGTAAAGGCTTCCTCTCTCTGCCGTGATTTGATTGTCTTCGAGTGAATGAAATAATGATGTGAATGATTTGAAATCTACAAGATATCTGTTTTTATTTCTTTATGCTAGAAGTGCTCCATGTATATTAAAAGAAAACCACTTCACATTGTGTCTTATTGTATCACCTTATTTTAATGTCTTATTGTATCGTGTCATTGTATCAGATCATTGGATCATATCATATCCTGTCATATATCGTGTCTCATCATTGTAATGTGTCTCATCGTCGTATTGTACGCATTGTATCGCATTGTATCGCATTGTATCGCATTGTATCGTAGCGTATTTGTGTCATTTTATCTTATCATGGTATTGTCTTGTATCGTATTCGTCCATATAAATCTAACATGATTGCTCCGTTCCATTTTTTTGTTGACATCAGATTTTGACCAGTTAGCTGTCTGCAGCTCTAATGCGAACAAGTCTTCTGAAAAAATGGTGATTGCAAGAAAAAAAAAAAAAATCAGTAACAAAGGTCAATTCATTTTTAGAACTTTAAATTTCCTGCAATATCTTGAACGTTTTCTTGTTGCGCTTTTCGACCTGTGAATTCCTGCGGCTGTAAATTTTAGCTAATCTTGGGTGGGGTGACCTGTCCCTTTAAGAAAGGGTGGCTTTAACCTAATCATCTCTGTTGCTAAGCGACCGCTCATCTTGCCAAGCCTCCTTTGATGACTGCTGGTGCCTCTGTAATCAATATTATTGCATTCTGGCATATATTTAATTTAAGTTTTAATGACTTTTATTGACCGCTCACAGATACATGAACACTCCCACAGCAGCACGACTGAACGTGTTGATTATTGTCATTACAATTAAGACCACAAAGCTCCACTAAAGACATTCTATTTTATTTGAAAGTCCACTTCTAAACAATAAATTACTGTACTTATTTGCTGCTCTTGAACGCACCACCACTCTAAGACACTTAATCATTGTAAGATTTCCATTTTTTTCTCTGTCAACTTGGAACTGAATTGAATGTGATGTTGTCATTAGATGTGTTTATTCTTCACTGCTATTGATTAGCTTACCTGGACTTCACTGGGGGGCTGCAGTCCTATTGATTCAGAGCAAACAAGTTAATCAAGCATGTTTGTGCAGTGTTTATCCAATCGACAGTCATGATGGCTTCTAGCTTTCAGTAAATGACGATGACGTCTATCTTTTTTTAAAATCAAACCTTACTTTCTAGGCTTTGAATAAACTTTCCCAGTTTTAGGCCCCTCAGTTGTAAAGTCTCTTGTCATCTTTCATCTACCGCCGTGACTTCAATGCAGCCAACGTGTTGAGAAAGTGTCGCTTTTTCCATCACTGTTCTTGGCATTGTTTGGATAACATTTTACAGGACTGAAATTTACTGCGCCAGCTGTAAATACCAGCATAGAATAAACACGAACTCTCAGCAACACAAGCGCAGTCAGACGCCCAATCCATATTTGGCAATGAGGTTGGTTAATTATTGTTTGAGGATCGAGTTAAAGACAATTAAAAAAAAACCTAAATCCTTTCCGTTAGATGAACACAAAGGTATTTAATTCACTAATTGAAGACACAGCAGCACTCGAGGAAATCAGGATTCAAGCCCAATTAAAAGAAAACCACCAGTCCTTGAAACAGATGAAAAAAGAAGAAATTTTGAAGTAATGAGGAGAATGAGTAAAGATGACAACTTAGGTTTAAATGGGAATCAATATAGAACTGATATTTGGAAGATAAACCATGATTTTTAATTATTTAAAAATCATGGTTTACCAAGCGATGACTAAATGTATTCTGTTGCATCAATTGGAAACGAGCAATTATGCAAAATTTCTTGCAGGATGTGCAGAACAATCAGCCTCTGCTGCTTTAAATAACCTTTTTCTCGGCGCAGCAGCGTCACTGATGTCTTAAAGGGAATAAAAGGCTGTGACAAGCTTTGCATTTTGAAATATCATCAAGAGTCTGACATGTAGTTAACCAACCTGTGACCCCCCCCCCACCCCCCTGTATTCCCTGTCCAGTCATCTCTTCTGTTATCTACTGTATCAGCAGCACCAGGACAGTTGTCCTGATTATGCATCAGCTGCTGAGGCCTGTCATTGGTTATGCAATCGCTCTCCATGGTGCTCAGTGTGCTCGGAGCTAAAACCAGTGCTTTTCAGTGTGTGTGTGTGGTCTGCAGAGGCCAGAGAACACACACACACACACACACACACACACACACACACACACACACACACACACACACACACACACACATACACACACACATACACACCAGGATTCAGACCAACCACAAAGCAGATTGAGCACCAAAAGTCGTGTTAAGTGTTTCCTTCATGTTTGATTGTTGGGACCAAAACGTTGCGATACATAATGAGGTCATTTAGCAAAAGAACATTTCATTTTTTTTTTTCACTTCTCCGTACTCATAATTTAACACCCCTCTGAACACTTAATCCAAATAGTCAGATATAAAAAAGGTCAGGGCTTGAATCTCTGCACTTTTTCAGTCCTCGGATGATTTGAACACTTTATGCTTTTTTTATTCAAGCAGCCAAGACACTTAATGTTCTGTTTACATCTCGTACATTAAATCAAAATCGCTGAAGCGTAACTTAAGAGCTACTCGGGTCAAGTCGTCTTCTTCTCAGCGTTAATAGTGGCTGCAATAATTTGTGAACACAATAAAAGTTTCCAAAAAGAGGAGAAGGATTTCACTGGCGTTTGTCTTTTACCAGGAACACCAGATCTTTTTTATTTCTTTAACACAAGTAGGGAAGGTTTTTTTTTTTTTTTTTACATTTCTGTGTATTATACAGAAACTACTGATGGATTTTGATTAAATTTGGTAGTTAATCATGAAAAAAAAGAGCTTTAAACTAATAATCAAACCAATGTGGTTCCAAAGCCTGGGGGAAGGTATTCGTATTTAAAAAGTCCTTTAAATCAGGAAAAACTATCAAACGTCTTGTTGGTGGTGGCGGTGGTGGCTGATAACTCCGCTGAGACTGTTTATTTTTATTTATTTATTGCCATTTGTAGTTTTCCCCTCGGCAACTGAGTGATATAACATTTACTAAGGCGAGTTACAACTTTGGGAGGATTTTATACTTAAGACATAAATCAATTTTTCCAGGTTGTGTGAACAAAAAGAGCGTTACATGTGGAATCTTTAGAGTGCTTTTTTTCAGTTCTTTGAGGAATAATTTATTTTTTCATCCGCCTAGGCGGCATGAACACATCATCGCAGTCTCCTCCACGAGCTTTTGTGTATGGATTTCACCACAATCGCTTCGCCTCACGTCTGTGATGATTATCTAACCTTCGAGGAGCACGGGCGACAATGCAGAGGGTACAGAGGGGCTGGCAAATTTTCCAGCAGATCTTCTTGGAGGACATCTAATCATAAGTGACACGGGGGCAGCGCTGCAGATTTGATGTTAATCCACACTGAAGTCAGAAATATTTCTGAAGCTCTCAGCGGTTCTTTCTAGATAACAGGCCGGGGTTTGAAACTGTGCCCTGTCGGCTGTGATGTGATACCGATTCCCATCATTTACACACACCTAAGGACTAAACTAGACTGTACACATCCAATAAATGTCCTGCCAAGCTTTAAAGTCTGCAGCCACACAGTTTGTGCCCAGAAGCTGATTTGAGATGAGCTGGGTTTTTTTTTTTACCCATCTCCTCGTATAAATGCATTCCAGATCTACTGCTGGATCTAACATTTGTATGCATTCTGTAACAGCGAGACATGGGAGGATGAGGATGTTAAAAAAAAATGGATAAAACAAAAACACAATTTTTTTTTTTGGGCTGTCAAAACAGATTAGAAGCTGCAAGGTTAATATCTTTCTGAAGTAGGTGATACTTATAAAAACGCTCTGACATGGAGAAAGAAAAAGGGTTTGCAATGGAGACGGTAGGGCAAAGATGAAATATATTAAGGCTGGATATGAATAAATAATAGCTATTCTTATAAATTGAATTTAAAGATGAAAATTCCATCCAGTATATTAAATTTTATGACATAAATCGATCATAATGGGTCCAGTTAACGTCACAGCTAAGCTGAGTTACTAAAAATTCATTATAAGTTGAGTATATTACAGAGAGGAAGAATAATTTCAAATTAATTACTTTAATTTTAACTTGATGATGGATGATATAATATATGCAGGATATAAATGTTAATATACTGTATTTATGCTCTATATATATAAAGTAGATGTAGCTGATTGGTTGAATTCAGCAGCTTCCTGATCTCTGCTGCTGACTCTGCGCTCTTGTTCTATCATGACAACCCGACAGATTCCCTCTTTAGTCACGTACGGGTTCGGACCCCTCCCAGGCCCGCCGTTGATCCAACACCAGACGCCGCGATCACTATTTTATCAGCTGCTGGTTATTAAGTTTGGAGTGTTGAGACGAGGGATGTCTCACTCTGCTGAGCACATTCACAGACAGAGAAACCCACTTTTGGTATAAATAAAAGATGATTGGACCTCAGCAGGGAGAGAACGCCTCTCACACACACACACACACACACACACACACACACACACACACACACACACACACACACACACACACACACACACACACACACACACACACACTCTGCAGCTCTTGTTCATGCTGTGTTCATGTTGTTTGTCTATTAAGAAATTCATAGCTTTTTGTAGTTGCATTGATTTGTGGTTTTCTCAGTCGCTTTGCTGCATAGAGGATGTCTGCTTAAATATCGATTTAAATAGAATTCAACTTAGTTCAAACACATTTTAAAACCAGTGCACATCCAGTCATCACGCCTACGGGAGCAGGTTCCATGACTTAACCGCAACGATATTACATGTATTTAATATTTATTCTTTGTTCGTTGTGGTTTATTTGAGTTTGCGTTGAATGCATCATTAGCAGAGAGTTCAGAGCCTTCAGAGAGTTAGGAATAGTTGTTTTTAATTCTTTGTTTATGTTAAATAAAGATAAAGTTTGAGCAATCCACCAGACAGAAGGTAGAAATTGGTTAAAGCTGTGAAAATTTGAGCATCAACATTTCTCCTGCGTCATCTTGAGTGACTTCCAAGGTTGGGAAACGCTCCTGACTCTGACGCCCCGCTCTCCTATTGGGGGTTACATTTGGGAATAATTAGCTGTAGTTCAGGAAGTTTCGTGGGTCATCGATTTGTCACAGTTTCCTGGTTCAGTCCCAGCTCCTCCTGTGAGCTGGGGCTCCCACTTCCTCCCAGTGTCGGGGCCCAGGGGCGATGGTAGACATACTGGGTCGGGGGACTGGACCCCATGACTCACATCCCATGAGTAATGCGTACACTATTAGAGGAATGTTTCCATGTTCTTTAACAACTTCCTTCAGTTTAGTTTTTTATATTAAAAACTTCTTTTTAATACATTCAGGTATTTGATAAAATTTATCTCAACACACCAAAAGTCTAATCTTACAATCGGAGATGATAATAAATCTCGATAAATCACTGAAATACTGTAAATTTCTATAATTCTGCATTCTACAGTAATGATAGTCAATAAAAATGATTTAATGAAGAAAAGCATTTGCTATAATGGGAATGCATGACTTTACTGGACCACAGTGATCCACACCAGACCCGGTTCCCTCTGAAATAAGTCCGGTTTTCCATCTGAGTGGTAAATTTTTCGACTTGTTAAAGCCGTCAGTCGTCCTGATGCTCCATGACCTCAAACTTGATGCAAACTAATAGAGCAGTAAAAACACAAGTAAACGGAATCGTATGAAGATTTCTGGTGACCTCACGGGGTCAGGGGCCGGGGTTCTTTCCATCCTTCTGGGCCGGCTGCTGCTGCTGCTGCACATGGATGGAAGCGGAATGGGTAAGGTGGCTACTGGACCGCATCCCCCAGCATCAGAGCTCCATCTGACGGCATCAACCCATGTGAGGAACATCTCAGCAAGTGCCGACAGCCTGTTTGGCCATGAAGCCAGGCGAGCAGAATGATTATAGGGGAGATGGGAGTTGGGGGCGTGGGGGGCATGATGGGGTGGGATGGGGGGGGTGGTCTTAGGAGGCGGGGAGCATGCCTGAGGTCACAGTTATGTAACACCGCAAATGTCAGACCATCAGATAAGACGAGACCCACTCCAGCATCTCTGTCACTTGATGTCATTTTCTCTTTACATCAATTGAGATAATCAGATTACAGCCAGATTACAGCGTGTCCGGTGGAGTCAGGTGTAGCATGAAGGAATAGGGTGGATGTGTTCCTAATCCATGGAAAACTGCACAATTATCTCCTATCAATCATCTCCATGGAGTCTGTTTCAGATTGACGTGGAGACGGCTCGTGAAAAGCGTCTGATGGTTACTTTCATATCTCGCTACTAACAAAAAAAAAAAAAGCATGAATCAGAAGAAAAGGGGAGCAAAAGTGAGGAAGTCAGAACCTACGATGAGTATCACAGAATCTCCTGAAGATGGATGAAAAGCCCAGGTGTCAGGAGGAGTAAAACAAAAAACGGCATCAGTCTGTTTGAATAGGTTTTTTAAACGACACCAAATGAGAACCTGTTCCCGCTGAGAACGCCTCAAACGTTCCCTCGGTTTTGTCTCGCCGCGTAAAAATATCTGTCGCATCAAACATCCTGATTTTAGGTTTAAAGAGAGCGTTTTATGGCCTGCGTGTATGTTTTTAGATTACTGTATCATATAATATGTTGACATTACCACCAAATGATTATTTGCAAAACATGGTTTTGGCAGTTTGTTTGCCATGGCGACGCAGTGTTTAACTCGGTCGCGTCGCAACGAGAAGGTTTCTGGTTTCCAGATGATCTGAACTGAATAGAAGTTGAAATTTAGAGACAAAATAGATTTCAAGTGTCGGAGAAAGTTTTAAAAGTTTTTTGGCATTTTGGGAGCAGCTTTGGAAACCGTCCTGCACTGATATCAGGGACAGGAGACATTTACGCCTCCATTCCAACAATTTATTGGAGTGTATATCGTCCCAATTTTGATTTTCTCTATTTATACTGGCGTCTAGTGTTAATGAGAGTCGGTGTTGTATCAGCATCTGGACATCATCAAAATGCTGTCGCCATGCCAACATGAGTCAACTGTCTGAGCTTGCAGTCAGACACAAAAAACAGTGAAGCTGAGCCATAATCATGTAGATGGGATAGAGATCAACATTTTGGGATGGATGCATATCTGTTTTCTCATATCCATCCAGTAAGCATGAAACAGCCTCAAGTAGGCTAGGTTAGCTTAGCATAAATTCAGGTAACAGGACAAAGAGCCAGCCTGGTTCTGAACACAGAATAATGCACTTTTGTCGCTTGACAAATGTATTCTCAACACCAGATGTTCCTGCTGCTTCATGTGAGTTTCCTGTTGTCATGGCGACAGTTTGGGTTGTGCACTAAGACAATCGACTATAGATGTGTCTTAATTCAACGGTTGGATCATTGGTAGGAGTTAGTTCAGAGGTCACTGAGGTCATTCTTAGCGTTAGGCTGGAGGAAACTCAAGGCTGGAACCAGAACTTCCAGGAAGGATTAAATATCTGCCCTGGGATCCTCCAAGATGAGCTGGAAGACATTGCTGGAAAGCTGGACACATGGAATATCCCGCCGCCACCACGACCCAACCTTGGGGTAAATCCAAGAAAAAAAACGGAAAAGACGGGACATTTCCCGAGATGACACACTTCTCCTTTTGATGGCTGACATCTCGTTGACATTTGAATGGTTTGATTTCTGCTGTCAACTTCAAGAAAACACATAAAGCGCCTGTGATGGAAATACTAAACACCGATTGACGCGAATACGGAAGGACGAAGGGGGAAAAACACGCCATTTGCAACGCCGACAATGACATGTCAGATTGTGATGCAGAACATCTTGTTTCCCTTCCCCAGGAGAGATGGAGTTTCAGCACATAAAAGACATTTCCTCCCCCTGTGATTAACACCAAAGAGAAGAGAGAAGGCCATTAATGGAATTCTCTGCTTCTGAGATAAAGGTCCTGCAATGGCAGACGGGCGGATTTTCAGTTTCCTGTGAAAAATGACTTCCAGTGGTAGCGAGACGTGAGAAGACTCGACGCTGGACGTTCAGAGGTGGAGGCTGTGGAAAGATTAGAAAACCCATCAACTGTTAAACAACAACCGCAATCCTCCACACTTCCATTTATTCCTGTGAATATTGCTCATCTTCCCTCTGAATTGGGGTTTATCTGGGAATTATTCCTTTGGAATGATGACAAGCTGTTCGTAATCTGAGCCGACAAATGAGCTCCAGGAAATGCATGAAGGGAAAGAAAGAGAAGAAGAAGAAGAAGAAGAAGAAGGAGGAGGAGGAGGAGGTTGTCTGTTTTCAAAATGTTGAGAAAAATAAATAAAATGAGTGGAAAAATTCACACATTTCTTTCACCTCAGGCATTTCAGATGTTTTGAGAAATGGCCTCATTAATGACGGGATGTAGCGTGTTTTCTCCTGCCAGCCCCCTCCTTAAAGCCTTTCTTGTTAAGTTACAAACACTTGGTGCTGCTTCCTCTCTGGAAATCAGTCCCTTGATTTGACAGCATGCTGATTAGGCAGCGCTCCATTTTAACACGATGAGGTAAAGAATACCCCCCTTCCAGCTGGTTTTTCGTCTTCGTGGAACTCGTCTTCTGGAGTCTGATTTAGAGCTGTGGCAGAAGCAGTGCTTCGTATTGATTAGCTACTGTCTAATTACAAAGGAGATTAACGATTTGGCAGGCATGGACATTGGCTTTAAATATTATTTCTTCCCTCTTTTTGTAAAAATCATTTTGATTTAATTAGAGGAAAAGCCTTTTAAATCAGGCATAAATTGTGTGTAAGCGATTTAAAGTTTAAAGCAGGACAAAAAAGTAGCATCACGTTTTGCTCCATGTGTAATTTGTCTTATGAAACTCAATGATCCGTATATTTGGATTCAATCGATCCCTGCAGAGGCATTCAAAACGACTACAACAGCTATCGAAACAGTACAGAAATAGAGTTGACCCAATACCCCAGAGAACAACGCGATAATGATCAGAGAGGACCAGAGTTGTTCCTCTTTACTGGAATAAGCAACACATTCAGTCAGTGGGTGATAAATAAATCCGACAGATATTACTGCAAAGATATATGTTTTTACTGTGGAAATGTACCTAACATGATCATGTCAGAATAAAAATGCATCAGGTTCGTTTGCATCTGGATGACAGTTTGTAAAGTCAACAGCATCCAAGTGTGTTTCTATGCCGATACATAGGAAGGATAGCACTGCGCATCGATATGTTATTACCGTTGAGTTCGTCTCATCAGCCTAAATGGCCTCATATGTCTCCATAACAGCTGCAAATCATTATTTGATCTATGATTTTCCTGGGAAAAAAGAGAATGAACGGTGCGAAGAAAATGGAAAAGGGCCGAGAACACCTCCCTGAGGAACGCCGTCATCGATATAAAGTGCTGGTACTGCTTAATTAGAATGGATTTCTATGGGTTATACCTCAAGCGAGGTAGAGTTTGTATAGACTAAGTGTCCTGTAGAATCTAATGTGTTCTGTCCACCATGTTTGGATATAGATTCCTGCAAATATCAACCAGCAAGCAGTTATTAATTTGAGAAGTCCAAATAGATCCCCTCCTTAGTCTGAATAAAATCTCAAGGTGCATTCTGGTTGATCATAATCCCACCAGGTTTCATGGAGATGTAGTTTTTGCTTCAAGCTGTCCACAAACCAACCAGCAAGCAGATAATAATGAAATCATAACAGACATAAACCCCTTCATCGTAAAGGTAAACTGTTAAAATGCCAATCAAGTCAAGTCCAGTCAATCAATTATGTGTGTTTAAAGGTTAAGTCTGTAAGGGTTTGGTTTCATATTATATAAGCCAGTCGTATAAATCGGAGCGACAGGTGATGTAACCATGGAGATGAGCCATAGACGAACGACGTGGATCTGAGAGCAGCGACACGTTGAGCCTCGCAGGGCGAATGACAAAAGCTAACGGACATCACCGTCTAATCGTTCGGGAACTTTCTCCTTGGAAGTGAGGCGGAAGACTTTATGGTTTGCAGCTATAAAGGTGACAGTGACAGTTATATAATACATATCACAATGGAAGGGGGTAAACTTAGTCACCCCCATCCTAATTTTGGTTATATAACAGGACATGGAGACCTCCGTGAAAAGTTAGCGGTGATGAAAGCAGTGGTGACATAGACGTGTAGAGGTTTGTGTCTGAACAGGCCCGGTCGTGTAGTCGGTGTATGTTTTACTTCACATAGGAGATGGTTTTCAGAAAAGGAGAAAGCATTTCCTGGTTTTTTTTTATTTTTATAGAAGCATATGTCAGAAATCGAGTGAAAATGGAAAGCAGAAACCTCTCTGGCAGACTCAAAAGGAAACGTCCTTCTAGTAAAAATATGAAGTGATGACTTCCAGGTTTTGGGATCTTGTTCTGAACGGTTCCACTCTGAGAAATCTGCACACCTTTATGAGATTCTGTGTTTGAAATGTTTGAAAGTGGTACCGTGGTTTCCTCTCACCTTTGACTGGTTGTATGTAGGTTCGCCAGGGGTGCTGGAGTCTATCCAGAAATGGCCACATAGACCAACAACAATTCTAATGCGTATTCCTGCCTAAAGTTAATTTAGAGTCACCGATTCACCTGTATTTTATGTTTTTATTGGTGGGAGGAAGCTGGAGCCGATGTTAATAACAGCTATGTCGCTCACATGACATACAGCTACATCTACACCCCTCCATAAGAGTGTCTTTGAGGGCAATGTGACTCTTGACTTGCACGTGGCCCATCATGATCTCCACTGGGATGAGCTCAACCCTTCGATAAGCTCTCATCCAAACGAGTGGACGGTTTGCGAAATGACGTTTCTATGAAATCCAGAGATCCAGTTTCCATCTGATGGGTCCAGCTTGAAGGTGATGATCCCGCGATGGCGCAGAGATTGCTCACTTCAACCTGCAATCTCGTGCTCGATGTTCGCCAATCGCCCCGCTGAGTGATCTTACTGGATGATTGTGAAGACTTTATGTGCAAACAAGGGAATGAATCTGAATCTGGAGGGGGGAGAGCCAGACACGTGCAGCTGGAGGACTGTTTATACAATACCAAACACCTGGTTTCTACGAAGATCCTCTCTCGCCGAGGGAGTTTACACGAGAACCAGGACCCTGGTTTAGAGATCTAAACGGACTGGGGAGAAGAGTAATCTGGTGATACATCATCCGTGTGCAGTCGGAGTGTACGGAGCACGGTGTGTGATTGATGTGCGACATTATTTTAGTCACTGTTAGGACTGATTGCTGCGTGGAAGATTGATTTATACGAGAATCAGTGTGAATTCAATGGATTAAGACTAATTTCAAAGTCTTACGAGACGAGCAAATACGAAAAATACTCAACCGGTCGACACTCTAATAAAGAAACAAGCGTTTTAAATTAAATAATATTTTATTATGATGAAAGAAAAGACATACTCTAAATGTATAGCCGCACACAGAGTCAACTGCAGTCTCAATGTCAACAGGCAGTTCATCAGAATGTTCCAGTAGGAAAAAAAAAAAAAAGGATGAACATCTAAACCGACATGAATGTTAGAGGACTCAAATGTTGAGACGTTGTAAGATAAAGCTAGAAAAACCAAATAAACATGAGAGCAATCCAACGTTGGTCTGAAACAAGAGCAAAAAAACACTGCATAAAGACCTCTGTTGGCTAAATCAAGTGTGTCTAGGTGGGGATGGAGCAAAGACCCCCCATAAGTGCATGAGGTGCAAACTCTGAGGCCATTTATTTGTGAGGTGTACCGCTATTATTCTCAGTCATTTATTACACAAACATCCCAGACTGATGACTCAAGAAAAGAATTATTCATTGACAAACCATAAAGTGATTCCATTAAATAAAAAAAAAAAAAAAATTAAATAAAGTCGCGCACTGAATTCCAGTGTCCTAAAGCATAAACACCAGTCTTCTAAGGTGCAGCAGTGAATAAGATATGAGTCTCTACGACGCACAACGTGAGCTCACATGCGCTAATTTATCAGAATATAGTGGTGCTGTGAGAAAACAAGTAAATGACACAATATGAGAGACAGGAAGAAAAGACAAAGATTAAATTCAAAGTGATTTGTAGGAAATAGGACAGCGAGGTCTAAAAAGTCTGCTTCCCTTCGTCCCGTCCTTAAACAAGACTTTAATTAAAACCTGTTTAATGAACTTCAATTCAAACGATCAGTCATTCAGTTCAAAGACAAAACGAGTTCTCCCGTGGAAAGAAAAAAAAAAACCCGTCGATGAAACAAACCAGAGTTTGGCTGAACTTCAGCAACACACACATTTTTGAAAATGTTTCCTGAAAAAAAAAAAAAAAAGAAAAAAAAAGGAAAGCTTCCCCTTTAGAACTCCGCTTAAAGTCCAAATATATACAGATTTAATATCTCTGACATGAGTTTAACACTTACAACCTAAGGTTCACTTCTGAATGTCCCTTAAAGTGGATTTAAGACTATTCCATAAAACATTTCTCACACCTTATATACAGCTTTCACCCCTCTGAACCTCTTAAAAACATGTCACAGTGTACTTTGTCCCTTTTCGTATTAGAAATAGAAACGGAACAGACGTGAAATTCTACCTCCTGATCGAAGAAAATGCTAAGTGTTCTATTAACGGAGATTCAGCGAGAACGAGCATTAGCCGTAGCTCTCGCCTCCATCAGTAAGGATGTCAGTCCTGAACGGTTGTGCTTCGCTAACTGTGGTAGAACGCCCAGCGTCTTCCGTAACGGAGGAGCTAACATACCGCACCTCTTGAGGAGAGGACGTTTGGGCGACCTCGGGGCGACGCCTTTACGCGCCTGAAGTCCTGCTGGTTTTAAATGGAGCTCCTGCGTTTGCTGAGTCTCCTGTAGGTGTTGATGCTGTGCAGACCGGTGGAAACGGAGCTGATGCCCGAGTGGTGCTGCAGGCCGCAGACGCACCCGTTGGAGTGGAGGGGGTTGGAGAAGGCCTCCCCCTGCTCCATGTAGGTGTCCGAGGTGGAGAGGTCACGTGGGATGATCATGGGTATGGAATATTGCAGCTTCTCTCGACTCTTGTACCAAAGGCAGGAGCACATGGACTGGAAGTGGAGCACCTCGGCGTAAACGTTACGTAGACCCCGACTCGCCGCTCCTCCTCCCCCGTTGCTTCCGACCACACCCCCTCCACCGCAACCAGACGGCGTGGAGGATGAGGAAGCGGGATCCACGGAACAGTGGACGTGTCCGCCCGCCTGACCGTTATGAGCCAGGAGAGCCCTCTGCTCGGCGTCACGCTTCTCGTCCTCGGCGTTCATGGTCATGAACCTCAGCACCGCCAAGTTGAGGAAGGCGCCAATCACGGCCAGGCCCGTCAGGATGTAGATGAAGCTGAAGGCCACGTACTCCAGCTCCGTCTGGAGGGCGTTCTCGTTCTGCAGCGCCACGTAGTCCCCGAAGCCGATGGTGGTGAGCGTGATGAAGCAGTAGTAGAAGGCGTGGTAGAAGCTCCAGCCCTCAAAGTGTGAGAAAGCCATCGCCCCCACACACAGCGTACTCATGCAGGATATGAAGCCAAAGGTCACCATGTTGACCATGGAGACCTCGGTGCGCCTCAAGCCAAGGCACTTCTTCAGCCGGTGGAGCAGACACCTGACGAAGGTATTGATCCGCTCGCCCACGCTCTGAAACATGACCAAGGTGAGCGGGATGCCGAGGAGGGCGTAGAGCATGCAGAACACCTTCCCTCTGTCTGTGCTGGGGGCTGCATGGCCATATCCTGGGGGATAAGAGGGAGATAGGGGGAAGGTTACCGGGGCAGAACTAATTAAATCTACAGAGCAGAGGACAAGAGTCTGAGAACAGGAGGCTGAGATAGTCGGACTTGGACCGGCGGCGATTTTGCATTCTTTGAGCGGGACTTCTGATAAACTCAAAGACTTTGTCATTTCACAGCCGCTGAATGAAATTGAAGATGAGAATGCACATCAGCGCGCTGGCAGGAATCACCAAGTATTGATGTCATGTATTCGAGGGAGAGAGCTTGAATAATTCATTGATAGTCGGTCTCTGCAGAGAGGCTCGACTAATGAGTGCATTTGCACCTTATTACTTCTCTACATTCAACCAGAGTACAGAAACAGGACAGTAGAAGGTGTGTCGCAAGCAAGCAAACAAAAAAAAAAATTAAAGTATTTTGTACGTCTGTCTTTGTCCTGCAGCCCTTTGGGTAAAAAAAATCCTTCAGCGTAATGTGGAAAATCAGCTGTTTATTAACTTTTTGGCACAAAAAAAATGTTTAAAGTGTAAAGCAGGAGTTATTAAGTAATTTGGCATAACTGATGACCCACGTGTGGCAGAGCCCAGCTGTATCATCATCCGTTAGTGATCTGGGCATGAACACAACTGTAGTGCTCACCAACCAGCCGGTTCTCACGATGACTCACGCTCTCTTATGAACGCAATCATGCATTTTTGGGATGGATTTCAGATTCTTTCTGGCACGTTTTAGACTTAAATGTTGACCTCCTGTCTCCTCACCGTCATCCTCCCAACTCCTTTTGTCCCACGGGGACGCGGCGCCCTCGAACGCCACATCGCTCCCCCACAGATCAGGCCCTGGCGGGGAGCTGAGAGATGACGTCTGCGATAACAAAGCGATCGGCCAATTGGAAAAGGTTGACCGATACATTGAATGTCATTACACCGAGGCTTGATTTAATTCTTCAGGCTCTGGTTCTTATTGTCACGCCGATCCGTGGGGTTGAGCCATCTGTCTGTCTGCCGCCGAATCTGTTTAAAGGTCTCTCAGCAGCAACGCCAAAATAAGAGCCATTAGAACTGATGTATCTCCACGTGAAAGGAAACACCTGATCAGAGATGCTACAGCATTCCATAGTTTTGATTCTGTCTCTGGAAAGATGTATATTCCACTTTCTGGTGACGGAGATGACGGACATTTGCTCACAGCTGATTTATTGCGATAGATTTTCCCAGACTGACGGATTTTCTGCCCTATTGATGACCTACGAAGTTGCCCCCTGAAGTTGGAAAGTAGATGTTGTAAAGTCAATATCCTTTTCTCCAACAGAAAAGGTAAAATAAGTTAGAGATAAAATAGCTTCATTATTAAAGGTCATACTGTAACAGTAAGTTCTGAGACATGAGGTAGAAGCTTCCAGTTTTTCTGGTAAGCTGTTCCAGAACGTTTGGGATGAAACTCAGCAGAAACTCATGTCAGGAGTAATAATTTAGAATCGATCAATGATGCAGGACGGAGGCTAAAATAGGAGACATGATCATGCTTTCGTGATCCGGATTAAATTCTCCAAAAGTCTGCAGTTTGAACACCTCAAAGTCGTGCAATTGCGTTTTGGAACGTCGACGCTGCGTTACAATATTCCAGATGGAAAGTAGTAAAAGCGTGAATCATTCTTTGACGATCAAATAAAAGCAGACAGTCCGATTCCAGATATAATTCTCAGGTGGAATAAACACGACTGAGCTGTCCTGTCAACACGAGGCCCGGGAGTGAGGTTCTGGTTTAAAACCAGTCTGAGGGACTCCAAAGGTGGGCGTCGCAGGTTCAGCTGGAGGTCAAAGGGCAAAATCCATACTCCATGTTTATTTATTTTAAAGTCTATTTGAACTTCTTAGCCAACTTTTGCTCGTAGTTTGTCTGTAAGGCTACTTTTAGCACTTTCAACGACCTTAACTTTTAGCTAATAGTTTAAAAAAAGGATGTCAAATGGTTGACCTTAAAGGGCCAGATGTAACTTATAAATGTAAAAGGCCTGGAAAATAAATGTAACTACTCCTTAATGTTAAATAACTCTTTGACCCATTATTGCTCTTGCGGGCCACATAAAATGATGTGGCGGGCCACATTTGGCCCCCGGGTCTTGAGTTTGACACATGTGTTTTAAAGTGTTTTTTTTTTCTGACTGTGATCAATCAGTACTTTAACCTAAATGATTACATGGTACCCAATAATTAGCTTTTTGTTGCTATACCTTTTGATAATTAACACAATTCATACCATAAGAATCACCTCAGTGATGTCATTGTAGGGGTCATGTGACTCACGCAAATTCACGAATGATTTCAATCCCTGCTGGGCGAAAGTTTTGAAGTACTTTATCATGTTTGCATTCGAGTACTTGCGATCTATATAGGACTCAACGTCCATCACAGAGACGCAGCGTTCAGGTTAGAATAAAGGCTGAGCTGTTAGCCTGTCAGGAGCCGTCAGCCGTTGATCCAGACGAGGGAACGGCCGGAGTGACAGCGTCACTCGTCAACAATAGATGCAGGAGCCGGAGGCGACAAGAGGTCAGGCGAGAGCTCGCCCACTCCCACTCCCACACCCACTCCTTCCCCCCCCCTCACAGAAATGACAAAGTTATGGTGAAACAGGACGTGGCCACTGCTGTCTCCGCACACGTGGGGTACAATCATCGCCGGTGGCGGAGGAAAAGTGCAGCCTCACCGCTTTGAAAGGTGACAGAAACAACAGACCAGGAGAGGTTTGATTGACACCTGGAGGACCCATGCTCCCCCCCCAGCATCGATGAACACGTGCAGCTGTAGCTGCATATTTAAAGCGAGATGGGGGAAAACACTGAAGATCATCAGGGAAATGACAAACTATTAGTGTTTTTTTGTTTTGTTTTTTAAATGAGGAAACAGCAAAAGATCCTCTAAAATTAACTCATTTTCTCAATTTGTGTAAGGATTAGTGTACATATAAAAGGAGTATCAAAGATTTTGCTGCAACTCCCGGGGCTCATTGTCTCTTAACCTAATTCCTGTAATTATCATGTGAAAGAAAATATGAAAATTGCATAACATTGAAAAGCAATAAGAGCCTTTAAAAAGACTTATTAGGCAAAACTAACAAGCAGGGGAGGCTTGTAAATGTCAGCAGAACACAGGTGCAGCACACTCTAAACTCTCATCCCCTTCACTGCTGCCTCTCATTAGGGAATCATAATTTACCGCCAATCATTTAAAACCACAGCTTTTAGCAACAGGCTAGCTCTGATTCCAAAGTCATTTCACGTAGGTGAGAAATATTCCCTTGAGGTGTCTATTTGTTTGCATTTTATTCTCTAATTTGGAGATTTAATATCATTATCATCTATTTCATTTTTGCAATTTTCCTTTTCATATTCATTTTTTAACAGTCTGGTATCTTCCAGCGCTGCTGCTCGTCCGGATAAATAGAAATAATGCAAATAAAATCAGCGACCGCTGGCGTGTCTCTCTAATGATGGCGGCGCAGTGTATGCATTTCCTTTCACCTGCTGCATCCCAAAGTTTTCATTAAGCTGATTAATTAGGCGGGGGGGGGGTGATTAAATCAGGCTTTTGAAAATACATCAAAGAAAGTCACAGTGTGCCGTTTAGGCCTCCAGCTCTCCGTCGATTAAATTTGCAACGGTTACCAGACACACTTTCACCAGTTAGATGAGGTTTAAACCAATCAGTCAAGAGCATCACCTCACCTAATGAAGGCACGGTTATCATGCATTTAACACAGGCTGCTTCACCATAAATGCATTAAAGGAGATGCCGTTGGGAATAAAAAAAAAAATGCTCTCAAGTGTACAAAATATGCAAACGAGAGCACAAAAGGTGAAATATGTGTTTTCATATGTCAGCGCGTACACGACAGCGGGGGCCGGGGTTATGAAACATGGCATGTTATTTATACATGCAGTGCATCTAACAAGATGGGAAGTCTGTGCAGAGTCTCTGGAGAGGAAACACTCAGGATGTGGACTCTGCAACGGGAACGCTGGTGGCAGCTTTGCTCTCTGTTGTGCAGCAGTAACAGATAATTTCCTCAGACATCTCTGCACCCTGGAGGAAAAGGCAGCGCCGCGACGTATCATACCGTCATCGGTGTGTGTGTGTGTGAGCAAGTGCGAGGTTTTTCACTGCAGACTGAGCAGCAGAAATGAAAATCTGGTTGGGTTCCACTAGCGTTGCACAGTCACACAGGTTTAGTGAATGTATATCCCTCATTGGGAGGGGGGTTGGCTGTTATGCATGATTTTATTCTCATGCAACATCACTCTTCTGTAAATCCGGGGTTGACTTTTCTGGTTTTAACACATGATGTGTGCATAAAAAGTGTTCAAACCAAACAAAAACAACAGGATAAATACACATTAAAATTTCAATTACGTGTGGGAAAATTGTGTGTAAAGCATTTCCGACTTAAATCTCTCGTGTGAAGCATAAATGACCACCCTATGTCACAAAAATAACACGTCTGTGCAGAGGATTTATTTGAATGTAAACACATTTAGATCCTTAGATTGTATCGACAACAATAATTATAATGAAGCTTCACCTTCTGCTTTTCTACTTTAATGCTCTGGCTGCATGGTGGTATCTGGATCCGGATCATGGTAATTATTTAGAGTGATTTATTTAATTTACAACAACTTAAAGTGATGATGATTTAAGCCTGATTTGTTCTTTTGGCCAAACACATCAAATTATAAATGTTCCTTCGACTTATTTCCACTTGAAAATAAAGATTTTCACGTCATGTGACCGTGTGACATCATCATCTTTCTTGCTGTCTGTCAACACCAAATCTATTTTTGAAAACAGAGGAGTAAAAATAAGAATATGTAAACTGGAAAAACAAATAACTGCAAGGCTCTTTATGGAAACACAGAATTCACTCATTCAAGAGGAATAACAAACTTTGATAAAAGGAAAAATAAAAGTTGAAGTTTGACATTCAAGCAGATAATTTCTGCACATCAGCAGTTCTTTAGAACCTCCTATTGGAGCACTGATGATTCACCGTTCTTGTAAGAAGACGTGATGTTTGTGTCGCTCCAGTGGTTCGTAAACATATTCAGAGGTATTGAGCGGAAACATGACGTTCAGCCCAAACATGGCCGGTCTGCTTCTATCATCATACAGGTGGTCGGAGCGCTGTGACATCACGTTTACGCGCATTCGCTGCTCTCGCTTCGAAATTCCGCGTAAATCCGGGAATGTCCCGTACAACAGTGCAAATAAACACTGGTCGTATAATTTGTTTGGTACAGTCTGTCTCCTGAACGGCGGCCCCATCCGCTTCCCAGCATGCCTTTGCCATGCGCTTGCTTTCATCTCTGACTGCGTCGGGCCCAAGATGTCATCAGACGACCCGACAAACTGTAATTCGTGTCAGCTTGTAAAGCGCCGATTATTTCCAGGGACGACACCCAAAAGTCGACGACGATCTCGTATTTCCCACGAATTATGTCTCGTCTTTATCTGCGACGACGTGGACCCCCGGACCCCCATCAATCCCCAGTCACAGACACCTCAAACTCCAGACGACCCCGCGGTTTGTTTATTCAGGCTCTCAAACACAGCTCTGGTCCCCCCCCCCACCCTCCCTCCTTCCGTCCGGCTTTTTTGTCCGCGTGGCCTGGCTGACGGCCGCTGTGCAATGTCCAAGTGTGTGAAAGCAAAGGATCCTACCATCGATGTGCTGGAGAAGCGCCAGCATTTAAAGTCACGTGTTTCCGGAGCGCACTTCTGCAGGCTAAGCTAAATAAAATCATCTTTAATTTGCTTGTTCAATGCATTGATTTTAAGTTATATCTACTCAGTTCAAACGTCAATCACGCGCCCCCAAGAGTAAAACCCTTGAATCTGTGCGGAGAAAAATACAAGAAGTCATAAAACAAATTCATCAAATCAGAATTTGGTGTCACGCCAGAGGAGACAGCTAATGGGCAAAGCATCCGTCTGGGTTCGCTTTAACTCGGTTACCCCCCCCCCCTTTTCGTTGTTGGCTCCGACTCGGCCCCTGAGAGCGTGTGTGTGTGTGTGTGTGTGTGCTCTCATCCAGCTCACAGCTGAGGCCCTGAAAGCATCAGAAGCTTGAAAAACCAAAAGGGGACCGGTGGTCAGATGAGAGCGCTGAGCTGACTTGTGTTGCTATAAAACCCTCCTGTCAGCAGGCGATACACCCACCACATCACCATGTTCCCCTGCAGAAGCACTTTCCATCCAAAAAAAAAAAAAGACTACTCCAAGCCTGTGTGAGTCCACCCATCCAAGTCATATGTTTTGCTTTGCGCTGTGAAAAAAAAAAAAAAAACGCATCAGGGTCTATTTCCAAAAGTGCTCCTCGTGTTCCTTTTTAGGGGATGTGAAAAGAAACCTTGGCAGGCCAGAGTTTTCCATGAGGTCAGCGATCGAGGCATTCCAAGCGGAGTGTGAGATCTCTGGGAGGGCTGGCTAATTAGATAAATCACGTGATTTATGTACCTGATGTACAGTTGATAACCGACCCGGTTTTAAAAAAGCTGGGAAAAAAAAAATGGGGTTCACGTGTTCGGATGATGTACACAATGTGGGGGGATGAGGAGGAGGAAGAGGAGGGAGGAATGAAATACGATGGGAAATAAAGAGGATAAAAGGACAGGAAATAAAACTGAAGGGAATCTCAGAACTTAAATACGACTTATGCTTCACACTTTACGTCGAGGGCAGTAAGAGTTTAATTTGTGGTTGCTGCTAATGTGGGAATGCCAACAGCAAAATTTATTTCCAGGCCTTTTAGGAGGTCAACTTGGAAATCAAACACGAATCTGCTTCAAGAGTGCTCGTATGGGAAAAGAGAGAGAGAGAGAACGGGAAAAATGGTTGTTTTATGGTTTGAGACCGGAATTTCTAAAAGGGAAAATGTATTTATTTACTTTATTATTTGTTGTAAACAACAGGAGCGTGAATTATTCCTTCCTTCCACTGTCAATGAAAGGAAATCACTGTCATTTGTAACCTTTAAAAATGCACCAAGAATTAAGCAACACTTATTCGTGTTAAGATCCTGTGATGAAGATTGTAGAAGTTTGTTTCCATGTTTAACAGTGAGTCAATGTAAATATGGAGCTAAGCTATTGAAATTATAAAGGCAAACTCTAACGTTCAATTTAAGAGGGCATAAAAAGTAAAATTGAGTCGGGCTGAGTGTTTTGAGTAAGAATTGTTGAGGTAAAAAAGGTGACAAAAAGAAGTGCATCATCTGCGTATATAGAGATATCTTATTTTATCTATAAGAAGGAGGCAGGTAGTTTAAGCATCTTCCTCTTCCTGCGGATTTTTCCTTAATAGAATGTGTAAAAAAGGGTTTTGAAGAATGACTCTGTTGTGTG